>CM076581.1:206787112-207118247 GCA_034641835.2 Pinus albicaulis | reverse complement strand
ATGGTTGATTTTTTTCCTATGAAGATTAGAACCGATGACCTTTTCACCAAAGAGTTCTTTAATAAAAACACCTAAGTGTCACCTTTGGTTTAAGTGAGTAAGCATAGTTATTGAAATCATTTATTTATAACTTACATCTTACACATTAAAATATGATTTATTATCAATATATTTTTAAATACACTATCTTGCAATAGTGTGTTTATTGAAATATTTCATTTATGACTCATTAAAAAAATTGTTATTAATATTTCTTAAATACTACATATGAACTCCATAGTAAGAATTAAATAAATTATACCTCACACATTTTTAGTTTTAATTAATTTCTTAAACTTCAAATATCAACTCCATAGTAAAAATTGAATACATTACACCTCTTTAACAATTAAGAAAAATAAAAATATAAGAATTTTTTTTAATTTCACTTAATTTATATTTTCTCAAGCCTATATAAAATTATGTATATATATATATATATATATATATATATATATATACCACATGTTAATTGAATACATAATGGAATATATTTTTTCCTTAATTGTAATATCGATGTTATTTTTACATGTATGTCAACTCCATATTCACTAGTTGACTGGAGATGCTTATTCTACAGTCCAGTATGAAGGGGAGTGTAAATATTTATGTTTGTCCATCAAGTTGACATATGCCCCTTTAAATAAAAATAAATTATGCTCTAAATAGAAAAATAATGTTGGCTATAATAAAAAAAAAATGAATATGCTCTAAAGTAATTATGGAGTAAGATGTTTAAACTTTATAATTTTCAAAAATATTTCAACCATAGGTTTAAATAAACTATTTGAAGATCTATGTTAACTAATTTATATGGATATCAACTTCATATGTATGAAAAAAAATGTTAAAAAAAAATATTTTAATGTTGTAATACAAATATTCAATGTGGGTTATCAATATATTAATAATATTTAAAAATATGTTAATAATTAATTTTATTTTAAAAATATTTTAATATGGGCTGATAAAATGCCTCACTGTACATGTCATGTAAAATATTTTAATGAAAATTATGTATATATCATGAAAAAAATTAAGTTTTTATGGTTAAAATGTTTATTTGGTCCTATATATATATGTACTTAAGATGAATCTAAATTGGTAAAGTAATTACACATCTAGCTAAAAATAAAATAAAAGTAAAAATAGTAATAATTTAATATAATTTTTTACTTTTAATTAATTTATACTTTTATATAAAGCAATATATAATTATTTTATATAAAGTAATGTATAATTATTTTAAATAAAGTAATATATAATTATATAATTACATTATTGGTGGAAAATTTTAAATATTAAAATATTTTTTTTATTATATCTAATTTTATTTATTAATATAATATTTTTTGATTGAATTTTTATTTTGTAAGTTTGGTAGTATCTTTCTATTCATTCATTTTTCTAACAAAACATGAGGTTACATCATCATTTTTTATAATTGGTAGCCTCAACCTGCTTATAAGAAACCATGTCAGTTGGCTACCTGAAAGAGTTAAAAGCCAACCAAAACTGAAATTGTTTAATCTTGTCTCTAAATGACTTATAAGCTATATTATCTACTGTTTCTTTTAACATTCTATTACAAACATAAATGCTAACCTCCCACTTCATGATTCACAAACCAAATTTGTAAACTTCTACAGCTACTCATCGATAATTCAATGGGTTCAAGATATTTTGCACTTGATCCATGCATGACTACTTGGTGCAGGTTTTGAAGCTGTCATTCTATACGTCCAAGACACACATTTTGGTGATGTCCCTACAAGTGTATTTCCTGAATGTCTCTATGCATTTCAGCCAGAGTTGAGTTTGCCTTTGATTCTTTGATTGATTTTTCATGTAACATTAAAGACAAAATATCATGTTATACTAATACTAATTATTTTTAATTTCAATAAAATATTAGAAAAAAATCCATTAGAAAGATAAATATTTATGTTAAGAAAATTTCATATGATGTTACTTCTTAAGATATATTTATCTATTAATAATCATTTAACTTATGGTTCACCTTCGAACAATTTTAATAAATATTCAAAGAAAGTTCAAGAAACATTATTGTAACATGCACCGTCATACCTCTCTTATCCATGCTCTTTGTAGCTACATCTAGTTCAGCGTCACCCACACCATGGATCGTAATATTTCATTCAGCACGGTTAATTGAAGACGGTCGCAAAGAGTGGGATGCTACATATGTTGCATTTGTTTTGGAATTTTCTTTCTGTCATGCCTGTTATCGCTCTGTAATTTTTGAGGTTTAGGAAGTAAACGCAGAGGTAACATAAAAACCACTTTTAAGTCTAGAAGATAGCCCTTCTAAATTCATAGAGGGATCTCTCTGTCATATTTTGCTTTGTTTTATGTAAATTATAGGCTAGTTATGACACTATAATTGTTTCTAATTGATTTGATTGATTTGGTTGATTGAATGCGTATACTTCCATTGGGCTATGGAGTCTATAAAATAAACATGGATCTGGATCAAATTTTCAAGGAGTTTCAAAGGGAAAGATAGTTGAACTAGTTGGATATTTTAGATTTAAAATGATATGGAATAGAAGAAAAGAAAGAATCAGTTAAAGTTAAAGAGAAAGCAAGAATTCCTTAACTCGACATCAGAAGAAAACATTAAGATTACTTACAGCCAAAACCACGGTGTATATTTCAACAAATCATGTGTGTCATTGTTTCTATAATGTAATTAAGATTTAAGAAGGTATAGTAATGGAAATCAAGAAACAACACATAAACAATAAGAAGAACTTCACCAATTTGTCCAACACATGAATCAAAAGGGGACTACGGCACATGGGAGGTTGACCTTCCCTTTTTCTTCAGAGTTATTTTTTTATTTTTTGAGAGTTTTCCAGAGACAAGGCATACTTTTTTTCGGAAGCCTCGTAAGCCAATGTTGAATGTACGGACGCAGATGTGGGGCCAAATGATGCCCAAGAGGGGCTAGTGTGACTTTCTCGCCAGGATATCTCCTGATGCACTGGAATTGCTATCCAACGTTGATGATCACTCCTTCGTTCTGGTGCGATGTGTGTATGTGCTTTAGATTGGCGAGGTGTAACAACATCCTCTTCACATAGGATGAGCCGCCGGATGTGAGAGGTAATATTATTGTTTTCTTTAAATTAATATAGTTTCATTTTATTGTCTTAATTAATTAATTAGAATTATCAAATTTATTCTAACACATTATTTAACTTGTTTTATTAAATTTTTTAATGAAAATGTCTAATTATTGTTGCATACTATATATTTTGTACATATTGGGACATTCGTTGGGGATGAGATTCCACCCCCACTGTATGATCCAGGTGTAGATGTTGACAAGGAGATGGCAGAGATGGAGGAACAGGGTGACATACCTGAACCTGATCGGCTGCAAATAACCGTGGGGGTGAGTCGCAGGCCAGACGCCCGATTTAGGATGGAGTTGGGTGACAAACTATGTCGACTGCTAGTTGATGATGGAGTCTTCTTGACTACGATCAAAGAGATTTAGGTTGATCGTAGGCTCACATAGATCTGTAGAGGCATGACCCATGATATGTTTACCCTCATGCGTTATATCGTTGGAGCTTTTCGAGCACTGGCGCAGGCTAGGAGGGGTAGGCGTCGTGGAGATGCATGATAGAGTAGTGCCTCATTTGATGATCATGATCATGAGGGTAGTGATAATCATTCTAGTACTCCACCTCCTCCTCCTTAACCTCACGACAAAGATCATGATGAGCAGCCAACATCCAGTCCTGATTAGCAGACATCATCTGAGCAGTCTACACCATCTCAGTAGACACCTAGTCCTAAGCAGGTACTTGATCCCTAGCAGGCGATTCCATCTAAGGAGGTTGGTCCATTTGATAAGGTTGTACCATCCACTGAGCAGGCTGCTTCATTGACGAGTCATCAGTAGGCATTTCCTAAGAAGACTTCACCATCGACTCATCAGCAGACACCTCCAAAGCAGGCACGCCATCTATCTTCACATGAGGCTACACCATCGACTAAGCAGGCTTCGACCTATACTAGTATTGATGTACCACCAGATATTTGAAATTTATATGCAGTTATATTACAGTTGTATATTTTTGACATTATATATATATATATATATATATATATATATATATATATATATATATATATATATATATATATATATATATATATATATATATTCTATGTATTTTATGTTCATCTTGATGTAATTAATTTATATGTTGGTGTTCACCATGATGTGTATATTTTTATGTAATATTAGATATGTTCATTTAATGTGCTTGCAGATAGATGTCTATGTGATAGCAGTTATTTGACATGACATGTATATTTGATGTTTTTGTTGTGATGATGTTATACAATATTTGTGTTTTTTTAGATGATCATGATAATGATGGTTAGATGATTTTAGTGAGTTTGAATGTGTATTTTAGTCGAATATGATATTTGTACGATGGTTATCATGGTCGTGATGTTTATTTTTAAAATTAAATCATGATATTTATTAAATATTATGTCGTGATTGTAATTGTAATTGTAATTTTATTTGTATGTAAAATTGTATAATTGTAATTGTATGTGAAATTGTAAAATTGTAATTGTAATTGTATGTAAAATTGTTATTGTAATTGTAATTGTATACGAAATTGTAAAATTTTAATTCTAATTATAATTGCAATTGTAATTGTATGTAAAATATTTGTAAAATTTTAATTGTATTAATTATAATTGTAATTTTAATTGTAATTGTATGTAAAATTGTAAAATTGCAATTGTAATTGTAATTGTAATAGTCATTTAATTAGATTTCTTTTTACACTATTCCAATGTACAATCGAATATATATAAGAGATCAAGAAAATAGATAAGAGATAAAGATGTGAGATGTTAGATATGCTTTAAATTCAGTTTCTTACATTGTAAATGCTTTTTTATATATAAAAATACTTTCAAATTTTAATATATATATATATATATATATATATATATATATATATATATATATATATATATATCTTTGTGTGTGTGTGTGTTATAAATTATTGAGACTTACTACGTTGTATATTATTTTTACCCTTTTATTATTTTTATTAATAAAAAGGCATTAACAATATAAGAAACTGAATTTAAAGCATATCTAACATCTCACATATTTATCTCTTATCTATTTTCTTTATCTCTTATATATATTCGATTGTACATTGGAATAGTGTAAAAAGAAATCCAATTAAATGACTATTACAATTAAAATTACAATTGCAATTTTACAATTTTACATACAATTACAATTAAAATTACAATTATAATTAATACAATTAAAATTTTACAAATATTTTACATACAATTACAATTACAATTTTACAATTTCACATACAATTACAATTATACAATTTTACATACAATTAAAATTACAATTACAATTACAATCATGATGCATAAAATTACATTTACATTTTTATAATTTCACATATTTACAAATTTACAGTTTCACAATATAATTACGTACAATTACAATTACAATTTTACAAATATTTTACATAAAATTACAATTACAATTTTACAATTTTACATACAATTAAAATTAAAATTACAATTACAATCAGAACATAATATTTAATAAATATCATGATTTAATTTTAAAAATAAACATCACGACCATGATAACCATCGTACAAACATCATATTCGACTAAAATGCACATTCAAACTCACTAACATCATCTAATCATCATCATCATGATCATCTAACAAAACACAAACATTGTATAACATCATCACAACAAAACATCAAATATACATCTCATGTCAAATAACTGCTATCACATACACATCTATCTACAAGCACATTAAATGAACATATCTAACATGACAATGTAAATGTAAATGTTTACAAATATTACACAACTAACATCTCCCCCATAACTACTTTCACATATTCAACTTGAGAAATAAAAATCTTATTTTCATTTTTCTCTAACATGTAATTTAGCTCACATGTAAATGTTTACAAATATTTCCACAGCTAACATCTCCCCCATAACTTCTTTCACATATTTAGCTTGCTAAATAAAAATCTTATTTTCATTTTTCTCTACTTCTATTCCTAAGAAGTATCTCAGCAATCCCATATCAGTCATCATAAATTCTTCCTTCATGACTGTTTTAAAATTCTCAATTAGGTAAGCATCATTACCTGTGAATATAACATCATGAACATACAAAAAAACAATGAGCATATTACCATATTTTTCCTTGATGTATAATGTGGGTTCTCCTTCACATTTCTCAAACCCATTTTCCAGTAGAGAGGCATCTATCCTACTGTACCATGCTCCTAGTGCTCGTTTCAGCCCATACAAATATTTCTTCAATTTGCATACCTTGTGCTCTTGGCCTTCTTTCGCATAGCCCAGAGGTTGTTCAACATAAAACTCTTGCATTAATACTCCATTTAGGAATTTTGATTTCACATCCATTTGGTAAACTTTCCACTTATGTTGTGCTACTATGGACAACACTACTCTTACTATTTCCAATCTTGCAACTGGTGCAAACGTTTCCTCATAGTCTCTTCCTTGTTGTTGCTTGTAGCCTTTGACAACAAGTCTGACCTTGTGTCTTTCAATCTTACCTTCAGCATTGCTTTTCGTTTTATAAATCCATTTCACTCCAATAACTTCCTTACCTTTTGGGAGATCAACTAATTTCCATGTTTTATTCTTCTCTATGGCATTTATTTCTTCATCCATAACATCTATCCATTTCTTATCTTTTACTACTTTTTCAAAATGAATAGGATATTCTACATGAAAATAAAAAGAAAATAAAGATTTCATACCTTCTTCTTGCTCAAAAATTTCATTTAGACATCTTAATCTAGTTCCTCTTTCACTTGTTGAATTTTTGTTTGTAGAATCACTCAAATCTACTCCTTGTGATGTGCTTGGAGAAGCACTATCATCACTTCCCAAGGGTGTTCTCATACCTTCTTGTCGTGTCCCTTGTTGCCCCTGTGTTGGTGGAGGTAGTGCTGCTAATGAGGGATGTCTTTCAATGATTTCTTCCTCATATTTAGCATGAGAGAAACAAATTTTTACATTCACTGTTTTCTCAATGCTTCCCTCCCAAGCTTCTTCCTCAATAACCTGTGCATCTTTGCTTATCATAAATTTCTTGGTAGATGGGTTATACAATCTATATGCTTTGGATTATTCACTGTATCCAACAAATATGCACTTCTCCCCCTTACTGTCGAACTTCTTTCTTAGTTGATCCAAAATGTGTGCATAAACCACACAACTGAAAACTCTCATGTGGGTGACATGTTGTTTCATGATGCTCCATGCTTCTTCTAGAGCTCTGTTCATTACACTCTTTGTTGGGCATCTATTCAAGACATATGCTGCACAATGTACATCTTCAACCCAATATTCATTTAGAAATTTTTTTGTCTTCAACATGCTTCTTACCATGTCCATGCTGGTTCTATTTTTCCTTTCAGCAACTCCATTTTGCTATAAATTGCTTATGAATTTAATTTTCTATGCAAAAACATAGAAATTATTTGGAGATATATTCTCCTCCTCTATCAGTCCTTAGGACTTCAATATGCTACCCACTTTTATTCTCTACGAGAGCCTTAAAGTGGCAGAACTTTTCAAATACTTCACTCTTCAAATGCAAGAAGTATACCCATGTTTTTCTTGTATAATCATCAATTAAGGTTAGCATATAGTGGCTGCCTGCTAATGATGGTTTTTTCATTGGTCCACATAAATCTGAATGGACTATTTCTAATGGTGCTTTTGCCCTTGCTTTTTCCTGATGGAAAGCTCTCTCTGTGTTGTTTTCCCAAGATGCAGCCTTCACATAGGCTGTCTGGCTTCTCAATCAATGGTAATACCTTTATCATTCCTTTTCTGTGCAACAAATTTAGACCTCCAAAGTTGAGATGTCCAAATATCAAATCCCATAACTAGTTTTCATCCTTTGCTTCTATTTGGAATGTCTCTTGTGTCACTACTGCCATTGTAGCTCATTTCCTCAAATCTTCTCTCATCTTGAGAGTAAACATTTTGTTTCTTGTCATCTTCAATTGTGCAAGGTATTGCTTGCTTTGTGGTTTATCCATGATGGTGCATACATCATCTTCAAAGAATACATTGTAGCCTTTCTGAATGATTTTTTCAATGCTCAAAAGGTTACACTTCATACCAGGCACATAGTATACATCTGATATGGATATCTTTTCTCCTTTCCTCGTCAAAACGCTTACTTTGCCTTTCCCCATGACAGAGACTTTACTATTTGTCCACAATGTTACTTGAGACTTCACATTTTCATCTAACATCGAAAACATAGAGATTTTTCCATTCATATGGTTGCTACATCCGGAATCTAGAAACCATATATCTTCATTTTTCTCTTTAGCCATATCACATGCTCAAAAACAAATTCTCTTGACTCAGAGTCTTTTTAGTAAAATTAGCACTGGGCCTATTACCCATGTCACTCTGTTTCATCCTACATTCATTGGAATAAGCCCATAATTCTTACAGTAATGAAATTGGACTTGGGATTTATCATACCTTTGTCCATGTCTTGATTTTTTCCACCTTGTTGGTTGTTGACTTGGCTTTGATTCTGACTTTGATTTCTTCCCCTTCCACTTGTACTTGCAGGGATGTTTCTTCCTCATCGTTTCTGGCTTCTGCCTCTACCTTTTCCTCTATAGTTTGATCTGACTTGACCTCTTCCTCTTCCAAAGGACATTTGGGTCTTGAAGGAATTCTCCAAAGATGATTTTGTTGTTCTGCCCAATCTTTGTTCATGTGTCATCAATGATGCATGAAGCTCATCAGCAGTAAACATTGAGAGATCCTTTGTCTCTTCAACGGTTTTTACTATCACATCAAATATTGAGGGTAAGCTCCTCAATCATTTCTCCACTATTCTTCTTTCTTCTATTGTCTCTCCATGAGATCTCATTCGAATAACCAACCCGATCAAAAAAATGAAGAATGAGTCTATTGTATTAGAATCCTTCATGCAAATGACTTTAAAATCTCTTCTCATTAATTGAAGCTTTGTTATCTTTACCTTCTCCATTCCTTGGTAGGTTGTCTGGAGAATATCCCATGCATCCTTGGACTTCTTTGCTGCTGGAATTCTTGGAAATATGCTTTCATGCACTACTTGATATAGATAGAAGAGGGATTTTGAGTCCTTCTTCCTATTACTCTTTAGCAAATCCTTCTTTGCCTGTGTCAAGGCATTAATTTCTTATTCATCTGTTGGTTCTTCAAATCCATCTTCAACTAGCTCCCATAAATCTTGAGAGGAAAACATAGTTCTCATTGTGATTGCCCAATAGTCATATTTCTTCCCGTTGAATTGTGGGAGTTGAGTATTTCCCATACTCGTGCTTGTGTTGGCTCTTGCCATTTCTAGCTTACAGAACTATGCTAAAACTTGACTGTGTTTTTTTAAACAAAATTTCGCACTGCTGGAGAGATAAACAATTTTTTGATAAATACTTGACTTGGTGAACTTTCACACTACTGGAAAAAGGCTTCAACAAACTTTTTCTTCCTTCATCTTCTTTAGCAACTCCTGAGAGCCTGGACTAGCTCTGATAGCATGTTGGAATTTTTGATAATTCCTGAATAATATTGAGGAAAACAAAATTCCTCTTCTAACACAGAGAGAAAAATCAAAACAAATACTCTGCAAAATTCACACACACAGTGGGAAGCAAATTCATTGTTTATCATTCAAAATTTCCTGTTGTAACAAAGAATCAAAACTGTTGTTCTGGATTTACAAAAATTACTTCATTGTGCTATTACACACACAACGATCCTTTGTTGTCTTTTTCATTTTCTGTTACACACGCAACGTTCCTTTGTTGTTACACACACACCTTCACTTATTATTAGACACGTAGCTTCATTTGTTGTTACATACACAAAATTCATTTGCTGTTACATATACAACATTCATTTGTTGTTACACACACAGCATTTGCTGCTACACATAGTCTTCTGTTGCTTCTCCACACACAACCCTCTTTTCTCTCGACATACACAGTCTTCTGCTTTTTTTGCATACACTCCCTCTCTACTTTACATAACATTGTTCTCTCTCTCTCTCTCTCTCTATATATATATATATATATATATATATATATATATATATATTGTAAACATGAAAATAAAATCTAATTTAAAAAAAGCATTATTAAATAAAACTATCTGACATAAACCCTTAAAACCAAAATTCCAACTTTCTCATATCACGGCTCTTAAATGTAGTTAGGTGAATGGTGTTAAGGTGGGAGGTAACATAGTGTAGACCACGATTTGGTGGATCAGAAGGGGACTACGTCCAGGTTGCTGATGCAGGGATTTAAAACCAAAAATTTAATGCACGATTGAGTGAACACCAAAACAAGAAATTGATGCTGCTTTCGTCCTTCAGTTTCAAATCAAAATTAAAGCTTGTTGTCCTATTGCTCAGGTTTGCAGTTGGAATTAATTTCCAACATGTTTTTGAGTTGCATAACTACAACAAAATATAGCAACCCTGATCAACAAAATGACAGCCATATTTGTCACATTCACTAGCCCATCACTGAAGATCGAAACCTGTTTTTACCAATACTGTACCATAGAAATCGTGGTCTATCTTGTTCAGAGACTCTCTACCAATGGCCATGTTCAACGTTAGATGTGAACCTCCATACATTTCCATTCCCGTTTCTGTTTGTTGTGCTCTCGTTTCCGCTTACAATCTCTGTTTGAAGTGAAGTGTTGAATCTCAAATCGGGAAGCTAATCACCACAGATGTACACGTTGAGAAACTTAACAAGGTTGTAAGTTATCCATGCCTGGATATCGTATTCGCTCTTGAAATTGATGGCATAATGGTCCAAAGAGGTGATAAATGTGGAGTTTATGCCAGAATCATTTATTCCTACATGCTTGTCATTGCGATCAGTAGTGTCTGTGCTCTTCCTCGTGTCGAATTATACTGCAATCAACGTAGAACCGCCAATCACGTTCAAAATATCATTCGTGGAGTAGTTGAAGAGGCCCAACCATTGGCTAGAGATATTATCAAGCATAGAAAGTTGTGAAGTTATGACGAAAGCCAGACCCTCCCCGCCACATTGGGATCCTTGCTGAATGTTGAAAAGGAATGAGATACTGAAACCTATTCCGTAATATCTGATTTTTTTCTTATATAACACCCTTCTAGATTTATTTGATAGGGAGGATGGATCGCTAGTTGTATCTGGCATGACTTCCAGGCCAGAATATCTCAAGCCGACACTGCCAAACAAGCTAAAATTGCCAGTGTCACTGACATTCAAAGAAGGAAAATCAATCTAAAAAATAGAAATGGTCTCTCCCACCATACATACAAGGATTATCGCTTGTAGGAAACCCATACATTTTAATGTCAACAAGGTGTAAATTCAATATGATGAAAATGCTGAAATAACCACTTGCAGGCCGAGAGAGAAAGATCGCAATGGGTAGCTATCACCAAAATTTAATGGAATGAATAGTGGGCGAGGCCTCTTACTGGCGAATGATCAAAGGAGTCAAAGCATTATTGGCAGTCGCGAATGCACATAAAGTCGTTATGTCGAGTTTGAGATATTCTTGGAATCTGTAGTTTGGAATATTGAATAAAGACTTGGAATATTTAATTAAGAGTCTTTATGTTGAGTTTAGATATTCCTCGAATTTGTAATTTACATCAGTTTAGTATGATAGACACTTAATTTTTGAAATTATGCTTGTGTTTTGGTAAGTAATTATTAAAGTCAAAAGAAAATTAAAAAATTAATCAATTTTATTATATATTTATATATACATTGTGTGCATCATTATTTTCTTTGGTTGTAATGACATCATAATAAATTTGGATTAATATACCATTTATTTATTTGGTTGTAATGACATCAATCATTAATATACAATTTATTTGGTTTCCAATTTGTGTTAGTGTTACACAGCAATCGTTGGTGGAATGAGTACCTTCGTGGAATAAGTCCCTTCATCCCCTTCCCCTGGTCAATCTTCTACAACTTGTAATTAATTTGTTTAGAAAAGAAACTAAGCAATATCAAGACTCGTGCACGCCTGAATAGTGGGATCGGAAATGCCTATGTTTCGATATCTATTGTGGGATTAGGGAATGCAATGAAATTAAGAACGTATGAGGATCTTTCGTCCTACCGACGTTGTTGGTTTGACCCCGCTTTTCATGGGTAATCTCATCTCATCGTTAGACTAATCAACACCTTTGTGGATTACGAAAAATAATTTAAGATGTACGACGCAATTTTTTTTGTTTTGTTTTCAACTTCCGGTTGATGTAAGGGGTTTAAAACTAACGTCTTAAAAAAACATACGTACTGAATGAGCTAATAGATTCGATTAGACGTAAAGGATTTAAAACTAATTTATCAACACAATGATGCAAATATTATTTTATATTTAACTAAAAAATGAAAAGTATTTCGTGATATTTGAATATAAAAAGATAATTTGAAGTATCATTTTACTAAAATTAAATGTATGTTAATTTTAAATTGATTAAGGCGTTAATGGGACAAAATCTATTGAGTGTATGTTTCTTTGATCATGTAAAACTTAAAAAGGATGTTTTCATAGTAAGACATTTAATATTGAGATATTTAATATTTAATTTATATTGACATTTTATTGAATATAAATTTATATTAAGGTTTTTCATATCTGTCTCGTCATGGATCGTGGGAGGACTATATATATATATATATATATATATATATATATATCTCATATTTTTAATTCAATATTAAATATGAAAAGAATTACAAAATCAACAAATTAAATCAAGTGTTTTAACTATAAATTTTTTTATTTATTTTTATATGAGTTATGAGATGAGTGACACATCTAAGCCTTCAAACTCACTAGGGATGGGCCTTGGCTTAGGTTCCATTCGACCTTAGCATGGTTGTTTTTTTCCTATGAAGATTTGAACCGATGACCTTTTCACCAAAGAGTTCCTTAATAAAAACACCCAACTGTCACCTTTGGTTTAAGTGAGTAACCATAATTATTGAAATCATTTATTTATAACTTACATCTTACACATTAAAATATGGTTTATTATCAATATATTTTTAAATACACTATCTTGCAATAGTGTGTTTATTGAAATATTTCATTTATGACTCATTAAAAAAATGGTTTTTAATATTTCTTAAATACTATATATGAACTCCATAATAAGAAATAAATAAATTATACCTCACACATTTTTAGTTTTAATTAATTTCTTAAACTTCAAATATCAACTCCATAGTAAAAATTGAATACATTACACCTCTTTAACAATTAAGAAAAATAAAAATATAAGAATTTTTTTTAATTTCAGTTAATTTATATTTTCTCAAGCCTATATAAAATTGTGTTTCTACATATATATATATATATACCACATCTTAATTGAATACATAATGGAATATATTTTTTCCTTAATTGTAATATCAATGTTATTTTTACATGTATGTCAACTCCATATTCACTAGTTGACTGGAGATGCTTATTCTGCAGTCCAGTATGAAGGGGAGTGTAAATATTTATGTTTGTCCATCAAGTTGACATGTCTCTTTAAATAAAAATAAATTGTGCTCTAAATAGAAAAATAATTTTGGCTATACTAAAAAAAAATGAATATGCTCTAAAGTAATTAGGGAGTAAGATGTTTAAACTTTATAATTTTCAAAAATATTTCAACCATAGGTTTAAATAAACTATTTGAAGATCTATGTTAACTAATTTATATGGATATCAACTTCATATGTATGAAAAAAAAATTGTTAAAAAAAAATATTTCAATGTTGTAATACAAATATTCAATGTGGGTTATCAATATATTAATAATATTTAAAAATATGTTAATAATTAATTTTATTTTAAAAATATGTTAATAATTAAAAAAATTATTTTAATATGGGTTGATAAAATGCCTCACTGTACATGTCATGTAAAATATTTTAATGAAAATTATGTCTATATCATGAAAAAAATTAAGTTTTTATGGTTAAAATATTTATTTGGTCCTATATATATATGTACTTAAGATGAATCTAAATTGGTAAAGTAATTACACATCTAGCTAAAAATAAAATAAAAGTAAAAAATAGTAATAATTTAATAGAATTTTTTACTTTTAATAAATTTATACTTTTATATAAAGTAATATATAATTATTTTATATAAAGTAATGTATAATTATTTTACACTGGATGCGGTTGACATTTCGATCTGATGGGACTTTAGTCCCCCAGCGATTCCCTAGGGAGCTCGCACGCAGCGGCCATATGGCCCTCTGCACAGCCATTATTCAAGTAGTTAATTTGCCTACCTGCAATGCATTAACTCGGCCCGCCACCCTGGTTCATTACTCTGTTCTGGTGGTTTATGTTGATATGGCTTTCATTCCAGAAAATTTGATCGGTTCTTATGTTCATTGCCACCCTTCGTCACCTATTCGAGGCGCCTGCCCAGTCGACTGTGTTGTGCCATGTGCACACACCCATACAAGTCGACGCTGAAATATATTAGGTTGCCTTGAAACTTTTCCTGGGTACCATTTCACTCAGAGCAACCATTGCAGTCTTTCCTCTCGTCAGTTTACTCAGTCTACTGATTTGCAGTGGTCTTCCAGCGCTCCTTGCCTCAAGCATCACGCACATTGTCCTGGGAAAATGCCTCGTCTTAGGCATCGGCTGAGATGTCGGAGAGGAACTAACAGAGGCCGCCCTTCCCACCCTCGTCCTTCCCCCAGTCCTACCTCTGGCTCTTCTGCGGAGGACGACGATTGGGTTCTTCGTTCGGGCTCTAGAGAGAAGAGAGATCGCGCTCTGCATATCGGACACTCTCAATCTATTCAGCCTGAGCATTGCCCTCCGCCTATTCCTCCTCCATCATCGTCCCCTGTTCTCCATGCTCCTACCATTCCAACTCATCGCCAGTCCTCTCAGCATGCGGAATTCTGTTTCAATTGTACGTTTGACAAGCCGGTCCTCACGGTGTTTGTTACCATCTCTGTCTGTGAAAGCTCAGCTCACCCTAGTTATGTTCCTACCCTCGGCTCCGCTACCACCCTGCGTCCTCACCAGACTCAGCCTCAAACTGATGTGCCTAGTCCCACTATTCCTATTGATATTGGGCTCTCCAACTGTGATGTCGATTTAACGCAGGAGGGATTCCTTGGCGAAGACAACTCCCCTAGGAATGCGAAGAATGAGGAAGCTGATGAGTTCGGTTGCAGAATTGTGGAAGAAATGGAATCCTCAACTCCGGAACAGTAATTTTTCTCTTCTTCAGCCCATCATGGTCCAGGTTCACATCTCAGTTAGAAATTTTTGGTTTTTGTTGCTATTAACAGCTGACCCAGCTGTAGGCTCCACTAGTTTTCAGTCTTTGTGTAATTTCATATGTTTGCACTGTCTACCGGTTTCCCCGTTAAGGGCGGTAATTTTTGTCTCTCAAGAACTGGTTTCCCACTCACGGCAGTTCAGTTGTCACTGTAAAAACATGAACATCAAGCCTAGTTCTCAGGCTTACATAACTGATACTGGCGCAGTTTTGTGCTATATTGTTTCATAAATAGAATTAGTTTTACCGAGAAAAAAAATAAAAAAATGTATAATTATTTTAAATAAAGTAATATATAATTATATAATTACTTTATTTGTGGAAAATTTTAAATATTAAAATATTTTTTTATTATATCTAATTTTATTTATTAATATAATATTTTTTGATTGAATTTTTATTTTGTAATTTTGGTAGTATCTTTCTATTCATTCATTTTTCTAACAAAACATGAGGTTACATCATCATTTTTTATAATTGGTAGTCTCAACCTGCTTATAGGAAACCAGGTCGGTTGGCTACCTGAAAGAGTTAAAAGCCAACCAAAATTGAAATTGTTTAATCTTGTCTCTAAATGACTTATAAGCTATATTATCTACTGTTTCTTTTAACATTCTATTACAAACATAAATGCTAACCTCCCACTTCATGATTCACAAACCAAATTTGTAAACTTCTACCGCTACTCATCGATAATTCAATGGGTTCAAAATATTTTGCACTTGATCTGTGCATGTCTACTTGGTGCAGGTTTTGAAGCTGTAATTCTATACGTCCAAGACACACATTTTGGTGATGTCCCTACAAGTGTATTTCCTGAATGTCTCTATGCATTTCAGCCAGAGTTGAGTTTTCCTTTGATTCTTTGATTTATTTTTCATGTAACATTAAAGACAAAATATCATGTTATACTAATACTAATTATTTTTAATTTCAATAAAATACTAGAAAAAAATCCATTAGAAAGATAAATATTTATGTTAAAAAAATTAAAAATATTCAAATGATGTTACTTCTCAAGACATATTTATCTATTAATAATAATTTAACTTATGGTTCACCTTCGAACAAGTTTAATAAAAATTCGAATAAAGTTCAAGAAACATTATTGTAACATGCACTGTCATACCTCTCTTATCCATGCTCTTTGTAGCTACATCTAGTTCAGCGTCACCCACACCATGGATTGTAATATTTCATTTAGCATGGTTAATTGAAGACGGTCGTAAAGAGTGGGATGCTACATATGTTGCATTTGTTTTGGAATTTTCTTTCTATCATGCCTGTTATCGCTCTGTAATTTTTGAGGTTTAGGAAGTAAACACAGAGGTAACATAAAAACCACTATTAAGTCTAGAAGATAGCCCTTCTAAACTCATAGAGGGATCTCTCTGACAGATTTTGCTTTGTTTTATGTAAATTCTAGGCTAGTTATGACACTGTAATTGTTTCCAATTGATTTGATTGATTTGGTTGATTGAATGCATATACTTCCATTGGGCTATGGAGTCTATAAAATAAACATGGATCTGGATCAAATTTTCAAGGAGTTTCAAAGGGAAAGATAGTTGAACTAGTTGGATATTTTAGATTTAAAATGATATGGAATAGAAGAAAAGAAAGAATCAGTTAAAGTTAAAGAGAAAGCAAGAATTCCTTAACTCGACATCAGAAGAAAACATTAAAATTACTTACAGCCAAAACCAGGGTGTATATTTCAACAAATCATGTGTGTCATTGTTTCTGTAATGTAATTAAGATTTAAGAAGGTATAGTAATGGAAATCAAGAAACAACACATAAAAGATAAAAAGCACTTCACCAATTTGTCCAACACATGAATCTTGTGAAGAACTCCTTGTATTAATGATCAATCCATCAACTCGAAAAAGTAAAATAGCTTATAGAAAATAATAATCAACAACCAACACATAATACTTCGAAGTGTGAAGTATTTATAATAATATTTACAAAAATTCCTATCACAACCGACAGGGTATATTTAGCAAAATCTAAACAAATTATATTTTCTGAAAAATTAATAGAATAGGTGGAACTACTCGAGCGGTGGCCCTGGTTTGGAGGAAGTTGTTGTCGAGCTGTCCTTTCTTTCTTTGTTGTGTTGGATAATCCTTTAACTACATTTGGAGTTATCCAATTACTTCAGTAACTCACACAACTTATCCCACTTGTCTTCATCCAGAATTTTCAACTTTGTTACCTTCCTATAAATTTCATCTACTTTGGTATATTTTGAAAAATTAGGTTTTACCACAAAAATGTGATTCACCTCATGCTGTATGTAAAATTAATTTCCCATTACTTGAAGGAAATATTTTCTTCTCAAACTACCCTTTATGCTAGCAAACTTGGAGCTGTATTTGGCCACTTCTTTCAAATTTCTATTATAGTCCTCTTATGTAATTAATTTATCATTAATCACAAACACACTGGGTAATCCCTTTTGTTGAGCACTTCAAACCTGATAAAAAACCTGTTAACCCCTATCTCCAATCCTTGGCATTTTTTTCTAATTGAAGAATGAGGTTCTTTTCGGTTAGAACCTTCTTGACTTCTACGATAGTTTTAGTTCTATCCTCAGTTCTTATGTCCTCCAACTCATATTTATTCTTGGAATTGAGGAATTGGAGGATATCAGATGCTTCAATAGGCTTGTTAGCCAGTTTCTCTTTGATATATGGAATAGCTTCTCTGGATTTTTGTATTAGGTCCTTCTGCTAAAAAAAGATTTGGATGGATGACCAAATCTCATTCATAGAGTTGAGGATGCTTTTCCATATGCTTTCCTTGGCTTGGGCCAAGGTTTGGCCAATGGCCGATTCTCTTTCTGTGTTCTGCATCCTTTCTAGTAGCCTTTGGTATCTTTTTGCTTCAGCCAAATGTGAAGCTTCACTTCTGTTGTTTTGTTCTTGTAAAGCTTTGACCTGCCCATGTAGTTTATTTATCTCTTCTGTTTGTATTGACATGTTCTCTACGACATTTTTTAATTGTTCAACAGCATCTGCAAGTTGGGCTGAAGGCATTGTTGATGTTGTAGATCTTGTAGTGGGGATTTTTGTGAGGGATACTGCATCCAAAGGAACTATGGCCACCTGTGGATTTTATTCCTTCTCCTTAATCAAATTCTCCATTTCTGTCTCCATCGTCGTGATTTTGGCACTTTGCTCCATGATTAATTTCAGCATATCTCCCTTCTCTATGTCGAAATCTTCTATATTTTTTTTTCAATGGACCTTATGTTGCTAGTAGTTTTAGTTGCTTCCTCAATGTTTTAATATCAACATTCTTCTTTTTAATTAGTTCCTTTGCAGCCTTCATATTTTCTAAATCATACCCCAGTTTAACAACTAAATCTTCCAATGATTTTATCCTTGTGTGTTTAACCAGAGAGGAGATATTTTCCATCTTCAGCTGAGATTGGATATTTCAATGTGACACCTGCAATTTTGACACGCTCATGGTTGTATTGGTTAGTGTATAGAAAATCATCTCGCTAGTGTATTTATGCATCTGCATTTGATTAATGGATCAATGTCATTGGTGTCAAACTCAAATGTTGTCTTTTTGTAGTTTGCTGCTATATTTGGCTATGGAATTTGAGCCTCAAGGAAGGCCATCTGCATCCACTACAAGGAAAAGACCCTCTAGCGAATGTTTTTGAGGAACCCCTTATAAAAATAGCCCAAAAATCCGTTTGTAGCTGAGGTCTCTAGAGGAGGTAGGCGGGTGGAGGTTTTTGCAGATGTTTTTTGTCTCATACGTTTCTCACCATAAACCACACCAGTGTGTTTTACTCACAATGTACGAGTGTGTGCTAAAATTTGGCACATTGAGACACCATGCTCTCCATAAAAACCCACCCGGTGTGTCTAAGTAATATATCGCACCAGTGATTTATGTATAAATAGTACCGATGTGTCGCAGTAATGCACTGCATTATAACGACGTGCGATTTGCCATCAACAATACCACCCGGTGTGTCTAAAAACCTCGCGCACCAAAATAGGGTTAAAGAAAAAAAACTACCAGTTGTAAAAACGTCATTTTTACTTCTTCAATGCTCTAGACCTCTCAAGCACTGATGTGAATTTGTCTTGTGTGAGGCACCGTACCGTCGGTGCTCCCATTGCACGCGTTGTTTTCATCCATTTCCCAGTTTGCGGAGTTCGAAATTTCAAAAATGGTGGGAAAATTTTGTTTCTTGAATTCCTTAGCAAATATGCCTCCTCGACGCGCAAATGTACAGGTATTTTACTTGTTTCTCAATAACTAAATGTTTTAGAGGATTATATTTTTAAAATACTCTAAAATTAACCACTAAAAAAAAAAAATTATGCGCAGTGCGCTCGAACCGTTCAGCTCGCACCGTTTGTGGTGCTGCCTGTAAATTTACAGGGTACACCGCGAATGGTGTAAACAGAAACTGCACCCGGTTATGGTGCGGTACAAAAAAAATGTGCACCGTGCCTAATTTTAAAACTAACATGGCTATGTAGTCATTTAAATGACAACACCGTTGAATATGTACTAGTGTCGGGAAGTGTAGATAGTTAGGTCAGCACATCACCCACCTGACAACATTACTTAGTTAACGGTGTGGTCGTTTACACGACCACACCATTGACCATGTAATTTTTTTGGGCAATGCGTTGAGCAAAAGATCTGCCCCGTGGCAAATATTTTGGTCAGTGCAACGCCCGCCCAACAACAGTACATGGCCAACAGTGTGGTGGTTTACAGGACTGCACCTTTGACCATGTATTATTGTTGGGCAGTGCGTTGACCTAATTATCCACCTTGGGGCAGATAGTTTCATCAAAACACCACAGTAAAACTAATTTTTAACTTTTTCGGTGTGTGAACAATTTCCATGTGCACCGAGAGCAGTGCACGATAAAATCAGACGCACTAGTACTGGTGTGAAATGTTTTTTTGGGCGCACCGATTGTTTTTTTTGTTTCCAAACATATATATATATATACATACATGTCTCATTTAATAAAAAAAATGTATTTAATATGTGAATCATTCAGCGACGTCAACAAAGAGAACAAGGGAACAAAAAGAACACATGGAGGACCAGTATAACGTGATTCACCTATGGGAGGCACGAGACATGGAGAGACTTATGTACCCTCACCCTATTACAGCTACCACCCGGTTGCTCCTAACGGAGGTAGGCCTCATCAAGTTCTATGAGGAGGCTACAACCCTGAAGGACCATGGTGGGTTATTGGGACACCTGATCTTCAGGAGGGATGCCCACTGACATTATTTTTGGGTTGGTCCTGGCTAGTGTTATGCACCCACTGAGAAGAGCATATATTTTATTACTTGCCTATCTAGGAGAGGGAATGATTTTCCCCAGTTCCCAGATGTCCCCATCGGCTATGCAGTAGGGTGTCAGTTGGCATACTCGCAGAGATACGTTAGGGACGATATAGTTTTTCCTGCAGATTTTAATGTGTCCGGTGGTCAGTTATGTATTGCTTAGTTTGGTGTAGAAGAGGTGAGGTGCCTCTCACTACTGCTAATGACCATTACACACCATACCAGTGACCAAAAACACATTAGTTGCTCGCTTTTATTTTATGTCGATTCTTTATTCCACGACTTGTGAGATGGTCTGTGATTTTTTTGCAACAGTTTTGTACAGAGTTAGATAGATGTCGTTCTTAGGCACATGGGAGGTTGACCTTCCGTTTTTCTTCAGGTTTATTTTTTTTATTTTTTGAGAGTTTTCCAGAGAGAAGGCATACTTTTTTTCGGAAGCCTCGTAAGCCAATGTTGAATGTACGGATGCAGATGTGGGGCCAGATGATGCCCAAGAGGGGCTAGTGTGACTTTCTCGCCAGGATACCTCCTGATGCACTGGAATTGCTATCCAATGTTGATGATCACTCCTTCGTTCTAGTGCCATGTGTGTATGTGGTTTAGATTGGCGAGGGTGTAACAACATCCTCTTCACATAGGATGAGCTGCTGGATGCGAGAGGTAATATTATTGTTTTCTTTAAACTAATATAGTTTCATTTTATTGTCTTAATTAATTAATTAGAATTATCAAATTTATTCTAACACGTTCTTTAACTTGTTTTATTAAATTTTTTAATGAAAATGTCTAATTATTGTTGCATACTATATATTTTGTACATATTGGGACATTCGTTGGGGATGAGATTCCACCCCCACCGTATGATCCAGGTGTAGATGTTGACAAGGAGATGGCAGAGACGGAGGAACAGGGTGACATACCTGATCCTGAACGGCTGCAAATAACCGTGGGGGTGAGTCGTAGGCCAGACGCCTGATTTAGGATGGAGTTGGGTGACCAACTCTGTCGACTGCTAGTTGATGACAGAGTCTGCTTGACTACGATCAAAGAGATTTAGGCTGATCATAGGCTCACATATATCTGTAGAGGCATGCCACGTGATATGTTGACCCTCATGCGTTATATCGTTGGAGCTTTTAGAGAACTGGTGCAGGCTAGAAGGGGTAGGCATCGTGGAGATGCATGATAGAGTAGTGCCTCATTTGATGATCATGATCATGAGGGTAGTGATAATCATTCTAGTACTCCACCTCCTCCTCCTTAACCTCATGACGAAGATCATGATGAGCAGCCAACATCCATTCTTGATTAGCAGACATCATCTGAGTAGTCTACACCATCTCAGTAGACACCTAGTCCTAATCAGGTACTTGATCCATAGCAGGCGAGTCCATCTAAGGAGGTTGGTCCATTTGATAAGGTTGTAGCATCTACTGAGCAGGCTGCTCCATTGACGAGTCATCAGTAGGCATTTCCTAAGAAGACTTCACCATCGACTCATCATCAGACATCTTCGAAGCAGGCACGCCATCTATCTTAGAATGAGGCTACACCATCGACTAAGCAGGCCTCGACCTATACTAGTATTGATGTACCACCAAATATTTGAAATTTATATGCAGTTATATTACAGTTGTATATTTTTGACATTAGATATATATATATATATATATATATATATATATATATAGAGTCCATGTATTTTATGTTCATCTTGATGTACTTAATTTATATGTTGGTGTTCACCATGATGTGTATATTGTTAGGTCATGTTAGATATGTTAATTTAATGTGCTTGCAGATAGATGTGTTATGTGATAGAAGTTATTTCACATGAGATGTATATTTGATGTTTGTGTTGTGATGATGTTATACAATGTTTTTGTTTTGTTAGATGATCATGATAATGATGATTAGATGATGTTAGCGAGTTTGAATGTGTATTTTAGTCAAATATGATGTTTGTACGATGGTTATCATGGATGTGATGTTTATTTTTAAAATTAAATCATGATATTTATTAAATAATATGTCATGATTGTAATTGTAATTTTAATTTTAATTGTATGTAAAATTGTAATTGTAATTTTATGTAAAATATTTGTAAAATTGTAATTGTAATTGTACGTAATTAAATTGTGAAACTGTAAATTTGTAAATATGTGAAATTATAAAAATGTAAATGTAATTGTATGCATCATGATTGTAATTGTAATTGTAATTTTAATTGTATGTAAAATTGTATAATTGTAATTATATGTGAAATTGTAAAATTGTAATTATAATTATAATTGCAATTGTAATTGTAATAGTCATTTAATTAGATTTCTTTTTACATTATTTCAATGTACAATCAAATATATATAAGAGATAAAGAAAATAGATAAGAGATAAAGATGTGAGATGTTAGATAGGCTTTAAATTCAGTTTCTTCTATTGTAAATGCTTTTTTTATTAATAAAAATACTTTCAAATTTTAATATAAAAAAATCAATATATATATATATATATATATATATATATATATATATATTAAGAAATGTTTTCTATAGAAATTAAAATAATGATTTTGTAGTATTATTTAAGTTTAATTAATAAGTATATACAAATTTAATATTTAAAATAAATTTAAAATATAATAGGAATCCTAATAAAACATATTCATGGCTTATGAACATTACATGCCCAAAAACTATAAGTCATTCAAAATAAATAAATAAAGTTATGGGGGAGATGTTAGTTGTGTAAATATTTGTAAACATTTACATGTGAGCTAAATTAAAAAATAATAAAAGGGTAAAAATAATATAGAACGTAGTAAGTCTCAATAAATAATTGTAAACATATCAATTAAGATAATTGTAAACATATAAATTAAAATGATTATTAGGTAACCGTGTTTAAATTTAAATTTAATTAATAAGCACATAAAAACTTAATGCATACACTATAAAAATATTATTAACCATGGATATTCACCCCATTTAATATGGATATTATTAATTTGTAAATAGGTTTTGTTACAATACCATGAGCCAATACCATGGCTTATCAATAACACATTACCAAACACTATAATTCATTTCGAAATCAAAATATTTTATAAATATACTATGTTTATTTTATATATAACATTTTTTAAATTGAATCTAAAAGAAAAAAGGTATGGGAAAATGTTGTATGTAAATTTTTGTAAACATTTACATGTGGCATCAATTAAAAAATAATAAAAAGTTATGTGAAGATATCCTCTCCATCTTAGTTTAGTATAGATGCTATAATATCTTGTAAATATTATGATTCAATCAAAATAAAATAATATTTTGAATAATGATAATTATCAACATTTTGACTTAGACAAATTACATAAAAATAAAACTAAAAATAAAATAAAATAAATAATTATGCTTATTGTTAATTATAATTAATTATAAAATCAACCTAGATCTATCTTAAACCTGGATCTAGCAAGGGTTGAGAGGAATCAAATTCCTTGAGATGCTAACCTCTTTTAAAATGAAAAGAGGTTTTTGATCCCTCTTGGTGCTTGGTAGATCCCGAGTTAAGATGGATCTAGTGTGGTTAAATATTCAAAATTGTAGGGTGGTTAAATATTCAAAATAGTAGTGATGTAGAGGCTGCCCAAGCAACGAATGATGCAAATGTTGCCCACGCAACGATCGCATCTCTTTAATGCTTTTCTTCTGATTTATTTTTGAACTGCAATTTGGAACACGTCAAAAAGGGGAGGTTCTGTTTTAGTGAGGGTCGTCCTATAATTTAATTAACAGATTTCATGTAGTGATCAGTTGCTCCAGAATCCGATAGAGATGAGTGTGAGATTCTAACAGTAGCCTCCAGTGTCTCTCCATTCCTGGGTCATGACCATTTATTGAAAGCATTAAGTAGAGCAGAGCCAGCCCATAACGTGGGATCCTTTGATGCCGATTGAACCTACTGTTTGTGCCTGTCAGAGTCTCAGAGATTTCGAGTAGTACCCAGGTTCCACCAACTGGGTTTAAAAACATTGGGATTGTGTGATTTTTAGGGGGGGGTATTTTTTTCTTGAAGCTACATCAACATGCAACTTATCATTCTCTTTGTTAATCTATCTCTCTGTCTGTATGTCTGCATTTTGAATTTTTTTAGAATTTTGTGTGTGTTTTTTTTATTGCGTGTGTCTGCTTTATCATGCTCTACATTTGGATGTAAATTATCCATGCTTTTTATGGCAGTGTATTGTTGGTAATCACGAAGAAGGGCAGCGATTAATTCCGACTTGGGGATTTTAGTATTCGGCCTTTTTTTCAAGCTATGTCATCTGGTATCAGAAAAGGAAGATGGCTGGAAGAGGAAGAGGATGAACAGGTCTTTCTCAAATGCATTGAGAAATGAAAAACCTCTAGAGGCAAGTTGCAGACCTTACAAATGCGTTGATTAATCAGAGAGTAATATGAACAAAAAATTTTGATGAGGAGACAGACCATGAACACGAAGATCAACAAGCAGAAGGGCAGCTAGAGAACCTGACTTATGAGGAGAGAGTGCTTAGGGATCTAGAAGGGAGAATTTATGGGGTTAAAATGGAAGTCCCAGACTATGCAGGGAATCTTAAACTAGAGGAGCTCATAGATTGGCTTAACACCATGGAGAAATTTTTTGAATGGAAGCCTATTGGCTGAGGAGAAGAAGCTTAAATTTGCATGCACTAAATTAAAAGGTCGCACCATGATCTGGTGGGATCATTTGTAGAATAACAGAGTCAACAAAGGGAAAGACAAGATTCAAACCTGGAGCAAGATGGAGGAGAGGTTATGCCAGGAAATTTTTCCTTTGGACTATACCCAAACCCGTTTTCACAGATTTCAAAATATGAAGCAGAACCTGTCTACGGTGGAGGAATTCACACATGAGTTTTATCAATTGTCCATTTGTCTGGATCACAAGGAAACTAATGAGAAACTAACTGCAAGGTATGTGAATTGCTTGAAATTTACTATTTAGGATTAATTGAGCATGCACAAGGTTCACAATGTGGAGGAGGCATACCAATTAGCCTTGAAGGTTTAGGAGAAGGAAAATCGCCAATTTTCTCAAAGGAATAGGGGAGCCAGAAGAGGAATCTTGGCTCCATCATGGGGTGGTTTCAATGTTGGTAGAGGTGAATCATCTCATGCTTCTACGAGAGTAGGAACTATGACAAAATAACCTGACCCAACCATGAGGAAGTGGACTTCAGACAGGTCGAGGTTATGGTGGTGGTAGAGGAAGACCTTTCGTTTGTTTTAAAGGTGGTGAAGAAGGTCGTCGATCATTTGAATGTCCGAATTTGGATATAATAGCACCAAAGCGAGGAAAACAACCAAGGTTCAAATTGGCCCAAGCTGAGGATGAAGAAGAAGTGGTCGATTTTCAAGTTCCACTGGATATGGGGGAGAATCTCATGATGATTCCAGAAAAGGAGTGAAAGCAGAGAAACAGTTGTCCAGATTCTTGGCTTCGGACAAACATCTTTCGAACTAGATGCACTTCAGGGGGAAAGGTATGTCAATTTATTGTTGATAGTGGAAGTTATGAGAATATTATTTCAAAGGATATGGTATAAAAATTGAAGTTGAAATGTGACATCCATCCCCATCCTTACCGGATTTCATGGTTCAAATAAGGGAATGAAGTAACCATAAATAAATGATGCTTAGTAAACTTCTCCATTGGTAAGACTTTTAAAGATTAAGTTTGGTGTGATGTAATTCCAATGGATGTCTACCACTTGTTGTTGGGGATACCTTGGCAGTATGAAAGGAAAGTCATTCACGATGGAGAGAAAAATAGTTACACCTTTTGGAAGGATGGAACTAAGGTTCTCTTATTTCACCTTAAGGATGAAAGGAAAACCGAAAATCTATTGTCAGAAAAACATCTTGCTAAAGAAAAAAAGGTAACCAGTTTTTGTTATGCCTTAATAGAAAAAAAATGTAACAGGGGAAGATGCCCCAATTCCTATTGAAGCATCCAAAATTGTAGCAGAGTATGGTGATATCACACCAAATGAGTTACCTGATGGACTTCCACCAATGTAAGATATTCAACATCACATTGATCTAATTCCAGAAGCATCATTACCTAATCAAGCAGCCTATCAGATGAGCCCTACGCAACATGCAGAGCTTGATCGACAAGTGGAAGAACTTATAAAGAAAGGTTTGGTAAGGGAAAGCATGATTCCTTGCTCTATACCCACATTACTGACTCCAAAAAAAGTGGAGAATGGAGGATGTGCACAGATAGCAGGAAAATCAATAGAATTACTATCAAGTATTGGTTTCCTATTCCGTGCTTGGACGACATGATGGATGTGTTGGAAGGAGCTCAATTTTTTAGTAAAATTGATTTACAAAGTGGGTACCACCAGATCCATCTTCGGGAGGGGGATGAGTGGAAAAATGCCTTCAAGACTAGATATGGACTATATGAATGGATGGTGATGCCCTTTGGGCTATCCAATGCTCCTAGTACTTTCATGCGGTTGATGAATATTGTGCATTGCCCTTATATTGGTAAGTTTGTTGTTGTTTATTTTGGTGACATTTTAATTTTCAGTAAATCCAAGGAAGATCACTTGCAGAATTTAAGGGTCACCCTCGATGTCCTGAGAAAGAATCAACTTTATGTGAACTTGAAGAAATGTAGTTTTTTTTAAGAAAGTTTGGTATTTATGGGTTTTCTCATCTTAGCAGAAGGAGTGAGGATGGATTCTAAAAGGGTTATGGAAGTTTGGAATGGCCCCGTTTGTGGAGCATAACTGAGGTAAGAAGCTTTCATGGGTTGGCTACATTTTATAGAAAATTTATTCGTAATTTTAGCAGTATCGTAGCTCCCATCACAAATTGCACCAAAGGCAAGACATTCTTATGGACCAAGGAGGTTGTGGAAAGTTTTAATTTCTAGAAGAAGAAGGTGACAGAGGCACCCATCTTAGCATTACCATATTTTGATAAAGTGTTTGAGGTAGATTGTGATGCCTCTCATATAGGCATTGGAGCTGTACTCGGCCAAGCCGGTAAACCCATTGCATTTTGTAGCAAAAAGTTGAATGAGGTAAGGATGAATTACTCCACTTATGATGTTGAATTTTATGCTATTGTACAAGCATTACGACATTGGAGCATTATTTGGTACCAAAGGAGTTTGTGTTATATACTGATCACATTGCGCTAAAATATATAAATACTCAGAAGAAATTGAGTAGTAGACTTGTGAAGTGGGTGTCTTTCTTACAAGGCTACAATTTTGTTCTGAAGCACAAATCTAGAAAACAAAATCAGGTTGCAGATGCTTTGAGCCAGCGTGTTGTTCTTATAACCACTATGGAAAATTAGGTAATTGGGTTTAATTCCCTTAAGGATCTCTATGTGTCAGACCCTCTTTTTGGTAGATTGTGGAGCAGCTGAAGAACTCAGTTGTCGGGAATATGGGCCTTGCTCGTGGTGAATTTTTCCTGCAAGATGGTTATCTCTTCAGGGGAAAACAACTATGCATCCCAATCAGTTCTATGCGAGAATATATCATTAATGAGCTTCATAGTAGTGGTTTGGTCGAAAATTTTGGGAAGGATAAGACATTTTCCTTAATAGCTGATAAGTATTAGTGGTCGACAATGAGGAAGGACACCACCAAGTATGTGGCATGATGTAGAATTTGTCAAGTTTCTAAAGGGAACTCTCAGAATACAAGGTTATATATGTCGTTACCTATTCCTCTGAACCCCTGGTCAGATGTGAGCATGGACTTCATATTGGGGCTCCCAAATACCCAATGAGGTAATGACTCTATTTTTTTGGTTGTTGATAGATTGTCAAAAATGATTCATTTCATCGCTTGCAAGAAAACCAGTGATGCGTTGAGGGTGGCACAATTGTTTTTTTTTAGAAATTGTTAGATTACATGGTGTACCCAAAACCATCACCTCTGATAGAGATACCCGATTTTTGGGTCATTTTTGGTGGAATTTGTGGAAGAAAATGGGCACTAAGTTGCAGTTCAATAGTTCCTATCACCCCCAAATGGATGGGAAAACCAAGGTAGTGAATCAAAGTTTGGGAAACTTGTTACGAAGCATTGTCGCTGAGAATCCCAAGCAGTGGGATTTTGCTTTACCTCAAGAAAAATTTTCATACAATAGTTCTGTGAATAGATCCACAGCTAAATCTCCCTTGTAGATTTTTTATGGCCAAAATCCTTCAGGTGTCCTCGATCTGTTACAGATACCTCTTGGGGACAGAATTAGTGATGGTGGGGAAGCATTTTCTAAACACATTCAACAACTACAATAGACAGTCAGACATAAATTGGAAGACAGTAACCAATAGTACAAAATTCTAACAGATGTTGGCCGACACCCTCAAGTCTTTAATGAGGGAGATTTTGTGATGGTGATGATGTAGCTTCAAAAAAAGGCTGAATACTAAAATCCCCAATTCGTAATTAATCGCTTCCCTTCTTCATGATTACCAACAATACACTACCATAACAAGCACAGATAATTGACATCCAAATGCAGAGCATGATAAAGTAGACAAACACAATACAAACACACGCACAAAATTTTGAAAACATTCAAAATGAAAACACATAGACAGATACATAGATTAAAAAAGAGAATGATAAGTTGCATGTTGATGTAGCTTCAAGAAAAAAATACCCCCCCCCCCCCCATTGAAAATCACACAGTCCTAATGTATTTAAACCTAGTTGGTGGAACCTAGGTACTACACGAAATCTCTGAGACTCTGACAGGCACAAACAAAAGGTTCAATCGGTAGCAAAGGATCCCATGTTATGGGTTGGCTCTGCTCTACTTAATGCTTTCAATAAATGGTTGTGACCTAGGAATGGAGAGACACTAGAGGCTACTGCTAGAATCTCACATTCATCTCTGCCGGATTCTAGAGCAACTAACCACTACACGAAATCTGTTAATTAAATTATAGGACATCCCTCATTAAAACAAAACCTTCCCTCTTTGACGTGCTCCAAATTGCAGCTCAAAAATAAATCAGAAGCAAAGTATTAAAGAGATGTGATCGTTTCATGGGCAGTCTCTGCATCACGTAGGGTTTGATGAACTTGATACTAAACAAATTCTCAATCAAGTCTTCATTTAGCGATATAAAAGTAATGTTGAAATCATATTCTTGTTATAACAATAATATCTCCTAACAAGATGACACAACCTCTATCCATATATACTAATTGATAGGGTCTTCCTTGGGAATTCTAATGTGAGGAAAAATGTTACCTTTTATGTAATAGGTAGTGTCTCTAATCCAATTATGCTAGGGACATTCAATTATTCATAATCTAAAGATTTATTAAGCTATATGACATCATTTTCAATGGGGATCCAACTTAAGATTAAGTTTCTTGCTCCATGGAAAATCATGGAAGTTCCAAGAAATGATGTAAAAGTGATTCAAATTCATATTTATTTTATCCTTTTTCTCTAATAACTTTTATTTTTAAAACTATTATATATTTTCCTTATATATTTTGATTATTTTAACATTTCGAAGATATTTAAATAATATGTTATTTTTAAATATTTCTCATACGTTTAAAATATATATATATATATATTTTTCTCATACGTTTAATATATATATATATATATATATATATATATATATATATATATTTTAATTTTCTTGTTTAAATATAATTATGTTTATGATGAGTGATTTGATTTAATTTCCATAGATAATATGAGTATTAAAATAATCTTATAAATATTAATAATATTATGAATTTAAATGCTAGTAATTTTTTTATATATATAAATAGTATATTTATAAAAAAATTATTTATGTAAATTTGAACTTTTATTTTATAAAAATACTATTATTAAAATACAAAAAACATATTATAGAATTATAAAATGAGATTTAAAGTTTAAAAGTAAAAAATAATCACTTATTATTATTATTGTCTAATTTTAAGGTCACAACTACGCTAGACACTAAATTGGTGTATAAGATCTTCGTGTATAAGACCTTCTTGCTTGTGAAACAAGAGACCCTCATATTAGTAGTAATGCATACATACCTCACCCCTCTAATTTGGAAAATGTAACTTCTTAAAATAGAAATACATACTTTTAACTATTAAACATACTCTTATAAAATAAAATTTATATAAATATTTTTATAATACTCAAATACTCTCCATACGATGAATTGGTAAGAACTAAAAAATAACAACTATAATCATGTACTAGATATATACATTCTTTCAGTGAAGATAATGATTTTGAATAACAACCTAAACAATTGAAATAAAAAATTGATAAGTCCCTTCTCCGTTATATATATATATAAGCTACGTGCTTCTGGCATATGCTATCCACTCGTACCGCCTTTAAATGTTCTATAATCCTTTGTAATAGTCATTCACTTGTTTTCAATTTGGTAAATAGATATATATTGGACTTGATGCCCTGCTTTTCAACATTGAAGGGAAGGAATTTGTCGGTGACATGAGCACAGTGGAAAGCACTTTAATCTAATAGCCAGAAATAAGGTTTATATGCACATCATTGTACCATCTAATATTTGAATATTTAAAAAAAACTCTATTATACTCATATTTGAGCCTTGCAAAAATTATATATATATATATATATATATATATATATATATATATATATATGCACTTTTTATATATTTATATATAGAATGTTTGGATCATTATATTTTATAATTAGAGAACTGTATTTTATAATTAGATAGATGGATTTTTAAGATTGAATTTTATAGGGAAAAAATCAATTAAAGTAGGGATACAACTCATTGTTATCCTAGGTTAAAAAATGCAAATATCACTTAATAATACTTAAAAGCCAAAGAAGGTCACACAACAAAAATGTCTAGTCATTCTAGTTTATATTGGTATACCCCAATAGTTCCTCTTAATGAAGGGTGCTCACAGACTCTATCTGCAAGAATTGTGTTGATAGCTCGTAACTACGGCCTAAAAAAAAATTCTACTATCTTAGGACTCTCTCCTCTCTTTGCACTCTTCGAAATAAACGTTTAAAATAATTTTCTCTTTTACTATGCCCAACCACAAAACAACTTTTGATAAATCCTTAGAGATAACTTGATTCTAAATAAATTTGGCATTCGGCAATGCTTTTGGGTTGCGTAGTGATAGCAAAATATAGAAACCCCGATCGATAAAAATGACAGCCATATTTTTCACATTCACTAGCCCATCACTGAAGATCGAAACCAGTTTTTACCAATACTTTACCATAAAAATTGTGGTCTATCTTGTTTAGAGATTGTCTACCAGTGGCGACTTTCAACGTCAGTTGTAAACCTCCATACATTTTTGTTTCTATTTTTGTTTTCTACGCTCTCGTTTCCTCTCACAATCTATGTTCGATTTGAAGTGGTGAAGCTCATATCAGGAAGCGAAACGCCACAGATGTACATGTTCAGAAACTTATCAGGGTTGTAAGTTATCTGTTCTTGTATATCGTACCCGCTCTTCAAATTGATGGCATACTGGTCCAGAAAGACGAGAAATGTGGAGTTTATGCCGGAATCATTGATTCCTACATGGTTTTCATCGGTATCAGTAGTGCCTCAGCTCTTCCTCGGGTCGAACTCAACTGCAATCAACGTAGAACTGCCAATCACGTTCAAAATCTCGTTCGTGGAGTAGTTGAAGAGGCCAAAACATTTTCCAGAGCTATTATCAGGCATAAACGTTGGGAAGTTATGACGAAAGCCAGACCCCCCAGAGCCTCCTCGCCACGTTGGGCTCCTTGCTAAATTGTTGAAATTTCTGATTATTTCTGAAAAACATCGAGGAAACAAAAACTCCTCTTCTAACACAGAGAAAATAATATGCACACAGAGATGGAGCTGAACATTCTATTTTATTCAAAACTTGACTATTACAAAGTAGAAATTTCACTCAGAACTATTGTTCTGGATTTAGAAAAAAAAATGCTCCTCTTTGGCCTTTTTGCTTACTCCCTTCACTACTATGCACACAACTTACTCTACAACTCTTGGCATACACTCTTACACAGTCACACTCTCTACATATTTTTCATTTCACACACTATCTTATATATATGTTGTAAACATATACAAAAATAACCTAATTCTAACTTTTGAATTAAAAACTATTGTCGCAGCGCATTAAAAAATATAACATTAAAACCTAAGTTCAAAACTTATGAAATAAAACTTATGCTAGCATTTGCACGGTGGTGCAAAGGGAACGTTGGAGGCACGCAAGATGACAAAAGCTGACAGAGTTGACAAGGATGGAGGGACAAAAGTAAAAGATGGAGGTTTGAGGAGGTGCCACGTGTCTAAATTGTATTGGCTGGAAGGGCGATAAGAAAAGCTTCTTATTGGCTGGGGTGAACAGTGTCTGCTCACCCAAAGCCAACAAAGAGAATTCCTCCAGCATAATTACATTGCGGCATATGAAACTGAAATAAACCAAGGTTTAAAACCTTATGAAACATTTCAAATGTCAAGCAACGGGATTTATCGCATCGATTATCCTGCTGGATAACTGTACACCCAAACCTTGCGAAAAGCCGCTATTGGCCGACGGTGGATGAGCTAGCGGAGGTGGGACCTCTTTTATCGCATGCTTTTGGAGAGCTAGTGATGTATGCATGAAACTGTGTGATACGATATTGATTGGTCGAAAGGTCTGTCGACATGGTATGGTGGGGACGGCTTATCGCGCGGACTTGGAGGTGATGACGTAGGCCTCAAAGGTTTGCGATAATGCGTGATTGGCTGAGGAGATATGTGACGTTGACCTTGTGGGCTCCACATGAATTGATGTGGAGGGTTTAAAATTTAAAACAAATCGCGGTAATAAACAGTGGTTGGCGAGTAGGTGTGGAGGTTTAAGAGTGCGGAGGTAATGTGGTCAAACCACAATTTTCACTTCAAAAAAGGGCTACGACCTTTAAAGACAAAAAATTGGTTTTGCAGGGGTATTTAAACAAGGATTCAATTCACGGTTGAGTGCACAAACAAAACTGGAAATATACCTAGGAAACATTTAATTACGGGCGGTGTTGTCACCCCATTAAGGTATAGGGGTCCAATGTTGTGATACAAAATAAACAAAACAGGCAGGCTCCACACCCAACACATATATCCTAGTATACCATGCTCTTGGTGCTTGTTTCAGCCGATACATAGCTTTCTTCAACTTGCATACTTTGTGCTTTTGGCCTTCTTTTTCTTATCCCAGAGGTTGTTCAATATATACCTATTCCATCAATACTCCATTCAGGAATGTTGATTTCACATCCATTTGGTAATCTTTCCACTAATTTTGTGTTGCTATGGAGAACACTGCACTTACTTTTTCCATTCTTACAACTGGTGCAAAATTTTCCTAATAGTCTCTTCCTTTTTGTTACTTATAGCCTTTGACAACAAGTCTGGCGTTGTGCCTTTCAATCTTACCTTTAGCATTGATTTTGGTTTTATAAACCCATTTCACTCCAATTACTTCCTTGCCTTTTGGGAAATCAACTAATTCCCATGTCTTGTTCTTCTCTATTGCATTTATTTCATCATCCATAGCATCTATCCATTTCTCATCTTTTACTGCTTCTTAAAAATGAATAGGATCTTCTACATGACAATACAATGAAAATAAAGAGTTCATACCTTCTTCTTGCTCATAAATTTCATTCAAAATTCTGAATCTGGTTCCTCTCTCACTTGCTGAACTTGTGCTTCTGGAAGCACTCAAATCTGCTTCTTGTGATGTGCTTGGAGAAGCATTGTCATCACTTCTGAGGGGTGTTCTCATACCAGATTGTGGTGTCCCTTACTGTCCTTATGTTGGTGGAGGTGGTGCTGCTAATGAGGGATGTCTTTCAGCCATTTCTTCCTCATCTTCATCATGAAATAAATAGCTTTTTACATTCACAGTTTTCTCAATGCTTCCATCCCAAGCTTCTTCCTCAATGAATTGCACATCTTTGCTTATCATAAATTTCTTAGTAGATGGGTTATACAACCTCTATGCTTTGAATTCTTCAATGTATCCAACAAATATGCACTTCTCCCCATTACTATCCAACTTCTTCCTTAGTTGATCTGGAATGTGTGCATAAGCCACACAACCAAATACTCTCATGTGAGTGACAAACTGTTTTATGCCACTCCATGCTTCTTGAGGAACTCTATTCATTACACTCTTTGTTGGGCATCTATTCAAGACATATGCTGCACAATGTACATCTTCAACCCAATATTCATTTGGCAAATGTTTTTCCTTCAGTATTCTTCTTACAATATCCATTATGGTTCTATTTTTCCTTTTAGCAACTCCATTTTGTTGTGGTATATACCTTGCAGTAAATTTCTTATGAATCCCATTTTCTCTGCAAAAACGCAAAAACTATTTGGAGATATATTCTCATCCTCTATCAGTTTTAAGGACTTTAATATGTTGCCCACTTTTTTTCTCAACAATAGCTTTAAAGTGGCAGAACTTCTCAAACACTTCAGTCTTCAATTTCAAGTTTCTCTATGTTGTTTTTTCAAGATGCAGCCTTCACATAGACTATCTGGCTTTTTAATCAGTGGTAATCCCTTTACCATTCCTTTCCTATGATAAAAATTCAGACCTCCATAGTTGATATGTCCAAATCTCAGGTGCCATAACTAGTTTGCATCCTTTGATTTTCTTTGGAATGTCTCTTATGTCACTGCTGCCATTGTAGCTCATTTCTTCAAATCTTCTCTCATCTTGAGAGGAAACATTTTCTTTCTTGTCATCTTCACTTGTGCAATCCTCTATTTTCTTGGTGGTATGTCCATGATAGTACATACATCATCCTCAAGGAATACATTGTATCCTTTCTTAATAATTTTTCCAATGCTCAAAAGGTTACACTTCATACTAGGTACATAGTATACATATGATATTGTTCTCTTTTCTCCTTTATTTGTTAAAACACTTACTCTGTCTTTTCCCATGACAGAGATTTTACTATCTGTCCCCAATGTTACCTGAGACTTTACATTTTCATCTAACATGGAAAACATAGAAATGTTTCCAGTCATATGGTTGCTACATCATGAATCTAGAAACCATATATCTTCATTCTTCTATTTAGCCATATTACATGCTAAAAATAAATTCTCTTGGTTCAGAGTTTCTTTAGTAAAATTATCACTGGGTCTACTACCCATGTCACTCTATTTCTTCCTACATTGATTGGCATAGTGTCCATACTTCTTATAGTAATGACATTGGACTTGGGATTTATCATACCTTTTTCCATGTGCTTGATTTTGTCCATCTTGTTGGCTGCTGCCTTTGGTTTGATTCTGACCTTGGTTGCTACCCTTTCCACTTGTACTTGCAGGGTTCTTTTTTCCTTTGTTTTGGCTTCTACCTCTTCCTTTTCATCTGTAGTTTGATCTACCTTGACATCTTCCTCTTCCAAAGGACACTTGGGTCTTGAACGCATGATCCAAAGATGAGGTTGTTGTTATGCTTAATATTTTTTCATGTGTCATCAATGATGCATGAAGCTCATCAATAGTAAACATTGAGAGATCATTTGTCTCTTCAATGGTCGTTACTATCACATCAAACCTTGAGGGTAAGCTCCTCAATACTTTCTCCATTATTCTTCTTTCTTCTATTATCTCTCCATGATATCTCATTTGGGTAACCAACCCAATCAAAAATGTGAAGAATGAGTCTATTGTATCAGACTCTTTCATGCAAATGACTTCAAAATATCTTCTCATTAATTGAAGCTTTGTTGTATTTAATTTATCCATTCCTTGGTAGGCTATTTGGAGGGTATCCCATGCATCCTTGGACATCTTTGTTGCTGCAATTCTTGGAAATATTCTTTCATGCACTGCCTGATAGAGATAGAAGAAGGATTTTGAGTCCTTCTTCCTATTACTCTTAAGAAAATCCTTCTCTGCCTGTGTTAAGGCATTAAATGTTTGTTCATCCGTTGGTTCTTCTAAACCATATTCAACTAGCTCCCATAAATCTTGAGAGGCAAACATGGCTCTCATTTTGATTTCCCAATAGTCATAGTTCTTCCCATTGAACTGTAGGAGCTGAGTATTTCCCATACTCATGCTTGTGCTAGCTCCTACCATTGCTAGCCTTGCAGAACTATGCTAAACTTCACTGTGTTTCTTAAACAAAATTTCTCACTACTGGAGAGATAACCTTTGTCTCTTAAAACTCTTAAGACTTCTCTTCTGCAGTTCTCTGGACTGTATTCTTTAAAAAAAACAATAACTCTATTTTGGATAAATACCTGGCTCGCTAAACTTTCACACTGCTGGACAAAATCTTCAACAAACTCCTTCTTCTTCCTTTAGCTTCTTCAGCAACTGTTGAGTGCTTTGACAAGCTCTAATACCATGTTGAAATTTCTGATTATTCCTAAACAACAATGAGGAAACAAAAATTCCTCTTCTGACATAGAGAAAATAATATGCACACAGAGATGGAGCTGGACATTCTATTTCATTCAAAACTTGATTGTTACAAAGTAGAACTTTCCCTCAAAACTGCTGTTCTGGATTACAAAAAACAATTTCTCCTCTCTGTCCTTTTTTCTTACTGCCTTCACTGCTATGCACACAAATTACTCTACAGCTCTCGGCATACACTCTTACACAGTCACACTCTCTACATATTTTTCATTTCACACACTATCTTATATATATGTTGTAAACATATATTTTTACAACATATGTGAAAATAACGTAAGTTTAACTTTTGAGTTAAAAACTATTGTTGCGGCGCATTAAAAAATATAACATTAAAACCTAAGTTCAAAACTTATGAAATAAAACTTATATTACATCGTGGCGTATTAAACTAAAATAAAAAAAGGTTTAAAACCTTATGAAACACTTCAAATGTCATGCGATGGGCTTTATTGCATCGATTATCTCACCAGATGACTGTACAACCAAACCTTGCGAAAAGTTGTTATTGGCTGACGGTGGATGAGCTGGCGGAGGTGGGACCTCCTTTATCGCATGGTTTTGGATAGAGGGTGAGGTATGCACGAAGCTGTGAGATACGATTATGATTGGTCAAAAGGTCTGTTGACGTAGTATGGTGGGGATGGCTTATTGTGCAGGCTTGGAGGTGATGACGTAGGCGTCAAAGGTTTGTGATAATGCATGATTTGCTGAGGAGATATGCAACGTGGACCTGGCGGGCTCCACATGAATTGACGTGGAGGGTTTAAAATTTAAAACAAATTGCAGCAATAAAATGTGGTTGGCGGGTAGGTGTGGAGGTTTAAGAGCATAGAGGTAACATGGTCAAACCACGGTTTTCACTTCAGAAAAGGGCTATGACGTGTAAAGACAAAAAAATGGTTTTGGAGGGGTATTTAAACAAAGATTCAATGCACAGTTGAGTGCACAATCAAAACTGGAAATTGCTGCTTCAGTGTCCAACAAAATTGAATTGTTGTCCTTTAGCTTAGATTTTCAGTTGGGGTTAATTTCAACATGAATGTTGAAAATGAATGAGGTACTGAAACCTATTCCGTAATATATGACTTTTTTCTTATATAACACCCTTCCAGACTTATTTGATAGGGAGGATGGAGCACTACTTGTATTGGGCATGACTTCCAGGCCAGAGGAGCTCAAGCTAGCGCCGCCAAACAGGCTGAAATCGACAGCGCCAATGACATTGAAAGAAGGAAAATTAATCTCAAAAACATAAACAGTCTCTCCCACCATACATACAAGGATTATTGCTCTTAGGAAACCCATTTAGTTTAATTCCAGCAAGCTGTAAATTCAATATGATGCAAATGTTGAAATAACCACCTACAGGCTAAGAGAGAAAGATCGTAATGGGTAGCTATCACCAAAATTTAATGGAATGAATAGTGGACGAGGCCTCTTACTAGCGAACGATCAGAGGATTCGAAGCATTATTCGCAGTCACAAATTCACATAAAGTCTTTATGTCGAGTTTGAGATATTCCTGGAACGAGTCGAAGCATTATTGGCGAATGCACATAAAGTCTTTATGTTGAGTTTGAGATATTCCTCGAATCTATAGTTTGGAATATTTAATTGAGAGTCTTTATGTTGAGTTTAGATATTCCTTGGAGTTTTTAATTGAAATTAGCTTAGTATGATAGACAGTTAATAGTTAATTGGGATTAGACTTGTGTTTTCGTCCGTAATTATTAGAGTTTAAAAAAAAATTCAAAAATTAATCAATTTTATTAAATATTTTTATGTGCATTGTGTGTGTCATTATTTGACATTAATCATTAATATACAATTTATTTTGTTTCCACCCAAATAACATGACTTTTTTAAGATTAAATTTTTTAACAATAATAAAAATGGGGTGTTTTATATATATGTGTGTGTGTGTGTGTGTGTGTGTGTGGTTAGATGTTTTTGTATCTACGTGTATTAATTTTTATTTTGTCGTTTTCCTTTTCAAATGAAGATATGGACAATAATTATGACATCTACTATAATCAATCCATGGCAAATATTTCTAGAGTGATCAGTTTTATTTCATATCTTTGGAACAAGTTCGATTGAAAACATGGCTTCCATCGTGATTTTATTTATCAGCATCTTCGTGTGCTAGATGAAATGAAAATGAATGTAAAATACTTGTTGCATGTTCACATGAGGGAGGCTGGTAGAAAAACAAGAAGGGATTGGTTGGAAAGCGTTAATTATCATGATCATTATCTTTTTCATTTTAATTGGTGTTCCTTTTTTGTAGTGGGATTTTTTGATGTGAAGACAACAAGAAATATATGTTAATTTTAATGTTATTTCTTTGGTTGCACTGATGGTGGAATTGAATATCACTTTATTTTATTAACTCATTCATTTTATAATATTAACAATTAGTAGGTGATTTATCACTTGGGTTTTATAAAATTAATAATCATGTTACTTTATCATTCCCTGGTGTTCAAAATATTAAGTCGTAGGCCTTATTAAGCTCTTGTGTTTTCAATATTGATCCCTTGGCCTTATTGATCACTTAGGTTATTAAAATTTATCTCGTGGGTTCACTATTTCCTTTGGTTTATAATATTAAACCCTTGGGTTTATCAATTCTTTTGGTTTATAATATGAATAATCCCTTGGGTTTATTGATCTCTTGAGTTTAAAATATTAATTATTTGTGTTTATTAATTTCTTTGGTTTTTTATATATATTTTTAATTTTATTGGTCCTTCGACTTTATGAATCACTTGAGTTTATTAATAATTTTTATTTATAATATTAATCTGTTGGGTTTATAATCTTAATAATCCCTTTAGTTTATTGATGGTTTTTGTTTATAATATTAATAATTCCTTTGTTTTATTTATGTTTTATGTTTATAATATTAATATTTCCCTATATTTGTTGATCCATTGGGTTTATAACATTGATCCCTTACATTTTATAATTATTTCGGTTCGTAATATTATTCCCTTCATTTTATTAAATCCAAATATTATGGGTTAAATATTAGTCCTACAATTTAATATTAATGCATGGTCCAATGTCACATTATGAAAAACATTGTCTGAATATGAAAATAAACCATGGGAAACCATTGTTAATAGGCTTTAGCCATAGTCGATCAATCTCTTCCATGGTCAAATGTCACATTGTCACAATTATTATCTCAATATGAAAATCAATAATGGCCCACCATAGTCATACTTGGTCCAACGTCCTATTGTGACAACAATTTTCTGAATGTTTAAGTGAAGACAACAAGAGGAGCAACCATTGTCTTAATGTCATAATTTGGGTTTATAATATTAATCTCTTCGGTTTAATATTATTCCCCTCAACTTATAATATTAATAATCATGTGACTTATCAATCCTTTTTATTTAAAAAAGTAATTCCAAAGATTTTTTAATTTCTTTATTAATCATGTGAGTTTCTCATTCATTTGTATTTAAAATATTTATTCCTAGGCTTTAATAATCTCTTGTGTTTTTAATATGGATCCCTTGGCCTTGTTGATATCTTATTTTTTTAATATTTTTCCCTTGGTCTCACCAATTCCTTTGGTTTATAATATTAAGCCCTTCGGTTTATTAGTTTTTTTTGTTTATAATATTAATAATCCCTTGGGTTTATTAATTTTTTTATTTTAAAATATTTATTCTTATGGTTTATTAATTTCTTAGGTTTTTGAGTTTAAAGTATTTATTCCCAAGGTTTGTTAATCTCTTTTCTTTTTAAACATGGTCCCTTGGCCTTATTGATCCCTTAGATTTTTAATATTTTCCCCTTGGGTTCACCAATTTATTTGGTCTATAATTTTAAACACTTGGGTTTATTAGTTTTTTTGGTCTTAATATTTGCTGCAATACTGACCTTTCTAGCCTTTTAAGATGTCAAAATTATAGTGAGCTCGGGAGGCTTCTCTCCAAGCTTTTTGAGCATAGGAATAAAATATTAAATCAAACTAAATAACTCTTTTCTTTAGGTCCGATAGACCAAAGATTGGTCTCAGTGGACGTTAACCACCACCACCATCATCATCATCATTATTAATAATCCCTTGGGTTTATTAATCTCTTTAGTTTAAAATACAAAATCCTATGTTTTATTAATTTTTTGAGTTTTTCGTTTTAAACTATTAATTCTTAGGGTATATTAATTTCTTGAGTTTAAAATATTAATTCTTAGGGTTTATTAATTTCTTGGTTTATAATACTAATATTTATCCCTTAGGTTTATAAAATGTTTCCATTGGGTTTACTAATTTCTTGGGTTTATAATATTAAATGCTTTTGTCTAGTTGTTCCTTAACTTTATAACTTTAATAATTTCTTTGGTTTACAATATTAAGCACTTGGGCTTATTACTTATTTTGGTTTACAACATTAATAATATCTTGCGTTTATTAATCTCTTGAGTTTAAAGTATGAATTCTTAGGGTTTATTAATCTCTTGTGTTTTTAATATTGATCCGTTCGCCTTATTGATTCCTTAGATTTTTAATTCTTCGTTTCACCAATTACTTTGGTTTATAATATTAAGAGTTTACAAGTTATTTTGGCTTATAATATTGATAACCCCTTGGGTTTATTAATATGTTGAGTTTAAAATATTAATTCTTAGGTTTTATTAATTTCTTGGCTTCTAATACTAATATTTATCCCTTAGGTTTATAAAATGTTTCCATTGGGTTTAATAATTTCTTGGGTTTATAATATTAAATGATTCTATTTATTGTTAAGGAATTTAATAATTCCTTTGGTTTGGAATATTAAGCATTTGGGCTTATTACTTATTTTGGTTTATAACATTAAAATCCCTTGCGTTTATTAATCTCTTGAGTTTAAAATATTAATTATTAGGGTTTATTAATCCTTTGTGTTTTTCATATTGATCCATAAGGTTTTTAATATTTATTCTTGAGTTCACCAATTCCTTTGATTTATAATATTAAACCCTTGGGTTTATTAGTTATTTTGGTTTATAATATTAATAATCTCTTGGGTTTATTAATGTCTTGAGTTTAAATTATTAATTCTTATGGTTTATTAATCTCTTAGTTTTTTGAGTTTAAAATATTAATTTTTAGGGTTTATTAATCTCTATTATTTTTAATACTAAGCCCTTGGCATTATTGGTCCCTTAGGTTTTTAATTTTATCTCTTGGGTTCACCAATTATTTTAGTTTATAATATTAAACCTTTGGGTCTATTACTCCTTTTGATTTACAATTTTAATAATCTCTTGGGTTTACTAATATCTTAAGTTTAAAATATTGATTCTTATGTTTTACTAATTTATTAGGTTTTTGAGTTTAAAATATTAATTATTACCGTTTATTAATCTCTTGTGTTTTTAATGTTGATCCCTTGGCCTTACTGATCACTTAGGTTTTTAATATTTATCCCTCGGATTCACCAATTCCTTTGGTTTATAATATTTAAACCTTGGATTTATTGGTTCTTTTTCATTGTATTATTAATAATCTCTTGGGTTTATTAATCTCTTGAGTTTAAAATATTAATTATTAGGGTTTATTAGTTTCTTAAGTTTTTGGGTTTTAAATATTAATTCTTATGGTTTATCAATCTTGTAAATTTAAAATATTAATTTTTAGGGTTTTTTAATGTCTTGAGTTTAAAATATTTATTCTTAGTTTTTTTATTTTCTTGATTTATAATATTGATATTTATTCTTTGTTTCACCAATTCCTTGGGTTTATAATATTAAACTATTGGATTTATTAGTTTTTTATTTTGTTATTTTTGAATTATATTATAGTTTGAATTAAAACTATTAATATAATGAAAAAAATTAATAATATATTATTATTATACATTTTATTATTAAATAATATAGTATTATGCATTTTAATATATATATATATATATATATATATATATATATATATATATATACGCGTGGTGAGTGGTGGATATAAGCCTATCAAAATATATCAACCCAAATACATTAGTGAATATGGTTATACATCTATTTTATATACATCAAAATATATCAACTACACTAATAAATATAATTATGCTAATTATATATACATTATGTGCTTATTATTTGACATTCATCATTAATATACGATTTATTTAGTTTCCTTTATGTTAATCTTACACAGGAATCGTGGAATGAGTACCTTTGTGGAATAAGTCCCTTCCTCTCCATGGGGTCAATCTTCTACAACTTGTAATTAATTTGTTCGGAACGCTGCAGCTAATAGTGGGATCGGAAATGCCTATTTTTGGATACCTAGTGTGGGATTAGGGAATGCAATGAAATTAAGAACATACCATGATCTTTCGTCCTACCCACGTTGCTGGTTTGACCTCGCTTTTCATGGGTAATCTCATCTCATCGTTAGACTAATCAACACGTTTGTGGGTTAGGAAAAATAATTTAAGAAGTATGATGCAAGATTATATATATAGATAGATAGATATATTAAAGTTTAATTTAATTCAAATTGTTATTTTTTATTACTATAAATGTGAAATTTTTGTAACTTGAAATATTTATATTCAATTTTTTTTTTGTTGTGAATTGGGTTATTAGGAAAAAGGCAGATCATAGTCCCAAAAATTTGCTAGTAATTACGTGTCAAGCATATTGCTGGGTTGCTAAGTTCCTCTCAGTTATATGTATAAAAATCTAAATTGAGAATTTACAAAGTTCAGTTTATATATATAGATATATATATATATATATATATGATATTATTAAATATGAAAGAAACTATAAACAGAACAAATTAATCAAGTGTTGTAACTATAAGATTTTTTATTTTTTTTCATATATATATATGACGCTGATATATTTTATTTAACATGTTTATTTATTTTTATTTTTTGGGGGGCTAGGTTATGCTAGTCATGAGATGATTGACACATCTAAGCCTTCAAATTCACTAGGGATCTCACTTGGCTTAGGCCACATTGGCCCTTAGCACATCTAAGCCTTCAAAATCACTAGGGATCCCACTTGGCTTAGGCCACATTGGCCCTTAGCATGGTTGAATTTTTTCCCATGAAGGTTAAAACGGATGATATTTTCACCAAACAAATTATCAACAAAACACCCTATCACCTTTGGTTTAAGTGACAAGGCGTAGTTATTGAGATAATTTATTTATAATTCACATTGTACACATTAAAATATGATTTATTATCAATATATTTTTAAATGCACTACAACTTATATTAAAATAGTGTGTTTATTGAAATATTTCATTTATAACTCATAAAAAAAATTGTTATTAATATTTCTTAAATACTACATATGAACTCCATAGTAAGAATTGAATAAATTATCTCTCTCACACGGTTTTTATTTTTAATTAATTTCTTAAATATCAAATATCAACTCCATAGTAAAAATTAAATACATTACACTTTTTTCATAGTAAAAAAAAATAAAAATATAAGAACTTTTTTAATTTCAATTAATTTATATTCTTTCAAGATATAAAATACTCAATATAAACACACACACACACACACACATACACATGTTAATTGAATACATAATGGAATACATTTTCTTTTAATTGTAATATTAATGTTATTTTTATATGTATGTCAACTATATATTCACTAGTTGAGTGTAGAGGTTCATTCTATAGTCCAGTATGAGGGGGAGTGTAAATCATTCTATCCATCCATCTGTTGAAAATATTAAAGTCACCTGCGTACCCTGTGCAGGTAGAAACAGAGTACAACAGGGGCAGCAGCAGAAGGTTAAGTGTACACTTCTGTGCATTTAACAGAGATGGAGAAAAACCATAAGGAAGTTTTTAGTGTTGATGGGCCGCAGCCACCATTATAGAGATGAATTAATTTTGTTATGGCCATAGCTGTATTTTCAGAGGAAATGAAGACTTTCATGGTTAAACCACAGAACAATAGAGTTTTATTAAAGACAGTCTTTTCGGGCTTTTAAGCCCTCAACAACCAAACAGGAAGAAGTTTTATTTAAACGCATCAAGTCCTTTTAAGTTTTGAATTGGGCCACGTCATCGTGGTCCCCACCACTTCATCGCCAATCACAAAGTTTTTTGAGTTAGTGTCTTGTTGATATTAAGGAGTTCCGATGCGATGCGATGGTGTGACATCGCACATCGCACATCACAAAGGAACGATGCTAAAGCCCCCTCTTCACAATGTTAACCCGCCAATGTATTACATTGTGATGCGATATCGCATATCGCAATCACATTCACCCAAGGTTCATCTGCCATATTTTATGTTCCATTGAATGTTTGCGATGCAATGTGGTCCCACCACCATCGCTCATCGCAATCGCTCGTCGCAAGAGTTCTCTACCCATTCAAAGTTTTAAACCGCAGATGGTGCAATGCGATGTGATCCCACCATAGTCACACATTGCACATCGCAAATCTCCTATTGCCATCCGCCCAAACTACAGGCTGATTGTAATTCTTGCGATGCGATGTGGTCCCACCATAATCACAATCGCAACATCGCAAATTTGTTGTTCAAATGTTCCTTTGATCACCAATCACCGATTGCGATGTGGGCTCCACTTGCATATCGCGCAAAAGAAAATTTAGTTTAAAGTTTTATGTTCCGACATTATATTAAAGTTTTTTTTTTAATTCTTTGTTTTATGTTTTCATTTCTCCGTGCCTTATAAAAAGAGTGAAAAAAACCTGTAGGCGTATTGCATTGTATTATATGGTAGTTGTATTGTATTGTTGTGTAAGCCCGCACGCAGATAAAACGCAGTGAAGCATAACAGAGCACTGTTTTGTGCGTTTTGAGAGACATAGAAGATTAGTGAGCACTGTGTCTATAGCAGTCAGTCCAGTTTTTTGTAAATCCCTCAGAGGAGGAAGAAATCTATCATTTTGTAATAGTTTTAGTTCTGTTAATGAAATAGAAAGCTATTTTATGCCATCTCTGTCCAATAGAAAGAAAATTTATTTTTATTCTCTGTGTTAGAAGGAGAGTATTATTCTCTTAGTCGTTGTTCCGGAATTATCATAAATTCCAACATGGTATCAGAGCTAGTCAAGGCTCTTTGAAGGTGTCAAAGAAGCTGAAGGAAGAAGGAAGATTTGTTGCAGCAGTTCTCCAACAGTGTGAAGGCTCAGCAGAAGTTAAAGTCCAAGTACTTCTAAAAAAGAACTAGAGTTTTGTTTTGTTTAAAATAGCAGTCCTCAGAGACAGAGTTTGTCTTTTAAAGAAGGAAAGACAATTTGTTTGAATAACACAGTCAAGTTTATTTTAGAATTCAGTCAGTAAGCAATGGCTAGACCAAGCACTAGTATGAGTATTGGAAATACTCAAATTCTACAATTTAATGGGAAGAACTATGATTATTGGGCCATTACCATGAGAGCCCTGTTTTCCTCACAGGATTTATGGGAGTTTGTTGAAGACGGTTTTGATGAACCGGTTGATCAATAGGCCTTTAATGCCTTAACACAGGTAGAGAAGGATTTATTGAAGAGAAATAGAAATAAGGACTCTAAAGCCCTCTTTTATCTCTATCAAGTAGTTCATGAGAGTGTGTTTCCAAGGATAGCAGCAGCTAAGAGATCTAAGGATGCATGGGAAACTCTTAAAATAGCCTATCAAGGTATGGAGAAAGTGAAGACAACAAAACTACAATTGCTGAGGAGATATTTTAAACTTTCTGTATGAAAGAGTCTGATAATATAGACTCATTATTCACACATGTGATTGGAATGGTCACACAGATAAGGTCCCATGGAGAAACACTTGAGGAAAGGAGGATTGTGGAGAAACTATTGAGGAGTCTACCCTCAAGGTTTGATGTTATTGTTAACACCATAGAAGAGACTAAGTATCTCTCAAAGTTCACGATAGATGAACTTCATGCATCGCTAATGACTCATGAATAGAGATTGGAAAGATCGGTAAACCCATCTCTAGATCATGCCTTCAAGACCCATATGCCTTTTGGAAGAGGAAGAGGTCAAGGTAGAGGAAGAGGAAGAGGCAGAAGCCAAAACAGAGGAGGAAGGAACAGCCCTTCACATTCTCATGGAAGGAGCAACAGTCAGAATCAAAGCCACGGCCAAAGCAACAGCCAGCAAGGTGGTCACCAACATGCTCAAGGACAAAGGTATGACAAATCCAATGTCCAATGTCATTATTGCAAGAAATATGGGCATTATGCAAATGAGTGTAGGAAAAAGAAAAATGACATGAATAATAGGCAGAATGCTAATGTATCAAGAGAAGAAAATAACCCAAGGAATGTGTTGTTAACATGTAATGTAGCACAAGATAGGCAGGATGATGTATGGTTCTTAGATTTAGGTTGCAGTAATCACATGATTGGAAACATAGAAATGTTTTTCAATCTTGATGAAGAAGTTAAATCTGAAGTAACCACGGGAACTGATACTAAGATCTCTGCAAAGGGAAAAGGCAGAGTTAGTATCCGTGCAAGAAATGGTGAGCAGAAATCTGTACCAGATGTATACTATGTTCCTGGCTTGAAGTGTTATCTTTTGAGCATTGGGCAGCTCGTAAACAAAGGTTACAATGTATTCCTTAAGAATGATGTGTGCACAATAATGGACATACCTCCAAGGAAGAAGATTATTGCTGAAATACAAATGATCAACAATAGAATGTTTCCACTCAAGCTCAATACTGAATTGAAGGGAAAAGGAAAGAATGTAGCAGCTGTAACTCAAGAGGTATTTCAAAAAGAAGTGAAATATGAGAAATGGTTATGGCACTTGAGATTTGGACATCTCAATTTCGGAGGATTAAATTTTTTGCACAGAAAAGGAATGGTAAGAGGTATACCATTGATTGAGAAACCAGAAAGCCTATGTGAAGGTTGTATCTTGGGCAAACAACACAAATAAAACTTTCCATCAGGAAATAGCATAAGGGCAAAAACACCCTTAGAAATTATCCATTCAGATTTATGTGGGCCGATGCAAACAACATCAGTTTCAGGCAGCAATTACATGCTAACCTTCATTGATGATTTCACAAGGAAAGTGTGAGTTTATTTTCTGAAATATAAAAGTGAAGTCTTTAAAAAAAAATCCATTTTAAAGCTCTTGTAGAGAAACAGAGTGGGTAGCATATCAAATTCCTTAGGACTGATAGAGGAGGTGAGTATATCTCAAAATAATTTTTGCGTTTTTGCAGAGAGAATGGCATACGCAAACAGTTTACTACAAGGTACACACCACAGCAAAATGGAGTTTCTGAAAGGAAGAATCGAACCATTATGGATATGGTGAGAAGTATCCTAAGGGAAAAACATTTGCCAAATGAGTATTGGGCAGAAGCTACAAATTGTGTAGCATACATCTTGAATAGATGCCCAAAAAAGGCTGTAATGAACATAGTTCCAGAAGAAACGTGGAGTGGCAGAAAACAAGGAGTCACCCACATGAGAGTTTTTGGGTGTGTGGCTTATGCACACATTCCAGATCAGTTGAGAAAGAAGTCGGATAGTAAGGGGGAGAAGTGCATCTTCCTTGGATATTGTGAACAATCCAAAGGATATATATTGTATAACCCATCCAAAAAGAAATTTTTTATAAGCAGAGATGTGAAATTCATTGAAGAGGAAGCATGGGATGGAAGCATTGAGAAAACAGTCCATGTCAAAAAAATTTTGTCTCATAATGAAGATGAGGAAGATGTGGTTGAAAATAATACCTCATCGGTAGCACAACCTCTACCAACACAAGGACAACAAGGGACACCACAAGCAGGAGTAAGAACACCCTTGAGAAGAAATGAGAATGGTTCTCCAAGCACACTACATGGAGCAGATTTGAGTGCTACTTCAAGCACAACTACACCAAATGAAAGAGGAACCAGATTCATAAATTGAAATGAGATTTATGAGCAGGAAGTGGAAAATGAAGGTATGAACTCCTTATTAGCATTGTATTATCATGTTGATGATCATATTCATTTTGAGGAAGCAATAAAAGATAGAAAATGGATAGAAGCCATGGATGAAGAAATTAATGCAATAGAGAAGAACAAAACATGGGAATTAGTAGATCTCCCTGAAGGGAAAGAATTCATTGGAGTAAAATGGGTCTACATGACCAAAATCAATGCTGAAGGTAAGATAGAAAGACACAAGGCCAGACTTGTTGTCAAGGGATATAAGCAGCAACATGGAAGAGACTATAAGGAAAATTTTGCACCAGTTGCAAGAATCGAAACAGTGAGAGCAGTGTTGTCCATAGCAACACAAAACAAATGGAAGGTTTACCAAATGGATATAAAATCGACATTTTTAAATGGAGTGTTAATGGAAGAGGTTTATGTTGAACAACCTCTAGGCTATGAGAAAAAGAGCCAGGAGCACAAAGTTTGCAAGTTGAATAAATCTCTTTATGGGCTGAAGCAAGCATCAAGAGCATGGTACAGTAAGATAAATTCCTATCTACTGGAAAATGGGTTTGAAAAATGTGAATGAGAACCCACATTATACATCAAAGAAAAATATGATAAGATGCTCATTGTTGTGTTATATGTTGATGATGTGATATTCACAGGTAATGATGATTACCTCATTGAAAATTTTAAAACAGTCATGAAAGATGAATTTGAAATGACTAACATGGGATTGTTAAGATACTTCTTAGGAATAGAAGAATAACATAATGAAAATGGGATTTTTATCTCACAAGAAAAATATGTTAATGAAGTTTTAGAAAGATTTAATATGCAGGAGTGCAAAGCAGAAATTACTCCCACTGTAATGGGATTGAAATTCAGCAAAGATGACAGCAGCAAAGATTTTGATCCAAGTTTGTATAAAAGCATAGTTGGCAGCCTCATGTATTTGACTGCAACTAGGCCAAATATTATGCATGTTATTAGTTTGATTTCCAGATTTATGGAAAGGCCAAAAGAAGTACATTGGCAAGCAGCAAAAATAATTCTAAGGTATGTAAAAGGAACTAAGAGGTATGGTATTTTATATGCTACTTAAGAAAATTTTGAGTTAATTGGTTTCACTGACAGTGATTGGGTTGGAAGTGTAGATGATCGGAAAAGCACATTCGGTTATACTTTTCATATGGGTTCAGGAGCCATTTCATGGGCTTCTAAGAAACAGGCTATTGTAGCATTATCTACAGCAGAGGCAGAGTATGTGGCATCTATAGCAGCAGTTTGTCAAGAAGTTTCGATGAGAAGGATGCTGAGGAATTTGTGTCAAGAATAGGTAAAGGGCATAGTGATTTATTGTGACAATAGCTCAGCTATTGCATTATCAAAGAATTTTGTGTTTCATAAGAGAACAAAGCACATAGATGCCAAGTTTCACTATATTAGATAATTGGTGAACAATGGAGAAATTGTTTTACAACATTGTAAAACAAAGGAGAAATTTGCACATATTCTAACAAAGGCATTGGGGCAAAAGAGTTTTGAATATTTAATAAAATGCCTAGGTATGACTGATAACCCAATAGCTGACTTTAAGGGGGAGTGTTGAAAATATTAAAGTCACCTGCGTACCCTGTGCAGGTAGAAACATAGTACAACAGGGGCAGCAGCAGAAGGTTTAGTGTACACTTCTGTGCATTTAACAGACATGGAGAAAAACTGTAAGGAATTTTTTAGTGTTGATGGGCCACAACCACCATTGCAGAGATGAATTAATTTTGTTATGGGCGCAGCCGTATTTGCAAATGAAATGAAGAATTTCGTGGTTAAACCACAGAACAACAGAGTTTTATTAAAGACAGTCTTTTCGGGCTTTCAAGCCCTCAACAACCAAACAAGAAGAATTTTTGTTTAAACTCACCAAGTCCTTTTAAGTTTTGAATTGGGCCACGTCATAGTGGTCCCCACCACTTCATCGCCAATCGAAATTTTTTTTGAGTTAGTGTCTTGTTGATATGAAGGAGTTCTGATCCGATGCGATGTTGTGACATCACACATTGCACATCACAAAGGAACGATGTTAAAGCCCCCCTTCACAATGTTAACGTGTTGATGTATTACATTACGATGCAATATCACATATCACAATCGCATTCACCCAAGGTTCATCCGCCATATGTTATGTTCCATTGAATGTTTGCGATGCGATGTGGTCCCACCACCATCGTTCGTCATAAGATTTCTCCGCCCATCCGAAGTTTTAAACCGTCGAGGGTGCGATGCGATGTGGTCCCACCACAGTCGCACATCGGACATTGCAAATCTCCTATCGCCATCCGCCCAGGCCGCAGGGTCATTGTAATTCTTGCGATGCAATGTGGTCCCACCACAATCACAATCGCAACATCACAAATTTGTTGTTCAAATGTTCCACCGATTGCCGATCGCCGATTGCGATGTGGGCTCCACTCGCATATCGCGCAAAAGAAATTTTAGTTTAAAGTTTTATGTTCCGGCATTATATTAAAGTTTTTTGTTTAATTCTTTGTTTTATGTTTTCATTCCGCCACGCCATATAAAAAGAGTGAAAAAATCTCGTAGGCTTATTGCATTGTATTATATGGTAGTTGTGTTGTATTGTTGTGTAAGCTCGCACGCAGAGAAAACACAGTGAAGCATAATAGAGCATTGTTTTGTGCGTTTTGAGAGACAGAAAAGATTAGTGAGCACTGTGTCTGTAGCAGTGAGTCCAGTTTTTTGTAAATCCCTCAAAGGAGGAAGAAATCTATCATTTTGTAATAGTTTTAGTTTTGTTAATGAAATAGAAAGCTATTTTATGCCATCTTTATCCAGCAGAAAAAAAAAATTTATTTTTATTCTGTGTGTTAGAAGGAGAGTATTATTCTCTCAGTCATTGTTTCGGAATTATCAAAAATTCCAACACCATCTAGTTGATATGTGTCTTTTTAAATAAAAATAAATTGTGTTCTAAATAGAAAAATAATGTTAGCTATAATTATAAAAAAAAAAATGTCGTAAAGTAATTATGGAGTAAGATGTTTAAACTTTATACTTTTCAAAATTATTTGAACTATAGGTTTAAATAAACTATTTGAAAATCTATATTAACTAATTTATATCGATATCAACTTCATATATATCTATATATTGAAAAAATGTTAAAATAAAATATTTTAATGTTATAATATAAATATTCAATGTGAATTATCCATATATTAATAATTAAAAACATAAATTTAATAATATAAAAAAATAAAAAATATATTAATAATTAAAAAATTTATTTGAATATAGACTAATAAAATGTCTCACTGTACATGTCATGCAAAATATGTTAATGACAATTATATATATATTATATATCATTTTTTTTAATATATATCATGAAAAAATGAAGTTTTATGATTAAAATGTTTACTTAATTTTACATATTCTAAATATATCATTCAAAAATACAATTCAAATAATGAAAAATATACATTGTATTTTACACTCTAAAAAAAACTTTGCATTACCTTATATTTTACATTCGGCTTATCTCATGTTAGATGTGTACTTGGTAAAATTATTACACGTTTGGTAAATTTGTATTTAGCAGTGCTTTTGGGTTGCGTAATTACAGCAAAATATAGAAACCCCGATTGACAAAAATGACAGCCGTATTTGTCACATTCACTAGCCCATCACTGAAGATCGAAACCAGCGTTTACCAATACTGTACCATAGAAACCGTGGTCTATCTTGTTCAGAGACAGTCTGCCAGTGGCCATGTTCAACGTCAGCTGTAAACCTCCATACATTTTCGTTTCTGTTTCTGTTTGCTGCGCTCTCGTTTCCGCTTACAATCTCCGTTCCATTACGTGAAGTGGTGAAGCTCATATCGTGAAGCGAATCGCCACAGATGAAGGCCGGTCTGAAGGGAGGTACGTATGGTGGAGGCAACTTACCAGCCAGAATTTGGGTGACCTCCCTCATTGTTGGACGGTCCGCGGGATTCGGATTGGAGCACGCCAGTCCCAACATCATTAAACGTTTGATATCCTCCTCGTTACCATTGGCGTTTCCAACTAGACCCACGTGACTGTCGGCAGCTTCCAAGAGCCTATGCTCGCGGTATAGCTTCCACACCCACCCGACTAAATCCGGCGCGGCTTCATCACCACTTAATCGGGGACGCCTTCCACAACAGACCTCAAGGGAGACTGCTCCGAAACTAAACACATCTGATTCGGCCGTCACACGTCCGGTGTAAAAGCACTCGGGTGCGATGTAGCCCAGGGTCCCGGCTATACCGGTGGCCGTGAACGATCCCTTGTCGTGTTGAATCAGGCGGGCGAGGCCGAAGTCTCCAAGGCGGGCATTGTATTCGGAGTCGAGCATGATGTTACTGGCTTTCACGTCCCGGTGGATTACCTGCTGCTCGCATTCAGCGTGGATGTACAACAGAGCCGAGGCGACGCCGGAGACAATTTTATATCTCTGGTCCCAATCCAGGCATCCGCCTTGAATGTGACCATTATTAAAAATATGCGTGTCGAGGCTGCCGTTTGGCATGTATTCATAGACCATAATCAGTTGTCCTTTCTCGTAGCACCAACCCAGCAGCGGCACTAAATTACGGTGGCGAAGGCGGTTGATAATGCTGACCTCTGAGATAAACTCATCCTTACCTTGTCTAGAATCCTTGGCTATACGTTTTACAGCAACCACGATTTTTTCCTCTGGGAGAGTCCCTTTGTAAACGGTTCCGAAACCGCCGCATCCAAGCACGGCTGCAGCGCTGAAGTTGTTGGTGGCCTTCTTCAGCTGTTTGTATTTGAATTCCCGGGGCCGGCCTGGAAGGTTTTGAAAGGCGTCCCATATGATAGCTGCCTCTGCCTGAGACTTACGTCTGTATTTGAGAAGCACTGCAATCCCCGCCGTCACAACCAAAGCGATGAACAGAACTGGAAGTGCAATGCGCAGTAATGTACTTGGTATTGGAAGTCTAATATCTGGATTCCTGCTACGGGTGGATGGGACCGGGGCAGCTGTGGGTATGGATGGGGATGGGTTACCGACGGTAGTGGACTGGTCGGGGGATCCAGAAACTGTAAGGTTCCATGATTTTATAGTGTGTAGCTCCGTTGCGTTTCCCGTTGAAGCGGAGAAGCCGAAATAAGCGCTTTGTTCGCCAAGACTGCCGAAGATATCGATATGATAGGAGAGGATACGCTGTTGAGGATAATTTTTCCCGATGTACACGTTCAGAAACTTATCAGAGCTGTAAGTTATCCATGCCTGGATATCGTACCCGCTCTTCAAATTGATGGCATACTGGTCCAGAGAGGTGAGAAATGTGGAATTTATGCCGGAATCATTGATTCCTACATGGTTGTCATCGGGATCAGTAGTGCCTGGGCTCTTCCTCGTGTCGAATTCGACTGCGATCAACGTAGAACCACCAATCGCGTTCAAAATCCCGTTCGTGGAGTAGTTGAAGAGGCCCAACCATTCGCCAAAGCTATTATCAGGCATAGAAAGTTGGGAAGTTATGACGAAAGCCAGACCCTCCCCGCCACCTTGGGCTCCTTGCTGAATGTTGAAAAGGAATGAGGTACTGAAACCCATTCCGTAATATGTGATTTTTTTCGTATATAACACCCTTCCAGACTTATTTGATAGGGATGATGGATCGCTACTTGTATCTGGCGTGACTTCCAGGCCAGAGGAGCTCAAGCTGGCGCCGCCAAACAGGCTGAAATCGGTAGCGTCTGCGACATTGGTAGAAGGAAAATTAATCTCAAAAACGGAAATGGTCTCTCCCACCATACATATAAGGATTATTGCTTGTAGGAAACCCATTCAGTTTAATGTCAACAAGGTGCAAATTCAATATGATGCAAATGCTGAAATAACCACCTGCAGGCCAAGAGAGAAAGATCGCAATGCGTAGCTATCACCGAACTTTAATGGAATGGATAGTGGGCGAGGCCTTGAACTCGCGAACGATCAGAGGAGTCGAAGCATTATTGGCAGTCGCGAATGCACATAAAGTCTTTATGTCGAGTTTGAGATATTCCTGGAACGAGTCGAAGCATTATTGGCGAATGCAGCTAAAGTCTTTATGTCGAGTTTCAGATGTTCCTCGAATCTGTAGTTTGGAATATTTAATTGAGAGTCTTTACGTGGAGTTTAGATATTCCTGGAGTTTGTAATTGACATCAGTTTAATATGATAGACAGTTAATTTTTGGGATTAGGCTTCTGTTTTGGTCCGTAATTATTAGAGTTAAAAAAAACTTTAAAATTAATTAATTTTATTATATATTTTTATGTACATTGTGCATTATTATTTGACATTAATAATTAATATACCATTTATTTGGATTAATATACCATTTATTCGGTTATAATGACATCAATCATTAATCATTAATATACCATTTATTTGGTTATAATGACATCAATCATTAATATACAATTTATTTGGTTTCCATTGTGTTAATCTTACACAGCAATCGTGGAATGAGTACCTTCGTGGAATAAGTCCCTTCCCCTCTTCGTCAATCTTATACAACCTGTAATTAATTTCTTCGGAAAAGAAACGACCTGGTATCCTGCAGGGTGCAGCGAATAGTGGGATCGGAAATGCCTATTTTTGGATACCATAGTGTCGGAATAGGAAATGCAATCAAATTACGAACATAGCCGGATCCTTCGTCCTAACGACGTTGCTGGTTTGACCCCGCTTTTCATGGGTAATCTCATCTCATCGTTAGACTAATCAACACGTTTGTGGGTTACGAAAAATAATGTAAAATATACGACGCTAGATTTTTTTATTTTTATTTTAAGTTCCGCTTGATGTAAAGGATTTAAAACTAACTTATTTTAAAAAAAACATCCGTAGTGAATGAGCTAATAGATTATTAGAGGTAAAGGATTTAAAAATAATTTATCAAAAAAATTATGTAAATATTATTTTATATTTAAGTAATAAATGAAAAGCATTAGGTGGAATTGGAATATAAAAAATCATTTATTCATTATAATTTTAAAGTATCATTTTACTAAAATTAAATGTATGTTAATTTTAAATTTATCAAGTGTAAATAAGATAAAATCTATTGAGGGCTATGTTTCTTTGATCATTGAAATTTTTCTAATTCAAAATATATTTTTTTAAATCTTTCTGTTGTGATCTCGTCGACCGAGAGGACATATGACACTTAAATATTTTATTTACTATGGTTGTTTTTTTGGGGGGGCTAGTTTATGTGAGTCATGAGATGATTGACACATCTAAGTCTTCAAAGTCCCCAGAGATCCCACTTGGCTTAGGCCACATTGGTCCTTAGCATGGTTGATTTTTTCCCATTAAGGTTAGAACGGATGACTTTTTCACCAAAGAGCTCCTTAACAAAACACCCTCCCACCTTTACTTTAAGTGAGTCGGCATAGTTATTGAAATAATTTATTTATAACTCACATTGTACACATTAAGATATCAACCAATAATAAATATCGAAACACTTTTTTTATTGCTAAAAAGTTAAAATTAAAAATAAAAATAAAAACATAAAAGTTAATGCAATTATAATTTTATTTTAAATTATTATAATTACTAATAATCCTAAAAAAATTATATATAAGTTGATTATAAAACATCAGAGAAGATTCTTGATCATGGAGAATTACCTCAATTTACCATGGAGAGTCTTAATTTGTTAAAAGAATTTACCATGGATTCTTCAAATGTAGAAAAACCTCTCAATTCAAGGGAAATAAGTGAGGAGACAATATCAACCTCTCACTTCTAGCATGTGGAAATAATTTTTATAGTTAATACCTATAATTTCTTGAGCTACATTGAAATGAGCCTAACTAATCAAATGGGAAAGGGAGGGTGTGGCACGTCCTCCCCTGTCATTGCCGGGTAGGATGACCACTTAGCCTCCCTCTAGATAATATTATATTATCGTGTCACCCAATATGGGAAAAAATAAATCAAGGTGTGCTAGTTTAATGCAATATTTCTTTAATATTGATGCAGTAAGCTTTTCCCATGAGTGAGTTTGTCCCATGAGTGATTCACAGAAGGAGATGAGAGGGTGAAACCTTCATTAGCTAGCCTATTTGTAATCTTATTTCATTTTCGCCAAACATGCGGGTTGATGATGATCGTAATTTTGGGAGAAAATTTGTTATGTGCACTAGGTTGCTTTCCAGATGCGAACTATAAGAAAAATTTCCAAGATCTAAGCTACAATGAATTTTCTTGAGCAAGGAGATGATAAGTTGAGAATATGCCTCTACTACCATTTTGCAACAAAAAAAAATAAAAATACTGCCTAACTTTAGACCACATTCTAGAGAAAAACATGTTGCTACATGTTGTAGCTGCTACAACACTACCCAAAATTTTAGGTATATTCAAATTTTGGGTCCCCTCCTTTATGCTCGCTCAATCCATTAGGGTTTCATTCAGATTCAAAATTAGTTGCTCTCCTCCCCCTTGCTCTATTGAACTCTGATATTGTCCCCATGTCCCCTAGTTTCGTTAAGGATTGATCAGATAGCTGTTGTCAAAATTTATCTTCCCATTAACATGCAGCTGCGGGGGATATGTTCACACCATTGGTCATATTATGCATGTGCCCTTGTATCCTCGAGCACTTTTACATGCAAAAAGATAGCTCTTCTACCTGCATTTCTCGAAACCCTAAAATCCTCATGATGAGTGTCTTGAATGTATGTATCCCTCGCCTTTAGCACACTTTTCTCTTGAGAATTCAATAGGTGGTACCTATCATCCCTTCATAGGGAGAAGATAATTATATATTGCATAAATTGCGATGATTAAGTTTTTTTTCGGGGCCCAACTGGAAAACTGGTAATGGTATGTCAAAATAAATTGAAAATGCATGTGTGTGTTCTTGTCATGTCTGTTAGTTTAATATTAAAACACATGCCTTGTTACATATCTCTTCATTAACTTGTAGCCACTTTATGCCACACAGATCCACCAAGAGCAGTGCACTCAAGACACTTGTGTAACTAAAAGGTTATGCCCCTGGTACACATGCAGTGGAGGAATGGATCCGTGAAGGTCCCACATGAAGTAAATACCTTTCTACAAACTCAAGCCTGGAGCGATCTACCCTTGGTATATGTTTAAGATGATACTATGGAGGGGTCGATATCACAAGGGCAGGTTGAAGGTGATAGCGGAAGTGTGGAACGTGTAAAACCAAAACCATGGGATTACGAAGGGGAATGTCGAGGCTTTTGACAACTCGTATTCTGCCACCTTAAAAAAATGTTTTGAGGGGCATGCTAATATGTCGGGCATTTGAATGAAGCATCAGCCATCAATTTGAAATAAGTTGTAGACCTTCCATGAACCCATTCAAGAAATTCGGCATGAATTTGTCTAAAGCCACGTTTAAGGAAAACGCATGTCCAGGTTTTTTCAAAGGGCAACCACGTTAGCACACAAAGACCTGTTAACACATACGCAGGTGAAAGGATGTGTTAGCCCCCTATAAATTTTTTGACAAGCAAAGTAAGGGGATAAATTGTTTCTGAGCCTTCAATGAATGCATCTCCCCTGAGACACATCATCCTTGAAGTCTCCTGTGTCTTTTCCCTATGAATGAAATCCCCTCTGATGATTCCCATTTTAAAGCCTCTATGATTGCAAAAATTGTGCTCCTAAAGGGCTTCATGTGCCCCTTGTACCTCTGTAGAATGTCCCACTTTACCTCTTTTACCTCTTGTCAAATTTCCCTTTGTTCCCATAAAGTCCCCCTTATTCTCCTAAAACTTCCAAAAATCCCCCTCATTCCCCTATCGTTGCCCTTGGCTGGCCTTAAAATGCTTTAAAAATTAGCCAAAACCATATTTTATTCATAATAAGGGCTTAGCCCCTTTCCTGCCAGCCCCTTTCAACCACTTTCCCATATACTCATAGCCCAGGACCGAGCGCTTAAGCCTTAGGCGCTAATCGCATCGGAGAAACAGAGCGGCACATTAAAATTCCTTTATAATCACCGAGAAAACTCCGATGCGATTGTTTTGTTGTTAAAGTCCTCCGCTATGTTCTATGTCGTTGATCTTCACAGAATGGATGGCGATCGTTCCGCCCGCAGCTTTCATCGTGCAACCCATTCACTGCCTGTAGTCACATCTCTTCCATTCGTTAATTCGCCAGATCAATGGTCCACAGTTCATCCATATCGGGCGCGTTTCCAACCGTTGATCTGTACAGATCCGACAGTGCGGAATCCGCCTGTCTCGGTGGTCCCCGCCCGCTTTCACTATTCAAAAATCATCTAGTTTCCATCGCACCGCCTTTCGGCGGTAGGCAGTATTTACCGATCAGCCAGCAATTCCATACATCGCATGACATGCGTCCCCTGTACCTTTTTCAAAACCGTCATCCTTGCGCTATAACCGCCGTCCATCGCGCATTATTGTTTGCACACGGATGCCCAGCGATATTGTCGTGGACCGTTCAATCTGGGGCGGGCCATCCAACGGCTATCGCTCGTCGAAGATGCACGATAGTTAACTCAGATGCACACTCGATAATTAAGGGTACGGCACGCCATTCATTTAATCTCCACCATCGATCTGATCTGCAGATCGATGGTCCACATTCAATCACCCTCCGTAGTTTTTCATCGTCGATCTCCTCCCAGTCCAAGTCTGATCGCACGTCCGTCGTTTCTCGGTCCCGCCACATCACTCCTCCACGTGTTTTTCATCACATTGTCCTCCACCCTCTTTATATTTCTTTCAATTTTCATTCCATGATCATTTTGCGAAGGTTTTACATTCAAACCTTTGCCACGGTCCGCCACCTTTCACCATGAAATCTTCTACTGTTCGCAGCATTTTTCTCCGCCATCCTGCATGGTTCAAACATTCCACCAACCTGCATGGCCGTTCGCGTCATTCTCGTTGCATCCACCCCCCCATGCACTGTTTTCTTAACTTTTTTGCGCGTTCTGCAGGGTTATGAGCGACGGAAAACCGCCATGTTTTTCAGTCTCTGTTACAGTGACAGAGATCGCAGGAAAGATCAGATGCAGAGATTTTAATGAAGCAAAGCCTGGGAAGGTTATGGACATGACTTCCATTTAAAGAACAGGGTTGAAAAATAGGTACAATCTTCCCAAGGCCATTAAAAGCATAGAGACTGCAGACAGAGATTTAAATGCAGCAGCAGAAAGCTTAAGGCATGCAAATGAAGATATTTAAGCCTTATGTTCAGAGATTTAAAGGTAAAGCATCAGATTGAAGACCCATGGATCACGCAGAAGATTCAACACGGAAAATCAGTATATCAGGGTTTCTACATCAGCAGAATGTTTTCTCCATGCAAGGACAGAGTACCCATGCAACTTTTATTCTACACTGTGTTCCTAAAGAAATTTCCACCCTGACAACAGTCCTACACTACCAGTGCATTAGTTATACAGTATGGCAGATCCCACTGTTGTCCATACACCTCAGTTTACTCACCAGAATTCTGCAAAAGGCTACAGAAAGTACTTCAAAGACATACCCTGAGTAAATTTCAGCCTGATGAAGATCACTTCTCCATCTAAAAAGCCCAGAAGATAAATGCTCATAATTAAAACCAAATGGAGCCTCGGCCCTCCTACTACTTCAAAGTTTTAATGCTGCATTTAATTTTACAACTACCATCGTTATTCTTTTTCCTATAAGAATTCCCGAGAACATATTGTAAAAGGTTGTTGTTCGGTTGTTGTCGTTGTAGTTAGAAAAGATTTAGTTCTGACTGTTCGAACAGTCTTGGGAGGGATTAGCAGAGTAGTTGTTACGTAGTAGGCTAGGAGGAGAAGTTTGGATTGTAACAGCCATTGAGCTTAGTGTATGTGACTGGTTTTGTATCAATTAATCAAAGCACATTTCACAGGATCCTGGTCTATTACTATTGGTGATGTCTTCTAACTTTGTTTATTACATTTCATATTGTTTCATTTTCTGTTGGCTTGCATCAAAAATATGGCATAGGATTTACCCTTGTTAGGTACCCTATGTCTCTGCTCTCCCTGCCTTAAATGTTGTTCTGATAAATGTGCTATCTGAGGGTTGATTTCATTCAATTTAACCAGTGTAGTGGATGTTATTGCCTGCTCTCTGATGTGTGAATTGGATGGATCAATTCTTAGATGTTCTTGTTGGGTTTAAGCTGGAAGATTTGGGAACACTGGGGATTAGAGTTAGCTCTATCCACTAGGATCCTTGTGCGACCAGCTGGCCTTTATAAGATCTCTTTGTTCAAATTATCTCTTATTTCCCTTGGAGTATGCTAAAGCTGACCTGGAGTTAAATGACCTCTGGTCCGATCTACAAGCTGCCCCTTTGTCTCTCCTTTGAGAGTTTCCTATGAGTATGTCCAAGCAGGTCTGGAGTTAAATGACCTCTGACCTGATCTATAGATAGAAATTAGGTTGCTTTCCTTCTTTCACTTTCAGTCCTTGATGTTCCGTCCCACCATCTATCTAAAAGATCCTTTATTATAGATGACTTGCCCTCTGAAAGCCTTGGCTAGTTGTTTCAAGTAATTCTCCTTTCATGACTCCATAGCCCAATGGATGGCACTTTCTTGACCTATCCCCTTTGCTGAAACATCCTGCTGCTTTGTTCCTTTTTCTCCCATTACTTTCTCAACCCATGATCTCATGACCAACTCAACAACCAACCAACCAAATCACTTTAAACCCCCATTTGTGCTTCATAACTAGCCTAACATCTCATTTTGAGCTTCAAAGATATATATCATTCTTTGTTTTATTGGAGAGATCCCTCTCCGGGTCCAGGAGGGCTAGATCCTAGGGTCCAAAAGTGCTTCTGATGTTGTCTCATCTTTTGGTCTTGCCAATCTGGCCAAAAAGTGGGAACCCCAACATAATGGTGACTCCACTGGGGAAGAGACCACTTTTCCTTTAGATTGGCATTTAATTGCTAATGGTGGACAGCAGCCTGCTCCAAACATTCAAATTCATCCACCTGGCGACTCCACACTCCATAACGCCCAAAAGACCAAACGACTCCACTGGTAGAAGACTCTGAACTGGTTGAGCAGGCATAGTGACCTCTTTCTGATTTACAAACATGCTTCCATGCATACAGAGAATATATGCCCCAATGAGTAGGGAGCATATCCCTAGATTCCCAAAAAAAATGCTGGAAGTGGACTGGTTAAAAAACCTGCCTATATTTTAGGGTGAAAAAACTGAGGACCCCTTCTTACATCTCATCAAGTTTCATATACATGTGTGGAAATTCAAAGTTGAATGGAATGAAGACTGCTTAATGAAAATGTTCATGGAAACATTAGAAGGAAAGGCTAGGGTCTGGTATGAATGGTTAGAACCTCGGAGTTTGTTTTCTTTGAGGGACATGCACCAAGTATTTCACAATAATTATAAAGGAAACTCTCCATCCTTATCATGGGATTTTTGTGATCAATCTCAGGATATCATACAGTATTTGTTAGGTATTGATGAGGATTTGGTTAATATGCATCTTGAAGATCTGTCAATAGTCGTTCAAGGATTTCATATGCACCCTAGATATCACAAGAATGCAGATGAATCAGCTAAGGAAGAAAGGGGTCAAGAGACCGTAGACATTCCTCAAGATATCCCCAAAAACTCACATGCTGATTTACCATCCTTTGTGGTTGAGGTTCAAGATAACATTCTGCCTCAAATCCAGTCTTCAAAGGAAACAGAGAGTTGCTACACTTCTGCACAAAGGAGCACAAGACCATCCTCCCCTTTGATAGAAGATGATATTGATCAGATCATCAATAGACAGCTAGCCTCTGAAATTTTTTACAGATCAGACATCCTTGCCCATTCATCTGATGAGCTTTATTGTACAGAGTTGGAAAGCTCACATGTAAATCAGAATGAAGAAAAATTTGCTGACAATCCAGTATATCTGATTGGTAACATTACTTACATTCATGATTCCCCTATTTTTGATCTATCTGATGATTGTGTTCTCCAAACAGAAGATGATCTTGCAGGGTCATCATTAGTAGATTTATGGGAGGAAATTCAGTCCCCTTTACTTCCAGAGTGTAATGAGCCAACACAGGCTATTTATGATACAGATAAAGAGAGCTTTAAGAGTTCAGACAATGGTGAAGGATCTATAGATCTTTGCTTCACTCCATTACAACTCATCAGTAATGGTTTTCACGTGTTTGGAGGTCAGCAGCCTTTCATCTCAAGAGATGAAGAGGAAAATAAGGAAGAGATTTTTTAGCAGACTGAAATCAAAAGGCCTTCTCTTGAAACAGAGGAAGCAATAGACCAAACCCCTACTCAATAATATATGTATCTCTTCACAGAGCTCAGCCCACCTGATCAGAACATCCCGGAGCTACAAGAGGACACCACTGCCATATATGTTGAGTCCTCTAGTTCAGAAGATGAAGAAGATTCTCTTCCTCAAGAAATTATTTTTCTTGATCCAGTGGAAGAAGGGGAGATCCTGGTTGAAGCCTACCTGCCAAATATTCATAACCAGGTATCATATCATGATCGTTATACACATTTCTTGCAAACATTTGAAGAAGGATCAAGAGTCTTTTTGAGCAGCATGTTGCAAACAGAAAGAAATTTTTTCGAAGCTGCTGTTGTGGAACAAAAAGAGTGGGAGCTGCCCTGCCTATCTAGCCTGCTCAAGGTGCTGAGCAAGAAAAAATATATATCAAGTGTAAAGAAGATAAAATCTATTGAGGGCTATGTTTATTTGATCATTAAAATTTTTCTAATTCAAAATATATATTTTTAAATCTTTCTGTTGTGATCTCGTCGACCGAGAGGACATATGACACTGAAATATTTTATTTACTATGGTTGTTTTTTTGGGGGGGCTAGTTTATGTGAGTCATGAGATGATTGACACATCTAAGTCTTCAAAGTCCCCAGAGATCCCACTTGGATTAGGCCACATTGGTCCTTAGCATGGTTGATTTTTTCCCATTAAGGTTAGAACGGATGACTTTTTCACCAAAGAGCTCCTTAACAAAACACCCTCCCACCTTTACTTTAAGTGAGTCGGCATAGTTATTGAAATAATTTATTTATAACTCACATTGTACACATTAAGATATCAACCAATAATAAATATCGAAACACTTTTTTTATTGCTAAAAAGTTAAAATTAAAAATAAAAATAAAAACATAAAAATTAATGCAATTATAATTTTATTTTAAATTATTATAATTACTAATAATCATAAAAAAATTATATATAAGTTAATTATAAAACATCAGAGAAGATTCTTGATCATGGAGAATTACCTCAATTTACCATGGAGAGTCTTAATTTGTTAAAAGAATTTACCATGGATTCTTGAAATGTAGAAAAACCTCTCAATTCAAGGGAAATAAGTGAGGAGACAATATCAACCTCTCACTTCTAGCATGTGGAAATAATTTTTATAGTTAATACCTATAATTTCTTGAGCTACATTGAAATGAGCCTAACTAATCAAATGGGAAAGGGAGGGTGTGGCACGTCCTCCCCTGTCATTGTCGGGTGGGATGACCACTTAGCCTCCCTCTAGATAATATTATATTATCGTGTCACCCAATATGGGAAAAAATAAATCAAGGTGTGCTAGTTTAATGCAATATTTCTTTAATATTGATGTAGTAAGCTTGTCCCATGAGTGAGTTTGTCCCATGAGTGATTCACAGAAGGAGATGAGAGGGTGAAACCTTCATTAGCTAGCCTATTTGTAATCTTATTTCATTTTCTCCAAACATGCGGGTTGATGATGATCATAATTTTGGGAGAAAATTCGTTATGTGCACTAGGTTGCTTTCCAGATGTGAACTATAAGAAAAATTTCCAAGATCTAAGCTACAATGAATTTTCTTGAGCAAGGAGATGATAAGTTGAGAATATGCCTCTACTACCATTTTGCAACAAAAAAAAAAAAAAAATACTGCCTAACTTTAGACCACATTCTAGAGAAAAACATGTTGCTACATGTTGTAGCTGCTACAACACTACCCAAAATTTTAGGTATATTCAAATTTTGGGTCCCCTCCTTTATGCTCGCTCAATCCATTAGGGTTTCATTCAGATTCAAAATCATTTGCTCTCCTCCCCCTTGCTCTATCGAACTCTGATATTGTCCCCATGTCCCCTAGTTTCGTTAAGGATTGATCAGATAGTTGTTGTCAAAATTTATCTTCCCATTAACATGCGGCTGCGGGGGACATGTTCACACCATTGGTCATATTATGCATGTGCCCTTGTATCCTCGAGCACTTTTACATGCAAAAAGATAGCTCTTCTACCTACATTTCTCGAAACCCTAAAATCCTCATGATGAGTGTCTTGAATGTATGTATCCCTCGCCTTTAGCACACTTTTCTCTTGAGAATTCAATAGGTGGTACCTATCATCCTTTCATAGGGAGAAGATAATTATATATTGCATAAATTGCGATGATTAAGTTTTTTTTCGGGGCCCAACTGGAAAACTGGTAATGGTATGTCAAAATAAATTGAAAATGCATGTGTGTGTTCTTGTCATGTCTGTTAGTTTAATATTAAAACACATGCCTTGTTAAATATCTCTTCATTAACTTGTAGCCACTTTATGCCACACAGATCCACCAAGAGCAGTGCACTCAAGACACTTGTGTAACTAAAAGGTTATGCCCCTAGTACACATGCAGTGGAGGAATGGATCCGTGAAGGTCCCACATGAAGTAAATACCTTTCTACAAACTCAAGCCTGGAGCGATCTACCCTTGGTATATGTTTAAGATGATACTATGGAGGGGTCGATATCACAAGGGCAGGTTGAAGGTGATAGCGGAAGTGTGGAACGTGTAAAACCAAAACCATGGGATTACGAAGGGGAATTTCAAGGCTTTTGACAACCCGTACGCTGCCACCCTAAAAAAAATGTTTTGATGGACATGCTAATATGTCGGGCATTTGGATGAAGCATCAGCCATCAATTTAAAATAAGTTGTAGACCTTCCATGAACCCATTCAAGAAATTTGACATGAATCTGACTAAAGCCACGTTTAAGGAAAACGCATGTCCAGGTTTTTTCAAAGGGCAACCACGTTAGCACACAAAGAATTGTTAACACATAAGCAGGTGAAAGGATGTGTTAGCACCCTATAATTTTTTTGACAAGCAAAGTAAGGGGCTAAATTGTTTCTGAGCCTTCAATGAATGCATCTCCCCTGAGACACATCATCCTTGAAGTTTCTTGTGCCTTTTCCCTATGAATGAAATCCCCTCTGCTGATTCCCATTTTAAAGCCTCTATGATTGCAAAAATTGTAATCCTAAAGGGCTTCATGTGCCCCTTGTACCTCTGCAAAATGTCCCACTTTACCCCTTTTTCCTCTTGTCAAAGTTCCCTTTGTTCCCCTAAAGTCCCCCTTATTCTCCTAAAACTTCCCAAAATCCCCCTCATTCCCCTATCGTTGCCCTTGGCTGGCCTTAAAATGCTTTAAAAATGAGCCAAAACCATATTTTCTTCATAATAAGGGCTTAGCCCCTTTCCTGCCAGCCCCTTTCAACCACTTCCCCATATACTCGTAGCCCAGGACCGAGCACTTAAGCCTCAGGTGCTAATCGCATCAGAGAAACAGAGTGGCACATTAAAATTCCTTTGTAATCACTGAGAAAACTCCGATGCGATTGTTTTGTTGTTAAAGTCCTCCGTTGTGTTCTGTGTCGTTGATCTTTTCAGAATGGACAGCGATCTTCGCCCCCGCAGCTTTCACTGTGTAACCCGTTCACTGCCCGTAGTCAGATCTCTGCCATTTGTTAATTCGCCAGATCAACGGTCCACAGTTCATCCATATCGGGCATGTTTTTAACCGTTGATCTGTACAGATCCGACGGTGCAGAATCCGCCCATCCCGGTGGTCCCCACCTGCTTTCATTGTTCAAAAATCATCTGGTTTCCATCGCACTGCCTTTCAGGGGTAGGCAGTATTTACCGATCGGCCAGCGATTCCATACATCGCGTGACATGTGTCCCCTGTACCTTTTTCAAAACCACCGTCCTCACGCGTTAACCGCCATCCATCGCGCATTACTGTTTGGATGCGGATGCCCAGCGATATTGCCGTGGACCGTTCGATCTGGGGTGGGCCATCCAACGGCTATCGCTCACCAAAGATGCACGATAGTTAACTCAGATGCACACATGATAACTAAGGGTACGACGTGCCATCCATTTAATCTCCACCGTCGATCTGATATGCAGATCGACGGTCCACATTCAATCACCCTCCGTAGTTTTTCATCGTCGATCTCCTCCCAGTCCAGGTCTGATCGCACGTCCACCGTTGCTCGGTCCCGCCACGTCACTCCTCCACGTGTTTTCATCACATTGTCCTCCACCCTCTTTATATTTCTTTCAATTTTCATTCCATGATCATTTTGCGAAGGTTTTACATTCAAACCTTTGCCATGGTCCGCCACCTTTCACCATGAAATATTCTGCTGTTCGCAGCATTTTTCTCCGCCATCCTGCACGGTTCAAACATTCCACCAGCCTGCATGGCCGTTCGCGTCATTCTTGTTGCATCCACCCCCCCATGCACTGTTTTCTTAACTTGTTTGCGCGTTCTGCAGGGTTATGAGCGACGGAAAACCGCTGTGTTTTTCAGTCTCTGTTACAGTGACAGAGATCGTAGGAAAGATCAGATGCAGAGATTTTAATGAAGCAAAGTCTGGGAAAGTTATGGACATGACTTCCATTTAAATAACATGGTTGAAAAATCGGTACAATCTTCTCAAGGCCATTAAAATCATAGAGAGTGCAGACAGAGATTTCAATGGAGCAGCAGAAAGCGTAAGGCATGCAAATGAAGATATTTAAGCCTTATGTTCAGAGATTTAAAGGTAAAGGATCAGATTGAAGATCCATGGATCATGTAGAAGATTTAGCACAGAAAATCAGTATATCAGGGTTTCTACATTAGCAGAATGTTTTCTCCATGAAAGGATAGAGTACCCATGCAGCTTTTATTCCACACCGTGTTCCTAAAGAAATTTCCACCCTGACAACAGTCCTACACTGCTAGTGCATTAGTTATACAGTATTGCAGATCCCACCGTTGTCCATACACCTCTGTTTACTCACCAGAATTCTGCAAAAGGCTACAGAAAGTACATCAAAGACATACCCTAAGTAAATTTCAGCCTGAGGAAGATCACTTCTCCATCTGAAAAGTGCAGAAGATAAATGCTCAGAATTAAAACCAAATGGAGCCTCGACCGTCCTACTACTTTAGAGTTTTAATGCTACATTTAAGTGTACAACTACCATCGTTATTATTTTTTCTATAATAATTCCCGAGAACATATTGTAAAAGGTTGTTGTTCGGCTACTACCGTTGTAGTTAGAAAAAATTCAGTTCTGACTGTTAGAACAGTCTTGGGAGGGATTAGCAGAGTAGTTGTTATGTAGTAGGCTGGGAGGAGAAGTTTGGATTGTAATAGCCATTGAGCTCAGTGTATGTGACTGGTTTTGTATCAATTAATCAAAGAACATTTCACAGGATCCTGGTCTATTACTATTGGTGATGTCTTCTAACTTTGTTTATTACATTTCATATTGTTTCATTTTCTGCTGGCTTGCATAAAAAATATGGCATAGGAGTTACCCTTGTTAGGTACCCTATGTCTCTGCTCTCCTTGCCTTAAATGTTGTTCTGCTAAATGTGCTATCTGAGGGTTGATTGTTGAATTCATTTAACTTATGAGTGTAGTGATGGATGTTATTTCTCTGATGTATGAATTGGATGGATCAGTTCTTAGATGTTCTTGTTGGGTTTAAGCTGGAAGATTTGGGAACACTAGGGATTAGATTTAGCCCTATCCACTAGGATCCTTGTGCGACCAGCTGGCCTTTCTAAGATCTCTTTGTTCAAATTATCTCTGTTTTCCCTTGGAGTATGCTAAAGCTGACCTGGAGTTAAATGACCTCTGGTACGATCTACAAGCTGCCCCTTTGTCTCTCCTTTGAGAGTTTCCTATGAGTATGTCCAAGTAGGTCTGGAGTTAAATGACCTCTGACCTGATCTATAGACAGAAATTAGGTTGCTTTCCTTCTTTCACTTTCAATCCTTGATGTTCCATCCCACCATCTATCTAAAAGATCCTTTAGTATAGATGACTTGCCCTCTGAAGGCCTTGGCTAGTTGTTGCAAGTAATTCTCCTTTAATGACTCCATAGCCCAATGGATGGCACTTTCTTGACCTATCCCCTTTGCTGAAACATCCTGTTGCTTTGTTCCTTTTTCTCCCATTACTTTCTCAGCCCATGATCTCATGACCAACTCAACAACCAACCAACCAAATCACTTTAAACCCCCATTTGTGCTTCATAGCTAGCCTAACATCTCATGTTGTCTCATCTTTTGTTCTTGCCAATCTGGCCAAAATGTGGGAACCCCAACATAATGGCGACTCCACTGGGGAAGAGACCACTTTGCCTTTAGATTGGCATTTAATTTCTGATGGTGGACAGCAGACTGCTCCAAACAGTCAAATTCATCCACCTGGCGACTCCACACTCCATAACGCGCAAAAGACAAAATGACTCCACTGGTAGAAGACTCTGAACTGGTTGAGCAGGCACAGTGACCTCTTTTTGATTTACAAACATGCTTCCATGCATATAGAGAATATATGCCCCAATGAGTAGGGAGCATATCCTGGATTCCCACACAAAATGCCGGAAGTGGACTGGTTAAAAAACTTGCCTATCTTTCAGGGTGAAAACACTGAGGACCCCTTGTTACATCTCATGAAGTTTCATATACATGTGTGGAAATTCAAAGTTGAATGGCATGAAGATTGCTTAATGAAAATTTTCATGGCAACATTAGAAGGAAAGGCTAGGTCTGGTATGAATGGTTAGAACCTCGGAGTTTGTTTTCTTTAAGGGACATGCACCAAGTATTTTAAAATAATTATAGAGGAAACTCTCCATCCTTATCATGGGATTGTTGTGATGAATCTCAGGATATCATACAGTATTTGTTAGGTATTGATGAGGATTTGGCTAATATGCATCCTGAAGATCTGTCGACAGTCGTTCAAGGATTTCATATGCACCCTAGATATCACAAGAACGCAGATGAATCAGCTGAGGAAGAAAGGGGTCAAGAGACCATACACATTCCTCAAGATATCCCTGAAAACTCAGATGCTGATTTACCATCCTTTGTGGTTGAGGTTCGAGATGAAATTCTGCCTCAAATCCAGTCTTCAAAGGAAACAGAGAGCTACTGCACTTCTGCACAAAGGAGCACAAGACAATCCTCCCCTTTGACAGAAGATGAAATTGATCAGAGCATCAATAGACAGCCAGCCTCTGAAATGTTTTATAGATCAGACATCCTTGCCCATTCATCTGATGAGCTTTATTGTACAGAGTTGGAAAGCTCACATGTAAATCAGAATGAAGAAAAATCTTCTGACAATCCAGTATATCTGATTGGTAACATTACTTACATTCATGATTCCCCTATTTTTGATCTATCTGATGATTGTGTTCTCCAAACGGAAGATGATCTTGCAGGGTCATCATTAGTAGATTTATGGGAGGAAATTCAGTCCCTTTTACTTCCAGAGAGTAATGAGCCAATGTAGGCTATTTATGATACGGATGAAGAGAGCTTTAAGAGTGCAGAAGAGGGTGAAGGATCTATAGATCTTTGCTTCACTCCATTACCGCTCATCAGTAATGGTTGTCACGTGTTTGGAGGTCAGCAACCTTTCATCTCAGGAGATGAAGAGAAAAATAAGGAAGATATTGTTGAGCAAACTGAAATCAAAAGGCCTTCTCTTGAAACAGAGGAAGCAATAGACCAAACCCTTGCTCAATAATATATGTATCTCTTCGCAGAGCTCGGCCCACCTGATCAGAACATCCCAGAGTTCCAAGAGGACAACACTGCCATATATGATGAGTCCTTCAGTTGAGAAGATGAAGAAGATTATATTCCTCAAGAAAGTCTTTTTCTTGATCCAGTGGAAGAAGGGGAGATCCTGGTTGAAGCCTGCCTACCAAATATTCATAACCAGGTATCATATCATGATCCTTATGCACATTTCCTGCAAACATTTGAAGAAGGATCAAGAGTCTTTTTGAGCAGCGTGTTGCAAACAGAAATAAATTTTTTCGAAGTTGTTTTTGCGGAACAAAAAGAGTGGGAGCTGCCCTGCCTATCCAGCCTGCTCAAGGCGTTGAGCAAGAAAGAACAGTCATGGGATAATTTGATAGACTGGTTGCATTGGAAGACAATGTTTGTAATCTAGACTTGTAAATATTCTAGTTAGAGTAGGATAGGTAGGAAAAGCTCAAATAAGCTCAGTCCGTGAGCATGTAGTTAGTTGTTTTAATTTCTACAAGTCTTGCAAACCAGACAGTCTAATCCTGGCATGAATATTTTCAATTTCTATCTTAGAATGTAGAGAAGAAGTCTGCTAGACAGTTTAATCCTAGCAGATAGTAGCTTAGGTAGAGAAACTATTAGGCCAACAGTCAAATCTGGTCTCATGGAGTAATAAGGGTAGAAGTGGAATACATTTATTTTCCTGTTTGTAAATATTGATGATGTAAAGGGTCTGCAAGTCCAAATGCACCCAGAAGAAAAATGCTAGGATTGTAGAAAGGGTGGGTAGATTGTTAGGGAAAGTCTCTCTCCTGATGGATCTATCATGTTGTGGCAGCTGATCTAGAGAAAGAAAGGGATGTGCCAAGTAGTAGGCATCTGGCCTACACCAAAGATTATTTTCTGAATTCTTGACTCCTTCAAGAAGAAGCCATCCCCATGTGGAGCCACTGTTAGCCCACTATAAATTTTTTGACAAGCAAAGTAAGGGGCTAAATTTTTTCTGAGCCTTCAGTGAATGCATCTCCCCTGAGACACATCATCCTTGAAGTCTCCTATGCCTTTTCCCTATGAATGAAATCCCCTCTGCTGATTCCCATTTTAAAGCCTCTACGATTGTAAAAATTGTTCTCCTAAAGGGCTTCATGTGCCCCTTGTACCTCTGCAGAATGTTCCACTTTACCCCTTTTTCCTCTTGTCAAAGTTCCCTTTGTTCCCCTAAAGTCCCCCTTATTCTCCTAAAACTTCCCAAAATCTCCCTCATTCCCCTATCATTGCCCTTGGCTGGCCTTAAAATGCTTTAAAAACGAGCCAAAACTATATTTTCTTCATAGTAAGGGCTTAGCCCCTTTCCTGCCAGCCCCTTTCAACCAGTTCCCCATATACCCGTAGCCCAGGACCGAGCGCTTAAGCCTTAGGCGCTAATCACATCAGAGAAACAGAGCGGCACATTAAAATTCCTTTGTAATCACTGAGAAAACTCCGATGCGATTGTTTTGTTGTTAAAGTCCTCTGCTGTGTTCTGCGCTGTTGATCTTCACAGAATGGATGGCGATCGCCACCCCCACAGCTTTCACCGTGCAACCCAGTCACCGCCCATAGTCACATCTCCGCCGTTCGTTAATTCACTAGATCAACGGTCCACAGTTCATCCATATCGGGCACGTTTTCAACCATTGATCTGTATAGATCCGATGGTGTGGAATCCACCCATCTTGGTGATCCCCACACGCTTTCACTGTTTAAAAACCATCTGGTTTCCATCGCACCGCCTTTCGAGGGTAGGCGGTATTTACTGATCGGCCAGTGATTCCATACATCGCGTGACATGCGTCCCCTGTACCTTTTTCAAAGCTGTCGTCCTCACACGTTAACTGTCGTCCATTGCACATTATTGTTCGGACGCAGATGCCCAGCGATATTGCTGTGGACCGTCTGATCTGGGGCGGGCCATCCAACGGCTATCGCTCGCCGAAGATGCACGATAGTTAACTCAGATTCACACGCAATAACTCAAGGTACGACGCGCCATCCAGTTAATCTCCGCCGTCGATCTGATCTGCAGATTGACGGTCCACATTTAATCACCCTCCGTGGTTTTTCACCGTCAATATCCTCCCAGTCCAGGTCTGATCGCACGTTCGTCGTTTCCCGGTCCTGCCACGTCACTCCTCCACGTGTTTTTCATCACATTGTCCTCCGCCCTGTATATATTTTTTTTTCAATTTTCATTCCGTGATCATTTTGCGAAGGTTTTACATTCAAACCTTTGCCACGGTCCGCCACCTTTCACCATGAAATCTTCTGCTGTTCGCGGAATTTTTCTCCGCCATCCTGCACGGTTCAAACATTCCACCAGCCTGCATGGCTGTTTGCGTCATTCCTGTTTCATCCACCCCCCCATGCATTGTTTTCTTAACTTGTTTGCGCGTTCTACAGGGTTATGAGCGGTGGAAGACCACCGTGTTTTTCAGTCTCTGTTACAGTGACAGAGATAGCAGGAAATATCAGATGCAGAGATTTTAATGAAGCAAAGCCTGGGAAGGTTATGGAAATGACTTCCATTTAAAGAACAGGGTTGAAAAATCGGTACAATCTTCCCAAGGCCATTAAAAGCATAGAGAGTGTAGACAGAGATTTAAATGGAGTAGCAGAAAGCTTAAGGCACGCAAATGAAGATATTTAAGCCTTATGTTCAGAGATTTAAAGGTAAAGCATCAGATTGAAGACCCATGGATCATGCAGAAGATTCAGCACGGAAAATCAATATATCAGGGTTTCTACATCAGCATAATGTTTTCTCCATGCAAGGACAGAGTACCCATGCAGCTTTTATTCTACACCGTGTTCCTAAACAAATTTCCACCCTGACAATAGTCCTACACTGCCAGTGCATTAGTTATACAGTATGGAAGATCCCACCGTTGTCCATACACCTCGGTTTACTCACCAAAATTCTGCAAAAGGCTACAGAAAGTACATCAAAGACATACCCTAAGTAAATTTCAGCCTAATGAAGATCACTTCTCCATCTGAAAAGCGCAGAAGATAAATGCTCAGAATTAAAACCAAATGGAGCCTTGGCCCTCCTACTACTTCAGATTTTTAATGCTGCATTTAAGTTTACAATTACCATCGTTATTCTTTTTCCTATAAGAATTCCCAAGAACATATTGTAAAAGGTTGTTGTTCGGTTGTTGTCGTTGTAGTTAGAAGGGATTCAGTTCTGACTGTTAGAACAGTCTCGGGAGGGATTAGCAGAGTAGTTGTTATGTAGTAGGCTGGGAGGAGAAGTTTGGATTGTAATAGCCATTGAGCTCAGTGTATGTGACTGGTTTTGTATCAATTAATCAAAGCACATTTCACAGGATCCTGGTCTATTACTATTGGTGATGTCTTCTAACTTTGTTTATTACATTTCATATTGTTTCATTTTCTCATGGCTTGCATTAGAAATATGGCATATGATTTACCCTTCTTAGGTACCCTATGTCTTTGCTCTCCTTGTCTTAAATGTTGTTCTGCTAAATGTGCTATCTGAGGGTTGATTTTAGTCAATTTAACCAGTGTAATGGATGTTATTGCCTACTTTGTGATGTATGAATTGGATGGATCAGTTCTTAGATGTTCTTGTTGGGTTTAAGCTGGAATATTTGGGAACACTGGGGATTAGAGTTAGCCCTATCCACTAGGATCCTTGTGCGACCAGCTGGCCTTTCTAAGATCTCTTTTTTCAAATTATCTATGTTTTCCCTTGGAGTATGCTAAAGTTGACCTGGAGTTAAATGACCTCTGGTTCGATCTATAAGCTGCCCCTTTGTCTCTCCTTTGAGAGTTTCCTATGAGTATGTCCAAGCAAGTTTGGAGTTAAATGACCTTTGACCTGATCTATAGATAGAAATTAGGTTGCTTTCCTTCTTTCACTTTCAGTCCTTGATGTTCCATCCCACCATCTATCTAAAAGATCCTTTAGTATAGATGACTTGCCTCTGAAAGCCTTTGCTAGTTGTTGCAAGTAATTCTCCTTTCATGACTCCATAGCCCAATGTATGGCACTTTCTTGACCTATCCCCTTTGTTGAAACATCCTGCTGCTTTGTTCCTTTTTCTCCCATTAATTTCTCAGCCCATGATCTCATGACCAACTCAGCAACCAACCAACCAAATCACTTTAAACCCCCATTTGTGCTTCATAACTAGCCTAACATATCATTTTGAGCTTCAAAGATATATATCATTCTTTGTTTTATTGGAGAGATCCCTCTCCGGGTCCAGCAGGGCTAGATCCTAGGGCCCAAAAGTGGTTCTGGTGTTGTCTCATCTTTTGGTCTTGCCAATCTGGCCAAAACGTGGGAACCCCAACATAATGGCGACTCCACTGGGGAAGAGACCACTTAGCCTTTAGATTCGCATTTAATTGCTGATGGTGGACAACAGCCTGCTCCAAACAATCAAATTCATCGACCTGGCGACTCCACACTCCATAACTCCCAAAAGACCAAATGACTGCCCTGGTAGAAGAATCTGAACTGGTTGAGCAGGCACAGTGACCTCTTTCTTATTTACAAACATGCTTCCATGCATACAAAGAATATATGCCCCAATGAGTAGGGAGCATATCCCTGGATTCCCACACAAAATGTCGGAAGTGGACTGGTTAAAAAACCTGCCTATATTTCAAGGTGAAAACACTGAGGACCCCTTGTTACATCTCATCAAGTTTCATATACATGTGTGGAAATTCAAAGTTGAATGGCACGAAGACTGCTTAATGAAAATGTTCATGGAAAAGTTAGAAGGAAAGGCTAGGGTCTGGTATGAATGGTTAGAACCTCGGAGTTTGTTTTCTTTAAGGGACATGCACCAATTATTTTACAAGAATTATAAAGGAAACTCTCCATCCTTATCATGGGATTGCTGTGATCAATCTCAGGATGTCATACAATATTTGTTAGGTATTGATGAGGATTTGGTTAATATGCATCCTGAATATCTGTCAACAGCCGTTCAAGGATTTCATACGCACCCTAGATATCACAAGAATGCAGATGAATCAACTGAGGAAGAAAGGGGTCAAGAGACCGTAGAAATTCCTCAAGATATCCCCGAAAACTTAGATGTTGATTTATCATCCTTTTTGGTTGAGGCTCAAGATGAAATTCTACCTCAAATCCAGTCTTCAAAGGAAACAGAGAGCTGCTACACTTCTGCACAAAGGAGCACAAGACCATCCTCCCCTTTGACAGAAGATGAAATTGATCAGATCATCAATAGACAGCCAGCCTCTGAAATGTTTTACAGATCAGACATCCTTGCCCATTCATCTGATGAGATTTATTGTACAGATTTGGAAAGCTCACTTGTAAATCAGAATGAAGAAAAATTTGTTGACAATCCAGTATATCTAATTGGTAACATTACTTACATTCATGATTACCCTATTTTTGATCTATCCGATGATGATGTTCTCCAAATGGAAGATGATATTGCAGGGTCAGCATTAGTAGATTTATGGGAGGAAATTCAGTCCCCTTTACTTCCAGAGAGTAATGAGCCAATGCAGGCTATTTATGATACAGATGAAGAGAGCTTTAAGAGTGCAGAAGAGGGTGAAGGATCTATAGATCTTTGCTTCACTCCATTACAGCTCATCAGTAATGGTTTTCACGTGTTTGGAGGTCAACAGCCTTTCATCTCAGGAGATGAAGAGGAAAATAAGGAAGATATTTTTGAGCAGACTAAAATCAAAAGGCCTTCTCTTGAAACAGAGGAAGCAATAGACCAAACCCCTGCTCAAGAATATATGTATCTCTTCACAGAGCTTGCCCCCCCTAATTAGAACATCCTGGAGCTCCAAGAGGATAGCACTGCCATATATGATGAGTCCTCCAGTTCAGAAGATGAAGAAGATTCTCTTCCTCAAGAAAGTATTTTTCTTGATCCAGTGGAAGAAGGGGAGATCTTGGTTGAAGCCTGCCTGCCAAATATTCATAACCAGGTATCATATCATGATCCTTATGCACATTTCCTACAAAAATTTGAAGAAGGATCAAGAGTCTTTTTGAGCAGCGTGTTGCAAACAGAAAGAAATTTTTTCGAAGCTGCTGTTGTGGAACAAAAAGAGTTGGAGCTGCCCTGCCTATCTAGCCTACTCAAGGCGTTAAGCAAGAAAAACCAGTCATGGGATCATTTGATAGACTGGTTGCATTGGAAGACAATGTTTGTAAGCTAGACTTGTAAATACTCTAGTTAGAGTAGGAGAGGTAGGAAAAGCTCAAATAAGCTCAGTCAGTGAGCATGTAGTTAGTTGTTTTAATTTTTGGAAGCCCAGGAAGTCAGACAGTCTAATCCTGGCTTGACTGTTTTCAATTTTTATCTTAGAATGTAGAGAAGAAGTCTGCTATATAGCTTAATCCTAGCAGATAGTAGCTTAGGTAGAGAAACTATGAGGCCAACAGTCTAATCTGGTCTCATGGAGTAATAAGGGTAGAAGTGGAATATGTTTATTTTCCTGTTTGTAAAGATTGATGATGTAAAGGGTCTGCAAGTCCAAATGCACCCAGAAGAAAAATGCGAGGATTGTAGAAAGGGTAGGTATATTGTTAGGGAAAGTCTCTCTGCTGATGGATATATCATGTTGTGGCAGCTGATCCAGAGAAAGAAAGGGATGTGCCAAGCAGCAAGCATCTGGCCTACACCAAAGATTATTTTATGAATTCTTGACTCCTTCAAGAAGAAGCCATCCCCATGTGGAGCCACTGTTAGCCCACTATAAATTTTTTGACAAGCAAAGTAAGGGGCTAAATTTTTTATGAGCCTTCAATGAATGCATCTCCCCTGAGACACATCATTCTTGAAGTCTCCTGTGCCTTTTCCCTATGAATGAAATCCCCTCTGCTGATTCCCATTTTAAAGCCTCTATGATTCCAAAAATTGTGCTCCTAAAGGGCTTCATGTTCCCCTTGTACCTTTGCAGAATGTCCCAGTTTACCCCTTTTTCCTCTTGTCAAAGTTCCCTTTGTTCCCCTAAAGTCCCCCTTATTCTCGTAAAACTTCCCAAAATCCCCCTCATTCCCCTATCCTTGACCTTGGCTGGCCTTAAAATGTTTTAAAAATGAGCCAAAACCATATTTTTTCATAATAAGGTCTTAGCTCCTTTTTTGCCAGCCCCTTTCAACCACTTCCCCATATACCCGTAGCCCAGGACCGAGCGCTTAAGCCTTAGGTGCTAATCGCATTAGAGAAACAGAGCGGCACATTAAAATTCCTTTGTAATCACTGAGAAAACTCCGATGTGATTATTTTGTTGTTAAAGTCCTCCGCTGTGTTCCGCGACGTTGATCTTCACAAAATGGACAACGATCACCACCCCTGCAGCTTTCACCATGCAACCCGTTCACCGCCCGTATTCACATCTCTGCCATTCGTTAATTCGCCAGATCAATGGTCCACAGTTCATCCATATCGGGCGCGTTTTCAACCGTTGATCTGTAGAGATCTGACGGTGTGAAATCCGCCCATCCCGGTGATCTCCCCCCGCTTTCACTGTTCAAAAACGATCTGGTTTCCATCACACCGCCTTTCGGGGGTAGGCGGTATTTACCGATCGGCCAACGATTCCATAAATCACGTGACATGTGTCCCCTGTACCTTTTTCAAAACCGTCGTCCTCCCGCGTTAACTTCCATCCATCGCGCATTATTGTTCGGACGCGGATGCCCAACGATATTGTTGTGGACCGTCCAATCTGGGGCGGGCCATCCAACAGCTATCGCTCGCCGAAGATTCACGATATTTAACTCAGATGCACACGCGATAACTCAGGGTATGACGCCCCATCCAGTTAATCTCCGTCGTCGATCTGATCTATAGATCGAAGGTCCACATTCAATCACCCTCCATAGTTTTTCACCATCGATCTCCTCCCAGTCCAGGTCTGATCGCACGTCCGCCATTGCCTAGCCCGCCATGTCACTCCTCCACGTGTTTTTCATCACACTGTCCTCCGCCTTCTATATATTTCTTTCAATTTTCATTCCGTGATCATTTTGCGAAGGTTTTACATTCAAACCTTTGCCACGATCCGCCACCTTTCACCATGAAATATTCTATTGTTCGTGGCATTTTTCTCCGCCATCCTCCACGATTCAAACATTCCACCAGCCTACATGGCTGTTCGTGTCATTCTTGTTGTATCCACCCCCCCATGCACTGTTTTCTTAACTTGTTTGCGCGTTCTGCAGGGTTATGAGCAGCAAAAGACCGCCGTGTTTTTCAGTCTCTGTTACAGTGACAGAGATCGCAGGAAAGATCGGATGTAGAGATTTTAATGAAGCAAATCCTGGGAAGGTTATGGAAATGAATTCCATTTAAAGAATAGGGTTGAAAAATCGGTATAATCTTCCCAAGGCCATTAAAATCATAGAGACTGTAGACAGAGATTTAAATGGAGCAACAAAAAGCTTAAGGAATGCAAATGAATTTCATTAAGCCTTATGTTCAGAGATTTAAAGGTAAAGCATAGGATTGGAGACCCATGGATCACACTGAAGATTCAACATGGAAAATCAGTATATCAGTGTTTCTACATCAGCAGAATGTTTTCTCCATGCAAGGATAGAGTACCCATGCAGCTTTTATTCTACACCGTGTTCCTAAAGAAATTTCCACCCGGACAACAGTCCTACACTGCCAGTGCATTAGTTATACAGTATGGCACATCCCACCATTGTCCATACACCTCGGTTTACTCACCAGAATTCTGCAAAAGGCTACAGAAAGTACATCAAATACATACCCTAAGTAAATTTCAGCCTGATGAAGATCACTTCTCCATCTGAAAAGTGCAGAAGATAAATGCTCAGAATTAAAACCAAATGGAGCCTCGGCCCTCCTACTACTTCAGAGTTTTAATGCTACATTTAAGTTTACAACTACCATCGTTATTCTTTTTCCTATAAGAATTCTCGAGAACATATTGTAAAAGGTTGTTGTTCGGCTGCTGCCATTGTAGTTAGAAGGGATTCAGTTCTGACTGTTAGAACAGTCTTGGGAGGGATTAGGAGAGTAGTTGTTATGTAGTAGGCTGGGAGGAGAAGTTTGGATTGTAACAGCCATTGAGATCAGTGTATATGACTGGTTTTGTATCAATTAATCAAAGCAGATTTCACAGGATCCTGGTCTATTACTATTAGTGATGTCTTCTAACTTTGTTTATTACATTTCATATTGTTTCATTTTCTGCTAGCTTGCATCAGAAATATGGCATAGGATTTACCCTTGTTAGGTACCCTATGTCTCTGCTCTCCTTGCCTTAAATGTTGTTCTGCTAAATGTGCTATCTGAGGGTTGATTTCAGTCATTTTAACCAGTGTAGTGGATGTTATTGCCTGCTCTCTGATGTATGAATTGGATGGATCAGTTCTTAGATGTTCTTGTTGGGTTTAAGCTGGAAGATTTGGGAACACTGGGGATTAGAGTTAGCCTTGTCCACTAGTATCCTTGTGTGACCAGCTAGCCTTTCTAAGATCTCTTTGTTAAAATTATCTCTGTTTTCCCTTGGAGCATGCTAAAGCTGACCTGGAGTTAAATGACCTTTGGTATGATCTATATGCTGCCCCTTTGTCTCTCCTTTGAGAGTTTCCTATGAGTATGTCCAAGCAGGTCTGGAGTTAAATGACCTCTGACCTGATCTATAGACAGAAATTAGGTTTCTTTCCTTCTTTCACTTTCAGTCCTTCATGTTCCATCCCACCATCTATCTAAAATATCCTTTATTATAGATGACTTTCCCTCTGAAATCCTTGGCTAGTTGTTGCAAGTAATTCTCCTTTCATGACTCCATAGCCCAATGGATGGCACTTTCTTGACCTATCCCCTTTACTGAAACATCCTGCTGCTTTGTTCCTTTTTCTCCCATTACTTTCTCAGCCCATGATCTCATGACCAACTCAACAACCAACCAACCAAATCACTTTAAACCCCCATTTGTGCTTCATAACTAGCCTAACATCTCATTTTGAGCTTCAAATATATATATCATTCCTTTTTTTTATTGGAGAGATCCCTCTCCGGGTCCAGGAGGGCTAGATCCTAGGGCCCAAAAGTGGTTCTGATGTTGTCTCATCTGTTGGTCTTGCCAATCTTGCCAAAACGTGGGAACCCCAACAGGATGAAAGGCGATGCCATATCAAGTGTATTGGAGATCTGCAATGCCACTCTCCTAGAGGCAAGTAGTCGAGACATGAAGCCTCTCGCCACACAATAAGACCATGAAGAGCAACTTTGTCACAACATTGGTAGCATGAAAAAGTTACGTGTCGTATCAAATGTAGTCCTGCTATTGTCTGGCAAGCTCGGCCTCAGGTGACATGATTAGTGCGCATATTAGGAGATCATTAAGAGTGGCGCCTCTTGATGCAAGAAGTTTATGGGAAAGAAGAAAATGAATCTGAAATAGGTCTACGATGACCCTTAGAAATGTAAAGAGGCACATTTTCGAGTTGTTGAAGTGGTCGCAGCTTGTGTGGAGTGTCACCACTGAGGCACTGGTGTGGATTCGAAAGCCATGATGGGCCGTGAAATAAGTTGAAAGTTGATTTCAAATGCCTCACATTGGGGGAGTCTCCACCATTCTTTGTGCTTCGATTTTGGTTGAAGAATACATCGGACAAATGAACTGCATTTTGTTTTGTTCAATTTGAAAAATATTTGCAGGTTTCACCTCTGGCCTTAGCCACCAAAGGCCTAAACCAGTGTGGAGATGCCACTCGGATGATTGCCTCTATAGATCTGCTATTAATTCATGTCAAACACTACAGGTCACAAAAGTCAAGATTTTGGAGATGTAGAATGGAGGTGTGACTATACCAATGCGACCAATCGCTGAGTCTCAGATGTTACGAGGCATCCATCATTGCGACCTTGCGGCTAGCAGGGAGATCGCACTCTCCCTCAAGTCGCTGAGTTGCAGATATTACGAGTCATCCATCATTGCAACCTTGTGACTAGCACAGAGGTCGCACTCTCCCTTGAGTCATTGGGTTGTGTTACAAGGCCTCAACCCAAGTTCTGAATTTGTCCAATATGCGACTTAGCGACCTCTAATGAGTCACATTACCAATTGGGTCGCACCATCTCACGATAGAAAGAGAAAAGGGGGAAATTAAACTAGTGACCTCTGTTAATAGTGGTAGCGCATGCTTCTAATATTTATGACATGAAATTTTTCCTCCATTGAATTTTGGGAAAGGGAACGCAACGATTGTTGCTACCTCAGTGCTAAAACAATAAACATATTAATGCGTAGACCCATGGTTGTGAATTTGCAAGAAACTGCTAGGAATTCATTTTTTATAATATTTAATTCTTGTATTTAATGAAATTACATTGGTCTGAGTGCTTATTTGATGCTTGTGTCTCTGTGTAGCATTGAAGCTACCAAGGCAGATCCTTGGAATTTAAGCAAGCTCTCAAGTCGAGTTGGTAGCTAAAGCAACCCAAAGGGGTGGATATTGCAAAAAAACTTAACCTGAGTCAAACAAAAACTATTGAGGTATAATCAGCTTCAAAGTGGAAAGAAGAAAGAGGGATTTTGGTTTGTGTAGAAAGGCTAAGGCTCATCGTGGATATTGCATGGTTGGGGTTTCCTCTGGCAAGCAAGGTGGGTCCTTGAAAAACATTGAGAACCTCGTAATAATCTCAAAAGCACATCTAGAACTCGCTCATTTATGCCAGAAAAGGAATTTCTATTCTGAAAGGTGTGAATCCCACCAAAAGGGAACTAAAAAAGTGATAAAACCCTAGGTCGCAAACCTTCCCAGGTCACAGGTCGCAGGTCGCAAATGACTCAAGTCGCAAGCCAGCCCAACAGTCAGGGATGTCAAGAGTCAAGGGAAATTCAATAGTCACTTCAGCCTATATGTGTGGCTTCGGGAAATCAGGAAAGGGACTTTTAGCTCTATAATTGAAGCCAAGATGAGACAACAAATTGGTGCTTGAGAGCTAAAGGTACTCAGCTCTTGGTATCAAGTATAGAGAGAGGTAGCGAGGCTAGGGTTTTGGTATCATGCATTGGGATGAATAGCCTGTGTTCCATTACTAGGTTTTGACGAGTTTTAAAATATGTATTTGAAGTTGCAACAACATTAATAATATATTCTCTTTTCCGCACTGATTCACATCCTTGCTTGTGGTGATAGTACTAGTTGTCTAATATTTCACTATGTTTTTATGTGTGCTTTCATGCATGCAAATGGTTATGTACTAATTCATAGTGGTTGCATGTACGTTTTCTTTCAAAACAATGTTTATTTTCCTTGTCATGTCAGTGATCTATTGTGAACTACTTTGCAATTAAATTCTGGCGTGTTCTCTTTCATATACGTCTGATTGGATTTTTGGCTTATCGATCTTGCTCATGGCGTACCCCCCTTTATATTTTGTTTCTTAGAATTGTTTATATCATTGTTTGTGGTTTGTCAATCTTGGGCCAATTTTTCTTCACTAATTGGTCATTTCATCCTTACCTCCGCTTCATCATCTTTTCATCTGGAAACCAAGAGTGGAAACACTTATGGTGGTAGCCAGGTCCACATACCGGATGGGGCTCCTATCCCAAATGGTGTGACGTCTAATTGGGACCTTTCACCGGGGAGACCCCCTTGTTGTCGGCAGTACAATTTTGCCCGTCAACAAATTTGCGCTAGAAGGAGGGCCAGATGACAAGCTAAGCCCTTACAGCCTACAGTTAGTCTCATATCTGTAAATGGATCATCCCCAAATCATTCTCCCGAGATGTTTATCAGATCTATCTAGTTCTTGATGCTCAATCCCCGATGAACCTCTATATCACTTGCGTCAGTTAAAATTCAATGGTGAGAATGGAATTTCCATAACTGCGCACCTTTCTGATTTATTTGAGTTTTGTGAGCATTGTGAAATTGATGACGAAGAATTGGATTGTGTGCTCTTACCCCTCACTCTCGAAGGTCACGTTAAGCATTGGTGTCGCACGTTGCCAGCAGCTTCCATCCATTTGTTCGGGCAACTCGTCAATGAATTTCGACAAGCTTTTTGCTGGTATGATTTTCAAAATGAATTAATAAGGTTAAATGAGATCAGAATGAAACCTTAAGAATCTCTAGAGGATTTTGCTATTAGATTTTTTCATCCTTTTTTTTAGTTCCTTGAGAGAGATGTTGGTTGGGCATATTAAATTGAACAATTTCGACAGGTGATTTTCATTTCCTTACAACACCTTCCATCTATAACTAATACTGATCCTCATGTTTGTTATGATAATCCTCAAGTTACTAGTTGACCGTATTCTACCCCTAATATTTCCTTGTCCATCTCCCTGAATTTAGGACAAATTCAGGCCTCCAAGAAGGAAATTTCTATTGGTGACATTCCTCTTCCTCCTCCTGAATTTCTGCGTAAAGGAGTTTTGGTCACAAAATTTTTGAGTGATGATAGACACATACAGGAAAATAAAGCATGTTGTATCACATCTGAATCTTTCACGCACCTTGTCAAATCAAAACTTGAAAACCATATTCGCCTAACATCTCTCCTTGTTGATGAAACCAATCTCGATTCCACTGAACATTTGCATGGGTACAGTTCTAAATCTCATTCACATACTGATAATGAATCAGGCCTTGTCCTAAATAAAGTTGATTTCCCTGCAAAATCATTGGACCGTGATGTGCATGCAGGATCATTGGCCTCACTGGGTAACACTGATGTACGAGATCAAGGTCCTTGTATGATTTATACCCCCGCATCTAAATCATTTCATCCATTATTCCTTGATTCATTTATTATGTTTGCCACACCAATAATTTCTTCAAATAATTCAAAACTGTCTTATAATAGTGTTGACGAAAATCACGAATGCACGATTGGTGTTTCACAATCACATTAAAAACTTGATGAAGCTCTTATTTCTGATCCTTTTCATCCGCAATATTTAAATAGCCAAAGGAGAAACTGCCTGTCTCGAAAACCTCAAGATGTTTCTCTTGTTGATTCGTCCCTTTTTTAACCCTAGAGGAATATAATATACCAGCAGCCCAATCTGATCAAATTGGTGATTCTAATTATTTTTATTTATCTGAAAATATTCACTCATGCCTCTAGGGACTTTAATTCGTATCTATCTGTTGATCCTACGAAGCCACCGAAATTCGATGATTCACATTTTAATGATTCAGGGACCCATCAATAAGTCGAGGCAATTCAGCTTCTACTGACGGTTATCTCAGGTTCTCACAATCCTGATGTGACCCTTGAAACAAGTCAAACTAGGGTTTCTCAAATTAGGGTTTATGAAATTGCAGTTGCCACGCACCACACTCCTCTCAGCATAACCACGTAGGATGTCATCTTATCTGGGAAAGCCTTCGATTCGAGTGATGTTTCTCCGAGCACATTTTTTTTTACCCTAATAGCTGATATGGAACAACCTTTATACCCTAATTTTTCATTGGAAGGAGAACACTGGCCATTTTCCCTAATCTCTTTGGTTGTTTCCTGGCTAGTACCGGTTGCAGTTAGGTACAAACATATGATGTTTTACAAACCTCCCTATTGCCTGAAAATCTTCCGTTCTATTTATCTCATCCTGGTAAATCTAAATAATCTTATATGTTGGACTGTCAATCTGTCAGTTCGCAAACATTTGATTGAATTAAAAATACACTCACTGACAGTTGTCTAGTCGCCACAAATAATGACCACATCCATTTTCCAGTTGATCTCATGAAATCATTGATGTTTGAAAGCCCCCCATTGGAAGGTCCAGAGTTTTTCCAGGGTGGTGAGGCACTTCAGCCCCCACTGACGGTTACATTAGATCCTCACGTCACTGAAAAAACCCAAGGACAACTTTAAACTAGGGTTTCCAAAATTATGGTTTCTACACTTGGATTCACGAGCATCCTAGCTTCACCTCATGGATGCTTATTTTTCCCATTATGTCATCCTCAACATCATGATGAGATTCCCGGCTGGCTTGACGGATCCTATCCAATAAATATATCTGCAAGTAGGAAATGGCTTACCTCCCCCCATCAGATCTAGGTTTATGCATGAATGGGTGTGTGAAATTTATAAATGATTTTAGGTTTCAAGTACATATTTCTGCATATCAGGATGAAACTATTTTTCAGCCTGAAAAATCCATTCTGGCACGTTCTCTGGTAAGTAGCCATGACCTTCTTCTTGTTGCATAGGTTTGTCAAGTAAGTCTTGTTATCGGTGCACAATTTTGTATGTTGTTTCTGAGTGCGAACATTGTTGTTCTTGCAGGTCAGGAGCTAAAGCAATGGTTGCATTGGAAATCTGATTTCACATAACCCGACTGGCTCTCAGGTTAAATTAGGATTTTTGGTTTAGGCTAGCTAGGATCTGTTAATAAAATTTTGTTGGTTCAAGTTGTTAATTAGGTTTTACTTGCTAGAGTTTGCTTTATGGTTTCAAATTATGTTTGTTGTCTTTTCTCACGGTCATTAGCTTTATGCATTATAATTTTCCATTTACTTTAGACTCATGCTCTTTTAGTTTGCTTATTGCTGCATAATATTCAGATAATCACTACATGTGCTTTGTCTTTGCAAAATAAGTGCCACGAGCACATACACATAAGTGCTACAAGCACATGAAACAAATAAGGGTAAAGGATTGAGAAAGGCTTCCTGCACAAAGAGGTAACACAATGACTCCGCCAGGGTACTGACCAGGCTCGCTGGCAGCGGAGCAACGCTTGTGATTTCTTGAGGTGACTCCGTCGGGGTACTATCTAGGTCTACTGGAAACGGAGCAACACTAGAGACTTATTTTAACATTCTGAATATAATAATCTCATTGCCTCGCTCTCTACATTATCATCAAACTATTGGCATGCATGAACTTATACTTGGGTGTTTTCGATTAACAAGAACTAGCCGAGGAAGAAAGAGAAGGCATATCTGTAAAGGTCAAAGCAAAAGAGGAGGTACCCATAGTGCTTGCCTAATGCTCCCTTCCATCATCACCTAGACTCGAGCCAGTATAGGGACATTAAAAAAGATGCTAGATTCTGCCAGTGGTTCACCAATTGTTGTAGCTGCTACAACACCACCCAAAATTTGGAGTATATTCAAACTTTGGGTCCCCCCCTTTATGTTTGCTCAGTCCATTATGGTTTCATTCAGATTAAAAATCAGTTTCTCTCCTCCCCCTCACTCTTTCGAACCCTGATATCGTCCCCATGCCCCCTAGGTTCATTATGGTTTGATCAGATAATTGTTGTCAAAAGTTATCTTCCCATCAACATGCAGCTGCTAGGGATATGTTCACAGCATTGGTCATATTATGCACATGCCCTTGTATGCTCGAGCACTTTTAGGTGTAGAAATATTACTCTTCTACTCGCATTTCTAAAAACCCTAAAATCCTCATGATGAGAGTCTTGACCGTATGTATCCCTTGCCTTTAACACGATTTTATCTTGAGCATTCAATAGGAGGTACCTATCATCCCTTTATAGGGAGAAGATAAAAATATATTGCATTAATTATGATGATCAATTTTGTTCTGGGGCGCAAATGGAAAATTGGTGATGGTATGTCAAAATAAACTTGTATGTGTGCATTCGTGTCATGTCTGTTAGTTTTATTTTAAAACACATTCCTTGTTACATACCTCTTCATTAACTTGTAGCCACTTTATGCCACACAAAGCCAACAGGAGTAGTGCACTTAAGCCACTTGCGCAATTGAAAGCTTCTGCCCCTAGTACACATGCAGTGGAGGAATGGATCCGTGAAGGTCCCACATGAAGTAAATACCTTTCTACAAAATCGAGCCTGGAGTGATCTGCCCTTGGAATTTGTTTAAGATGATACCATGGAGGGGTTGATATCACAAGGGAAAGTTGAAGGTGATAGCAAAAGTATGGAATGTGTGAAAACAAAACCATGGGATTACGAAGGGGAGTTTCGAGGCTTTTGACCACCCGTATGCTGCCTCCTTACAAACAATGATTTGAGGGGCATGATAATATGTCGAGCACTTGGATGAAGCATCAACCATCAGTTTAAAATATGTTGTAGGCCTCCCATTAACCCATCCAATAAATTCGTCATGAATCTGTCGAATGAAACATTTAACAAAAATGCATGTCCAGGTTTTCAAAGGGTGACCACGTCAACACAAAAAGAGCTGTTAACACATACGTAATGAAAGGCTTAAAATCGATGCCATTTCGAGTGTATTGTAGATCCGCAACGCCACTATCATAGAGGCAAGTGGTCGAGACATGAATCCTCTCGCCACACAGTAAGACCATGAAGAGAAACGTTTTCCCAACACTGGCAACGTGACGAAGTTACATGTTGTATCCAATGTAGTCCTATGACTCTCTGGCAAGCTCGGCCTCGAGTGACATGATTAGCGCACATAGTGGGAGATTATTAATAGTGGCGCCTCTTGATGCAAGATGTTTATGGGATCAAAGAAAATGAATCTGAAATAGGTCTATGGTGACCCTAAAAAACGTAAAGAGGTCCATTTTCGAGTTGCTGAAGCAATTACGGGTTGTGTGGAGTGTCACCACTTAGGCACTGGTGTGTACTAGAAAGCCATGATGGGCCATGAAATAAGTTGAAAGTTGATTTCAAATGCCTCACATTAGGGGATTCTCAACCATTATTTGTGCTTTGATTTTGGTTGAAGAATGTGTCGGACAAATGAATTTCATTTCATTTTCTTCAGTTCGAAAAATATTCGCAGGTTTCGCCTCCAGCCTTAGCTACCGAAGGCCTAACACGGTATGTAGATGCCACTCCAATGATTGCCTTTGTAGATCTACTATTAATTCGGGTCAAACGCTACAGGTCGTAAAAGTCAGGATTTTGGAGATGCAACATGGAGGTGCAACGGTCGTCTCAATGCGACCAGTCGCTGAGTGGTAGATGTTATGAGTCATCCATCATTGCAACCTTGCGACTAGCAGGAGGTTGCACTCTCCCTGGAATCACTGATTAGTAGATATTATGATTCATCCATCATTGTGACCTTACGACTAGCAGAAAGGTCGCACTCTCCCTCGAGTCACTGAGTCGCAGATATTACGAGTCATCCATCATTGCAAGCTTGCGACTAACAAAGAGGTCACACTCTCCCTCAAGTCACTGGGTCGCATTACAAGGCCTCAGCCCAAGTTCCAAATTTGTCCGATATGCAACTCAACGACCTCTAATGAGTCACATTGCCACTTGGGTTGCACCATCTCACAATAGAAAGAGAAAAGGGGGCAGCTAAACTAGTGACCTCTTTTAATAGTGGCAGTGCATGCTTCTAATATTTATGACGTGAAATGTTTTCTTCATTGAAGTTTGGGAAAGATAACACAATGATTGTTGCTACCTCAGTGCTAAAACAATAAACATATTAATGTGCAGACTTGTGGTTGTGAATTTGCAATAAATTGCTAAGAATTCCTTTTTTATAATATTTAATTCTTGTATTTAATGAAAGTAGATTGGTCTCAATGCTTATTTGATGCTTATGTATCTATGTAGGATTGAAGCTACCAAGGTAGATCCCCGAAATTTAGGCAAGCTCTCAAGCCGAGTTCGTAGTTGAAGCAACCCAAAGGGGCTGATATTGCAGAAATACCGGACCCGAGTTAAACAACAACTATTGAGGTATAATCAGCTTCAAATCAAAAATAAGAAGGATTTTGGTCTGTGCAGAAAGGCTAAGGCCCATCGTGGAGATTTCATGGTTTGGGTTTCCTCTGGCGAGTAAGGTGGGTCCTTGAAAAACATCGAGAACCTCGTAATAAGCTCAAAATCACATCTAGCACTTAGTCATTTGCGCGAGAAAAAAGAGTTTCTGTTCCGAAAGGTGTGAATCCCACCAAAAGAGATCTGAAAAAGGGATAAAACCCTAGTTCGCAAACCTCCCCAAGTCGTAGGTCGCAAATGACCGCAGGTCGTAGGTCACAAATGACCCAAGTTGTAAGCTAGCCCAACAATCGGGGAGGTCAAGAGTCAAGGGAAACTCAATAGTCACTTCAACCTATATGTGCGGCTTTGGGAAATCGGCAAATGTAATTTTAGCTCTGTAATTGAAGCCAGGATGAGACAACAAATTAGTGCTTGAGAGCTAAAGGCACTCAGCTCTTGGTATCAAGTAGAGAGAGAGGTAGCGAGGCAAGGGTTTTGGTATCATGCATTGAGATGAATAGCTCGTGCTCCACTACTGGGTTTTGACGAGTTGTAAAATATTTATTTGAAGTTGCAGCAGCATTAATAATATATTCTCTTTTCTGGAACTTATTCACATGCTTGCTTGTGGTGATAGTATTAGTTGTCTAATATTTCACTATGTTTTTACGTGTGCTTTCATGCATGCAATTGGTTATGAACTAATTCACAGTGGTTGCATGTACATTTTATTTCGAATTAGTGTTTATTTTTTCCTTTCCATATCAGTGATCTATTGTGAACTACTTTGCAATGAACTTATGGCATGTTCTCTTTCATGTACATCTGACTGGGTTTTTGGCTCACCGATCCCGCTCATGGTGTACCTCCCTTTTTATTTTTCTACTTAGAATTGTTTATATCTTTGTTTGTGGTTCTTCAATCTTGGGCTAATTTTTCTTCATTGATTGGGCATTTCACCCTTTCCTCCAAGAGTGGAAACAATTATTGCGGCAGTTGGGCCCACATACCGGATGGGGCTCTTATCCCAAATGGTGTGAGGTGTAATTGGGACCTTTCACCGGGGATACCCCCTTATTGTTTGCATTACAATTTTACCCATAAAAATTACATTATTAATATTAAATCCCATAGCATGAGTTTGAAAATGGATGATGGATCCTTGGTTATTCATTATTACTTCCCCAAATCAAATGAATTATAGATTTCCTAGATTTTCTTTAGAAGCGTCATCAAAATTAAACTTTATAAATCCATTGGGAGGAGGAGACTAGTGCTCTAAAGACAATGGAGAAGGCCAAAGAGAGTTTTATAAGAGGGGATAAAGAGATAAGAAATATGAACCATATTTGAAGAACAATGTTTTCAATGGCAATAGTTAGCCAATCCTGCTCTAGCCATGGATGGATGAGAACTAATTCACAAAAAATGAGCTTGATGTTTTCCCAAATTGATTTATGTGGTATAATTCTACTATGAAAAATGAGATGATTGTGCACTTTCCAACCTTCCAAATTTACCATAAGAGGAGACCTAGAAGGAGGTACTGGCCTTGATCAAGGATGGGAATAATGAAAAAAATTCCTAAATTTTAATTTATGAATGGACAAAATGAATAGCAGGATGAATTAAGAGCTAACCTGAGAAATTCGATGGAATTCGACGGTCGGTTGCTCCTGTTTTGACGAAAGAATTTTTTTGCTCCAGAGCACTTTTTTCCAAATCAACAATGTAATAATGAACCAAATATGAGATAATTTGTCTATTTATGCCCAAAAAGTTGAAAATTTTCGCAAAAATTTGTTATGCTTATTTTTTCAATCTATATTAAGCTGCATAACCCGGATTCTTGGAAGTGCCCATTTTGGTATGTTTTCAGGTACATTTTGACGATTTTTGAGATTTTTCCAGATTTTGATCCATGACTGTTGACCCGTCATGGCAGGTATATGATCTTCACTGGCATATAGGCTAGGGAATCCACTTTCTGTTGCATGTTGCATACCAGCCTCCATTCTAATCACTTGCCATAGGGTCGATCCCATCAGGTCATGATTATTACGCCTATTTCACTCGCCGATTTTTTAATCATGACTTGGTGGTAGAGCCTTATTTTACATGGGCTTCCTAGTTAGTTCCTCGCTATCACTTGTTGCCCATGCTACATTTTATTTAGGCTTGGGTGTCCTCTTTAGTCCTTCCATGACTTATTTGTTGAAGCTTCATTCTTCTTCTTCCTCACTATCATTTTTCTGGCTATTACCCTAGAGGCTCCCTGGTGTTGTTGAGTTGTATTACTGCATTGCATATTGGCTACTTGTTTATCTTGGTCTTTAGCCGGCTTCATTTGGACTCAATGTTTAAGCCAACTTTTGACCTTGTCTATCTGTACAAGTTAACCATTGCATGCACTTAGCTATCGCGACTTGACACCCTTATACCCATGGATGGAACATTCCTCTGAGTATCGCTTACCAGTTTCCGCCACCTTGCATTGAGCATAGGATCGTTCCAATCCCAGGAACTAGTGCATTTGTTTCTTGATACTCGTTCTATCCATTGTACCATAGCATTCTTTTATTCTTTTTCAGGCTTATTATATGAAAAAGACAAAAAAATCAAATATAACAAAAAGAGCGGGAACAGGATGTAACTTCGTTATTTGATGGCAGTACAGTGTCAGTTTGTCGCCCTTGAACAAAGCATATACACTTATATATCTTTCCTCCATTTGGGATGGTTTTAGTTTTGACCTAGGTTCAGCCTTTACCTTGTTTCGCTTGTCAATTCTCCCCCGGTTGGTTATCTCTTCCAATCATATGGAGAGTTTGTTCTGCCTCCTGCATAACAGACTTATACAATGTCACTTTTACTGCCATGGTCATCATGAGTCATGCTTTTTTTCAAGGGAACTCTAACCAGAGTCGGCCATTCTGCGGTGTCTCTTGACTCATTATTCAGTCAGCCTTCCCGGTATTGTCAGTATCTTGTTCTATCACATCAGATATTTTTGGTCCTCTGCTCGTGCTGGTTTGAGAAGGTCTCCATTGACTTCTTGCTGGCGGGTTTGTCTATTATCGACTACGACACATTGCTCTAAGAGCAAACCTAGAGCTGCACCCTGGCCCTATTTCCATCATTGATAGGTGACCTTGTGCTCAGCATTTGATCATCATTATGGGTCTTTGACTGAGTGGTTTCCCCTGTGTTCGACGTCATCATACATTATCACACTTGGGATTCGTGCAGTACCTTTATTTCCATTTGACCCTATCGGTGGATTTCTCGCCTCTGTGTCAGCTTTCATTATTGGTTGGTTCAGAGGGTTTCTTCCATGCGCTAGCTTCATCTTGTGCATGTCGGAAACGTACTTCGGTTTTGGTTCTGTCACTCTACTTCGTCCGATTCCTTCCAAATCTTGGCCTGCGGGTTACACTCGCGCTGGACTGATGTGGGATGCCTTAATGCCTTCCTTCCAGCGGATCTTTTCCCATCGACTCCGACTCATTGCTCTGGGAATAAGGTCTAGAGTATTTTTGTCAGTACCTTAGGGTTTGCAGTCATCAGTGGCAGACTCTTCGCTATCGATAGTGGGGATTCATCATTGCCTCCTGATTGGTAGATTCTTTCAAGTGTTCGACTTCAACTCATTCATTCGCACTTGTTAGATTATACTGGGGCACCTTGACACTCATTTTCATTATTGGTGGGTTCTCTCGCGTTGGTTAACGGTATTCATCGTTGATCGGTAATCCAACGATTTCTCACATGGTCGAATTCAACTCATTTATTCCCATTGTGTAGAATTGTGCTATCGAGATCGGTGAAGACCTCGGGTTGCATCAACATCTTTCGGTTCAATTTTGATAGTCCATTTAGTTTCTTCTAGTGATGTCATTCACCCTTATATGTTGTAGTATCGGTACAGCAACATCCTATATGTTGGCTCCCGAGTTGCGTGATTATACCATTTATTCCACCTCTTATGATTTGGTACTTGGAGATTCAGTTACTTATATGATCAGACATCCAGTTGCAGCATCATTGATCAGCTTTCTATATGTGATACTTGGACATTGATTCAGACTTATACTTCCGAGCCATGCTCAGATGATTCATTGTGTGCTTTCAGTTCAGCTATACTTGTATACATGTTGGATGTATTCAGTACTTTCCATATGATGTATTTTTGACTGAGCATGGGTATGCCCGCCTCAGCATGAGTTGACTCTCTGTTTTCTTTCATTGGTTTTTGGCAGGCTGAAATCTGGTGAAGTCTTCTCTTTTCCTTGCGAAGTTCTTTCTATGTGCATAATACATTTCGGCCATCATGTACCCCTTCTGACCTCATATATTAGGGGGCATCTGTTATAGCATCATTTTTCACCTTCACATGATTCATGATTGCTTTTATGGCTTTGGGCATCCATTCCTATAGACTTGAACAAAATTCACTAAAAAACAGTGTTAAAATCCCCATACGCGTATATGCCCAGACTTTTCCGCGTGTATACACGAGTCCACATGTACTTTTGCGCGTATGCCATTAAAATCATTAAAAAATATATAAAAAATCCCTATTTTCGGGCTGGGTTGATGGTTACTCTGGTAGTTCAACCACCCCAGCACGTGGCCAACTGTTTCCAACTGATTGAAACTACTTTGAGGGAGTATAAAAGCCCCTCATGTGTATGGCCTAAGGGAGAGAGAAATTCTATAGACATTATACTCTCTTGGAATCCCAGTTCAAGTCTGATTCCCCGTGCCTCCTACAATTTCCCAGATTTATATCAGGAAACCCTTGTTTCCCAGAGATGTTCATCCATTTATATGGCATCTCGAGTGCACAAGTCTTGGAAGAATCTTAGCGAGGCAAGGGCGGGACGAATCCGGACGATGGTCTACTCGAAGATTGTGGAAGGATTCAGGTGATCTCTCCACTTTTACTACTGTACATGCTTTTCGTGATAATGAAGAACCATCTTGTTCCTGAACTTGTGTGTAAATGTTTATTTATATATGTGAAAAGATTATCATTTAAGAATTTATTATGGTTTATATAATATTTCACATGGATTACACTAACGTTTAGGAGAAGTATATGTTGTACAACTAGGTTTCCGTGCACGTTCTTTCTTGTTTTCCAGGTTGAAGGAGGAAGGAGAGTTGTTGGGGGTTTGGACCCCGTGGGATCGACATCGAACATAGGACTTCGGGTGAGTTCTTCTATCGTTGTTAACTATTTTTTTGCATTCAAGTATGGTTGTGTGTGAGTCCTTCTGAATAGCATGCCCTGCTCTGTGGAGGTTTAGACTCAACAAACCTCTAGGGTGATTTTCCCCGAAACATTAGCTAAATCCACTAATAAAAATTTCTTAAAGATTATTAAAATAACTATTGATCAAAATCAAAAAAATTGGCACAAGTCTTTAATTTTTGCATTATGGGATGATCGTATTACTTTTAAAGCTTCTATTGGAACTTCACCTTTCAATTTAGTTTATGGTAAAGAAGTTGTAATACAATCAAATCTAGCTCTTCCATCATTAGCCCTGGTGCAATTCATTGAAGAAAATCTTTCCTCATCCATTCAATTGATATTTGATCAAATCCTAAAATTAGAAGAGGATAGAGAGAAAGCAAGAAGTGTTCATGAAAAACATCAACAACTTGTTAAATCTTCTTTTGATTCAAATTCCACCGGCTCAATTTTTTTTTCAATTGGTGATCTTGTTCTGAAATGGGATAAAGCACATGAAGAAAAAGGTAAGCATACCAAATTCCAAAATATGTGGCTTGGACCATTTCAGATTGTTGAAAAGATAGACTCATATACATTCATACTTCAAGATTTAACAGGAAAGAGATAATCTCTTCCTGTAAACGGGCTTGTCTTAAAGAAATTCTTTTCATAAGGAGGTAACCCCTTCTTACTTGTACATATTCCTTTCTGCAATTTTTATTTGTTTTTGTAAATAAAAGTTGTTAATAGTCTTTAATTGACTTTTTACCATTAGAAAATTGTCTTGGAAAGAATGTTATAAATACTTATTTTAAGTAAATAATAATTTTTAGGGAATTGATTACAATTTTTATATAGTTTAAAATAAAATGTTAAAATTTGAAAATTTGTTTAAAACATTTGCATGATCTTATGAAACTTTGAGGAAAATGTAAATCATTATAAGTTTATTAAGCAGAGAACGGTTATCTTCAAAAATTAAAGACTTTTTCAAGCTTTAGCAAACAAAAACTATGAAAAATTTCATCCATTTATTCTTAAGGATACAACTATTTCACCCTATCCATTTCGATTGTGATTTTTTAGAATGTAATTCTAAAGAAATTATATGACAAATTTAGGAGATAAGAGGTCTCATCACGAGCATGCTTACCATGATCATACGAAGTAATCAAACAGACATTACCAATACTACATACCAAAACAGGGTAATGGCTTATAAATAAAGACAAGGGGTCTCATCACAAGCTGGCTTGTTCAGTTTAATTACAACTAGTGAATGGCATTGCTAGTAACTGGCTACCAAACCAGAACAATGGCTCTTAAATTAAGAAAAAATAAATAAAAGACAAAAATATGAGAGAATATGTCTTATGAATTTATTTTTAAAGAGTCATAATCTTAATTGGATGGGACAATGAATAAGTTAATGGTTAAAAGGTAACCCTGTCGAAACTATGAACGTTTGTTGGCATCAGAGGCAATACCGGTCACAATAAAATATATTACATAAGCTAAACTTGAGAAAATCCACTTACTTTATTATTATCAACCAATCAAAGCTTGAGATAACCAAAAAATGTTTTTATCCTTGAAGAATTAGAAAGAAATTGTAAGTGATTTTTATTCTTTTTCATAAGTTAGATTTTATTTAAATTATCTTAAGAAAAGTTTTCATTACCTTCAGAAATTTTTACTTACTAAAAATATAGTATTCATTTCATTTTTTCAGAGATAACTGTTTCTTCCAGTGAATTTCCAATTGTTGTACTGTACAAAAACCCTCCCCATTTTTAAATTTTAGAATAAATCTCATTTAAAAATAGGTCCCCTTTTTTATATATCTTTTTCCTAAATAAAAATAAAAGATCCATAGATAAAAGGGTGCATATCACATTTTATTCACAAAGTACACAAAATTTAAAAAAACTTTCCGATCCGATGTATTAGAAGACCTTTTAACATATTTTGAACATATTAGAAAAATTTTATACTTCAAAATATGTTAATATAAATAGTAATCGCAATCGGAAATTTTCAAGAATTTCTTTTAAAGAGTTTGTATTGCTTTGAGAAGTTCCGATGTGATCGTGCTCAATCGAAATCTCATTTTAGAATAATATTAATTATTTCACTTTTCTATTTTATGACGATGTGATGTGATTTATCGTAATCACGTTTCGGAAGAGAGTTAAAACATTGCATTCCATTTAAATTCTGATCCAATCGCGCTCAATCGCAATCGCATTTTACGGAGATAGTATTAAATAGTTCATTCCATTGTAAAATCTCCGATGTGATCGGGATTCGGTAGAAAGCATATTTGCATTTCCATTCGAAACAATTTGCGATGCGATTGTCACAATTGGAAAATCGGCAATAAATTATGTTGAATTATCTTACTCACCATTGAAGACTTGCGATGCGATTTTTATTTCACCTTTATATTTATTCATCGCATCGCAAACCATCAAAAGTGAATTTAACATTTATTACAAGGATGCACCGATCTCTGATTGTACGACAATATTAATTGAAAATCAGGAAAAATATCATGGGTTACTTTCTTTTCAATGCGTGAATGTGACCCCTTGGAGAGCATTTATGTTGTAAATATGCGGATATTAGATGGTAATTAAATAAACGGATCTTTGGATAGCCATTCTCATTATTGTGTTTTATTTCAGCTGAAGGCATTCATTTGAATTGCAGAGAAAAAATTCGAATCCTTTCATTCGCAGAACCAGAGAGAATTTTCCCAACATTGAAATGTCAAAGAGAAGCAGAAAATATAAACATGCTTTTGTTGCAAAAGCTCCTGCGTTAACCATGCCGCCCAAGGAGAAACTGGCAAAGCTCAAGCTAGTCACAGACACCTCCTGTCAAGGACTGGGAAAGATGACATGGGAGAATGTATACTATTTTATTGAAAAATAGAAAGCTAGGGTTGTTGTGCCTAAGGCAACTGTTCCTAATGAAGAAGATTCAGAATCTGATTCTGAAACTCAGCTCAGTGCATTGGAAAATTCATTTTTACACCGAGTAGCTACCCGAGCAAACATTTTTCCCTACTATGATGTTATCAGATGGGTCATTGACAATCTAACCATTCAAAACAGGACTTTTGTTTCTGCTTCTGGATCAGTGTTCGGGTCATTCAGGGCAAAGGATATTAAAGCAATGTACCATCTTCTCAATCCGCAAAAGATTTACAACAAAGAATTCCTTAAGGAATATGCTACAGAACATCCAAACCAGGCAGAGCCAATCAAAGAATGGAGGAGTAACCCTGATAATCATAAGCAGGAGGCATCAATTATGTACTCTGTGGAGTCTCTCGCACCTCCATATTGTTATCCCGCAGCGATGATGTGTAGGTTGTTCAGAAACGATAACTCTGCTAGATTTTCTATTCAAATGGTCCCGTTAATCCATTCTGCTGTTAGTTCTGAAATTATGGATTGGGCTGTCATTTCATCAAATAAGATAGCCAATCGAATTCTAGAGTACAGAAAAGACAAGAATTCAAGGATTTCCACACCTTTCCATTTTTGTGCTTATATTTTAGACGCTCTCTGTTTCAATGAGGTCCCCATGCTAAGTTGGAAATGGACTCCAAAGGAACCTATCCCCATTCATGTGTATCACAATTTCTTATGGAAAGAACATTTCAAACTTCATGTCTACAGAGTCTGTCATGGTTTTCTAATTCCAATTTACCTAACCATTTTTGGGCACTTCCCTCCTAGACTTTCCAATAAAGCCAAGATTGATTTGTCCTCTATTGGAGATTGGTTTGGGGAAGAAAAATTCACTTATATCAGAATTTTTGGGAGTATTGTTTAGCCACATATCCTTCCCCTATATGTTCTAGATAAGCTATTAGCTCAGGATATTTCTTATCAACTCACAGTTGAAGGAATGTCTAGAATTTTGAAAAGCAATAAAAATCTTATGTGGCCTACCTTCCCTTTTAAGTGTGGTGACTATACTCTTAATAGTTTCGCTCATGATGAGAAAAAAGTTGTTAAGATTTCTGATGTTAAGTTTTCAACAATTCCTGGAAGACAATACAACCCAAGAAAAGTGGCGTATGATTTTACTACTTCTGTTTCGATTGCCCAGTTCGAACATGAGCCAAACATTTTTGATGATTTATTTGTTTCCATGGATAATATATCCCAAGTTTTTGATTCAGCCAAGTCCAAGTTGTAGCCCGAGGACATGAAATTTTTTTTTTTGTATAGAAGCGAGAGGTTACTTAAAGTGCCTCTTGATCAGTTCAAACCTCCCACATAGGAGAAAGCATCACAAAGGGCAGGAAGTACTTCTGGTAAAGAAGTAACAGGATTTGATCTTGTTCTGGGAAAAAATAATGATAGCAGCAAAGCTGACACTGCCAAAACAGAAACAAGTGCTAAAAAAGATACACAGAAGCCTTTAGTTCAAATAGAAAAAGGGAACACGGGTACTCATGCCCATATACATATTGATAAAGGAAGCAAAGAAAGTAAAAACACTGAACAGGCACCCAAGAATGATAATGCAGGTTCTCAACTTCGAGGGCAAGTAGATACTGAACTGGTTGTTTCTCCTCATTTGCGAAATAAATATCAACAATTTTCCCAACAGATAGGATTGCAAAACACTCCTCAAGTTGATAACCCCAAATATAAGGATGTAGAGATTATTCCTAAAAACCCCACTGGAGAAATTATGCTAAAGATAGAATAAATCCCTCCTTTAGATATATTCTACAGTCCCAAACATAGGGCTATGGTAAGAAAGCAAAGGAAAAGGAGGAAAATAGATCAAGATGCACTTTTGGCATCACAGGGGGAAATTTTGAATATTGTTTATAAAAATGCTGAGGTGGATCCATCTGAGGATCTCACCAAATTGTCTCATTATGTCGGTGCCTATAGTGCTGCCATTATAGATAAAGCTTCCAAAGTTTCACAGCTAGTAAAACAAAAGGATATGCAAATTATTATTTTTGAAGAATAGGTTGCAAGTGATTAGCAAAATATTATTCAGTTGGAACAACAAGTACGAGATGCAGAACTCAGAACTAAACAACTAGAAGAGCAGCATAGCCTTCAAAAGAAAAATATTGATGAACAAGCCTTGGGCAAACAACAGCAGTTGAATCAAGAGGTAGAAAAGCTACAAAATCTTCTACAAAGTGAGAGAAATTCAAAGATTGAACAGGAAAAAACATTCCAATCAGTGTTGGACAAGTTCAAGGAGTATCCTAAGTTAGACCAATTCATAACTGAAGCTCTTGAAATAAACAAAGTGCTATCTCAACAATTAAATTAATTTTGTCTACAGTTAACACAAATTGAGCCTTTGTGTGAAGTAACATCATCTTTGATAAATAAATCAGTCACCCTTAGGCAAGAAATTGAGGATGCTGATGATAAAATTTCCGAGTTCCTTTCATGGCAGGATACAGAGGAGGGAAGAAAAGCTAATCTTCCTAGAATTGAAGAAAGACACAAGGAAATTTTATTTATGGAATGGGAAGAGAAGTTGATGAAATCAGAAAGAGCCATATCAAGGGCTAAAGGTTTAATAAATAATACAACACAATTGATTAATGACAGCTTCTATGCTACCAATTTGATCTCAGATTGTACCCCAGGCGAATTACCTAAAGTAAAAGTAGCTGATTCCAGGTGGAAGGAAGATATAACCAATAAAAATCAACAGATTAGCAAAATTCAAGGAATCTCATGGGATAATATGTGGTCTTATCTGATCAAGCCACACAGTCAACATATGGTCATCACATTCCTTTCAAATGCTATTCAATGTATCATTCCTGAATTCTCTGATGCTACATACACTGGGCAGTTACATTAAAAAATGAGTCAGCCAACAGAAGTCCAAGATATGCTCAACATTTTCCAACTTCGCACATCCATTGATGATCAATGAGCCAGTCTACTAACAACTCACATTTCAGTTTCAGATATTTTTATTTTTAGATAGATTGTAGGAATAGTTTTAGTTATTTTGTTTTGTTAAGTACCTATTTAAACCCCTTCCATGCATTTATAAAGGGGTCCTTAATTTGTAATATTTTTGACTTTGAGATTTCATTTCTGTACTCCATTTACTCCTATATTCTTTTATAAAGGGTCACATCTGGTGATTCTATGCGGAATTATTTTTAAGAGTTGCATTTCTGTACCTTGGAGTTGATTTTGCATCGAAATTGCTAGATTAGAGTATCAGATTACATTTGAAAGTCTCAAGATGGATATGGTATTTTTATCTATTCACTATTAATTTCTTTTGTTTTATGATATTCTCTTTTAAATTTGCTATTTTTTATATATACTTTGTTTCATAATATTTCTTTATATATATCATTTTTTAGTATATTAGAAATATTTATCTTTCATAAGTATATGTAAATGATATACAATGATGAATACAATATGCTAATATAACTCTGTTTAATTTATTAAACAGAGTTATCTTTATTTGTTGCTACACATTTCAATTAAGATATAATACATTTTTATGGCTATTGTTCAATTGAAACAATTTTAAGTTGTATTCACATATGATACCTGGGTTAGTTTTAGAATTTCTTTATCAGTATTTAAATTAGATTAGTTAGTATTTTCATTTCAGTTATTTAGTCCCATTTTCCCTTCCATCAGCCATTCCATTACCAACCCATTCAAATTATTAGGAAACTGATCCTATAAATCTAGTCGGAGCCACCATTCCAAATGGAAAAGGAGCTGTCTTAAGGTCCCGACCGGGTGGTTATCCCCCAATGTTTGAAGCAGTGATTTTCGAGGCTTTAACAAGACCTTACCATTACTAATTAAGATATTTTTGTGCGAAAAAAGTATTAAGTGTAGCCACACCAAATGAATGACCTCTGATCTAGACGAGAGTACGACGCGAAGTGGAAAATACTACCAGTTCAACGAGAAGTAGGTAGATTTGTCTACAGCCCGGTAAGAGAAGCAGTTGCGCAGAGTCCTCCGGCCACACCACTTTCGAACCAGCATAGGGGTAAGAATTCACCTACACCTCCACCACCAGAAGACGACATGGCTTCACACATGAAGTTTCCTACCTTTAAGGGTGTGGGATATGAAGAAATGGATCAGTTATGGTTTGTCACATAATTGATATGGACTGCGTAGAATGTAGCTAGTGATGCGATGAAGAGGGCACAGTTGTCCCTTGCCTTTGAAGGAAGAGCTTTGGATTGTCCTACCAGTATTTCAGGAAACTGAACCGTGCGATTGAAGATTGTCCAATGTTAATAGTAAAAATCCAGGAGAAGAAGCCGACACATACACAGAATGTGCAGAGGGTTAAATTCGAACTATGAGACAAATATCCAAGTGTGAATGTCGTAACACGCAGTGGGATGGCCACTGGGGGGCCTAGGGAGAAAACTGCAACTGAGCCTTTGATCCGACCAATAGTTATCAAACAAGAAGGTTTGGATCTAAGAAAGGAGAAAGAAACATTTGTCACAGCTCGCAAAGACTTTGCTGAGGTAGAGGCATCTACTTCGCAGCTGCCTGAAGACCTCAAGGAAGATGAGGAGGTCAAACCCTTTTTACAAGCATGTATGAAGCTACTGCACAACCCAAAGGCTAGGGAAAATCTTCAAGAATTAATAGATAGCTGTGCAACATGACCTATCCTCCCTCTGAAAGTCAAGGACATACACAAAAACTATAGATATAAGAAACACACTAGTAGGGAGATGCAGTTGACTGCGCAGATCGGTGATTACGAGATGGATCAGGTTATTTTGGACCTAGGTTCAGATGCGAATGTATTAACTAAATAGACTTGGAAATGAATGGGAGAACGTAAGTTGGAATGGTCCACTATCCAGTTGTGTATGGCCAATCAACAGATGATCATACCCTTGGGAAGACTATTGAATATTGTGGTGGATATCGCAGGGGTTAAGGTCCGGGTTGATTTTGAAGTAATTCAGATTGTCGAAGATGCGGACCTCTACCATGCACTCCTAGGCTTGGATTGGGCCATCGATATGGGGGGCATCATTAATATAAAGAAGAGAATCATGGTATTCGAAAATAACGGTACAAGCGTAATAGTACCATTAGATCCTGCAGAAGGAGAACGATACACAAAACCAGTGCGCAACAAAGAGGATGTGGATCACATCTATAAGTTGACTGTGCAAGATGAAGATTGGATCAACCCCACAGTGGAGGGGTTACTCTGCTGGGAAAATGATAGTGAATGTTTCTCTGACTCTGATAGCGAGATAGAGAATTGGCAAAACCGGTTACATGATATCTCTCCGCTGCAATGTCTTCGGATCACAAAGAAATTCTATTGCATCTCCTCAGAGGTAAGAGATCTACCTTATTTCGATGATTCTAGTAATGTTAGGTATTTTTTGCGAGAATTTGAAGCTAAGGTTCAAAGAACGATGACTATGGGCTTGTAAGCTGGCCATGCATGGATCACCTGCACAATGGTGGGTGACACATGAGGAGGCATTCCAGGATTGGGAGGAGTGTTGGAATATGATGATCTTATGATTTGAGGCCCCATCAGACGTGTGAATCAAAACATTCCTTTGACCTGAAGATCCACGCGAATATCTGTTCGCTTGGATAGAAAAATGGTGCGATAGAACTGCCCAAGAGTGGGTTCATCTGCTTATTCATGCCCTGGGACCACTTCCCACTGCATGGTACTTAGATGCGGAGGACCATTAGCGCACTCGCCACTGGGAGACCTTGAAGGATGAATTTTTTGGAACATTTGGGTTAATAGGCAGGACAGAGGCGCTTGACGCAACTCTGCAGGACATTGACACTATAGCATGTGGTGAATCGCACCTATGTGTCGCACCTGAAATGCCCAGTTGGGAACCATGGGTACCAAGCATGATCAAATACTACAACCTAGCTCCTAAAGAAGGTAAGAATGATCCACGAGAGGGTTTTGACTTAGAATTGAACGAGGTGCACAAGGTTACTGGACCACTTGGGCTGCGAACAGGTAGCATTAAGACGCACCTCACGTTGGCTAAAATTGCGGGTGCGAATATTATATATCCGGTAGCTCTCGCAACAAGGGGACATCTGCGTTGACCTCTCGTCCATGCGGGTTATTATAGAAATTTTTTTCGGAGGTATGCAGTGATCATAGCACCTCTAAAAGACTTGCTTAGGAAGGTGGCCCAGTTCTGTTGGGATGACATTTGTTGGGAAAACATAGCTTTTGTTTTTAAGTACTTAGGGATTAAGCCTATGTTGGGGGAAGATGCACAGGAGGCGCAGGTGTTTAACCCGAGCGTATCAGATATGCCAATCGCACGAGAGGTGTGAAAACTAACCGTTGGCACAATAAAATCTAGTATAAGGAAAATTTTACCGTTGAAAGGAGCGGGCCGCTGGAATTTAATGTGGTAGATTTGGAGGATTTTTTACCGTTTACCTGATGGTAAGTTCCAGGTCAATTTTACCCTATCGTTGGACGCCCGTAGGCACTATAAAAAGGGCCGAATAGCTTAGATAAGGCTTTTGTCTCACTTGCATATATTGTACTTATCCTCTTTATCTTGCACAAGCTTGAGCTGTAAAAGTTTTTGGGTCTGTACTGTCCCCTTCATCTCTGATCAACCCCCCCCTTCTGATAGTAGCCACCTAGATTCGGGATTCATTTTCTACTCTAGGATGATGGCCACTAACCCAGCTGAGCCCTCGGCACCTACTACCACAGAAGTTGAGGAAGTAATGGAGATCGGGTCTAAGGATGAAGAAGTGCCCTCAACGCCGGTCACAAGGAAGGGAAACGAGCAGGCACAGGGCTCAAGGAAGCCCCCCAAAGTTGCGAAATGGGCTTCAGGGAAGACTAGGACCTCCCCAAGGCATTTTAAGTCCCCGCGAGCATCGCCTCAAGCTCAAGCTACGCGAGAGGAAGCCCTGCCTTCAAATCCCATCAACTGGTTACCTCCCTTCATCCATCGGCGCAGGCCCTTGACGCGCACACCAAAGAACCTTGATGGCCTAGTTACCTATCGGCAGATGCTGCTAACCCCGTGAGAGGTCCCTATCCTGAGTAACCACTGTGAGAAGCATCATGAGGTTAAATTTGACGATCATGGCTTGGCGAATTATGAAGCCTTCCCTAAGCTGACCCCTGCGTTGTAATTCGGCACAATTTATGTGAACGATGGGGTCACAGTTGTTCCTTAGCGCTTGGTAGGTTGATTGGACGGATCCAAGATCTAGAACCTGCTACGTATGCCCCACTTTGGCCATTATAACATCATAGATCAGCTGGCCGAACAGCTGCTCACCTTAATTCATAATGGCTGCCTATGGATTCGGGATAGGGTTCCCATAAATGCTGCATTAGTTCACAGAATCATGGGCCTTCCCATGAACGAGCCACACCCTTTGGAGCGTATGGGCAAGAAATATGAATGGGACATCGCTGAATATGTGCGTAAGACCTACCATGTGGAAAGGAATACATGGGGCTTTGTCATAAAATGCATTAGTGACCCGGCTACGTAGATGGGTACCATCTTACTAGCTTGCAAGCTATTGTGAAAGTGTCGGGTCGCAACCATCCCTGCCTTTGTCATTTGGTTAGCCGGTTAGTGTGTGAAGGGGTTTTGGCTCAATTAGACCCAATACTTATGCGACGAGTTCTTAGCCAATGTCCACGAATCGCAGGAGCAAGGAAAAGCCTTTTGTTATACCTCGCTACTATTTCTTATAGCCCTCATTGCCTAGGAAACCCCTACGAAGTCAGTCTGACCCGAGCTCCCTCCAGATATGTGCAAAGGGGCTCAATATGCCCATTTGGAGGATTCCAAGGACATGTAGTGCATAGAAGATAATGAAGTCTTTTGGGTCCTCTTCCAGAGTAGCATGGTCGCATCCATCAATTCTCGACCTCAGCTGTCCCCCATTGTACATGAAAAATACAAGAGTATCGCAACATTCCAGGTTACCACGAACAACATTCAGATCCACAGCCACAAGGATAAAACCTAGATGACACTTCTTTATATGGTAGCAGACGAAGAAATTGACAATGTGATTACACTATGGCCTTCTGCCTGCAAGATAGGCTTCAAAACCAGCACAAGGGGAACCGTCGGTACTAGCACGATGTAGGTACTTCCACCTGTTATCACCAAGGAGACTGGAAGCACAGGGAAAGACTCAGGCGCAGCCATGAAAAAGAACACGCAGCCAAAGCAGACCACCATGAAGAACACCAAGGCTGAAACCTAGGTCGATTCACAGTTGGGCACGGAGGAAGTAAACATCAGAGGTAAAAAGCGAATAGGCGAGCCTGTCAAGGGACCCCGAAAGGAGTAGTGTGCCCAATGGAAGGAACGAGATGAGATGGTTACGTTGATGGATGGAGATCTTAAACAAATCGCAGATGCCGTCACACTGGCCACAGAAGTAAAATGGGTAGCTTTAGAAGAACACTAGAGGGCAGCGATCAATGCCATCGAAGAAGAGCTTTGAACCTTGCAGATAAAGACAGACATGCTATAGACCAGCGTGATTCAGGGACGAATTCCCTTGGCATCTAGTAGTATAGTGCTAGCCACGAAATAAAGTCGTCTCTGTCCCTTACGTAGCGCCGCCCTTGTGATCAGTTCGTCGGACTAGGAAATTCAACTCCCAGTAGGTGCAAGGGTGCATTTTAACCTTGCCAAGCTACCACGCGAAGTGTTACAAGGTCTCCACACTGTTGTGTTTCAGGAGATTCACCATCGGGATCAGCAAGTACACCAACAACTTGGTATTGCTGAACAGACCATCGCACAGCAGAACGCAAAATTACTCTTTGTTGTCGCGCAAAAAGTAGAGCTCGAAACTTTGATCCTCCAACTCTGCACAAAGGTTACAGAAGAGATCTCGGTTGCAGCCACCCCCCAGGCTAAAGTGGAAGGATTGGTCGTAGCATTGAAGGCTTCCAAGACAGAAATGCAGGTCATTAAGACACATTTGGAGCAGCAAATCACTGACTTATAGGCCAAACTGCAGCCCGAAACACCCTTGAAGGTACAAGCCCAGTGCATTACACTAGTAAATACCGCTACAAATACCATTACAGGACATATTTCCCAAGGAACATAGTTACTAGAGGCTGCCATGTAGCTCTGGACCAAGGTCCAATGCGATCCGGTTCTCTAGTAAATAAATTAGGACTTGCGGCAGAAGGAGGAAGATTTCGAGCAGATCGGGGCTACATTACCCACCTTGGTTCCTGCACAGTGATTGGTGTGATTAAGGACCAAAAATACCCTCCAAGATGATATCGAGGCACTTCGACATAAGAAGCATGTTATTGAAGAACTCTTGAAGCCTTGGGCTTCCACAACCCTCTAGCTTTCAGAGGATGTTGATGTTGCTGTGAAGTGACTAAACCAGACACTAGAGAGTGTCACGGCTATGACAGAGGGACCAACATCATAGAAGCTTGTATATATTGCGCAGAGCACTGCTACTTAGAGTCAAGAAGTGCTGCCTCCACTGGTTGCAACCGTCAATGCACTTCACACGCAGGTGGAGACTTCACCACCACAGTGACTCGGGACTAGTCACAACATTGTGTTGGGGGACTATTGGAACAGGTTCTCCTACAAAGCTGCGAACCTAGTCCATTTTGTATATTTTTTATTATATTTAGTCTAACGTAGGGGTTTTGGGTGGGTCAAAGCCCCTAATGCACTGTAAGTGGGTCAAGGGTAGACCAAGAGTTCGCAAACCATGGTTTGCGGACCATTGGACATGTAGGCTAAATTAATATAAGTAATTAACCTTTTTCAGTTGTAGGGAAGACAAGGAACTAATATTGGTGTAAATCGTGAATTAGTAGATCTGTTTTGGGTTTTTGGAGAAAGGAATCCAACTGGCTATGTGCACAGAGATCCTCAATCCTGCTATGTTCAGACCCTATTGCTGTGTGTGCAGGTTGGGTTTTGGGTATTGTAAAAGGATCTGAAGGATTAATGAAAGCGGAAGGTTGTGGGAATATCTGAATCTATTAATGTGACTCTATGATATCTATTATGTTATGCATGATTCTATATTGAGCTCCAAAAGTAACTGTGTTATTTGTTTATGCTGCATTGACAATTGAACTGAATATGTCTGTTATACTTTATGCAAGAATAACTGTGATAGTTTCTTTATTTTCTGTTGTTTACTGTGATTATAAGTGGTATTGCACATGTGGATGTGAAGGGACCGATAGATCTAGGTTCTATAATATGTGATTTGATATTTGTGAAATCGAACGTAGCTCTTCCTGAATTACCTACCCTCTCCCAGGGTGTGGAAACCTGATTCCAGCACCCTCCCATGCTGCTTTGGGTGAGACTTTGGCCTACGCAAGCAGGTCACTACCGAAAGGGCTAGTAGTATAGGGGTTTGTTGGAAAACCTTAACCTCTGAACCTGGGTGAGGACCCCTTGAGCCAACATGGCCCAAAAAGTAGAGCCAAATGCCAGAGCCACCCAGCGTTTCCTCTTCATGACAATCTCAGCCACCTTCAGCTTAATTTTCGATTCGTGAAGAGCTGTCGAAGTTTCTTGAACTCATGAAAATCCGCCTAGTTTAATTCTACAGGCAGTGTTTTGACAGAGCTTTTTTTTTTCAGGCCTTGCACGGCCACACTTTTCTGGTTTTAGTTTAACTATAATTAATGAAGCTTTCCGAAGTAAGTTAGGGTAATCAATGTAAGTGTTAGTTAAATACTGCATATGTTGGCAGTAAGAATGTTGGTTGGACATTGTTAGACCCTGCATTGTAAGAACTATTGTATTGGAGCACTGTAATTTTGGAGCTAGGCATCAATAATAGACGACCGTTTATAGGATACTTGAGTTGTGTTAAATGGTGATGTGTTATTTCTCGGTTGTAAATGTTTCCATTGTTTCCCTTACTGTGCATCTATTCATCTGATTGTAAAACATAAATTTTAGATTAAGATTTTCTGTCGGTGCACCTTAATTATGTCTGCATTTATAATCTTAATTTTTTCTGCTGAATTCTGATTAAAGAATTCTTAACTACTCTTTAGTCACTACTGAACCTTACTATTTCTTTCACCTCATAATTCATACTTCTCTAAAGATCCATTTAGCACAATTAACTTGCCCTGTGATGCTATTGAATGTTTATGTAGCAATCCAGCCTTTGACTCCATATCCCAATTGATTTGTCCCTGCAGACCTACTCATCCAACCAACAAAATCAATCAAAACAACCAACATTACCACTATCACTGTAAGTAGCCTAACATCAACATTCATAATATCAAGGAAAAATTAAATCAGAAATATAGAGAGCCCTCTCTGAGTCTAGGAAGGCTAGGTCATGGATTCCAAAACGGTTTGATGTTGTCCTCTATCATTTATTCTTTCCAATCTTATAAATTATAGGGCTACAATAGAGGATATTCCATCTTTAAAGGATTTTGGAAAACTCCATTGAATTGATCAACTATGGATTGATATGAAAATTTTTCAGCTTTTACTATGGGAAATAATTTTATAATTCTTTTGTTAATTTCATATTTTTTTTCAAAGATTAAATTATTTATTAAATTTCTATTGCTTTGGATACTCCCCCAAGGTACATATTCACATTCATACCAAGTCTAGATGGTCCATCCTTCAAGCTTGTCAAACTCCACATACCACTACCCTCCCTATAGTGTTTTGCAGATGTGAATGATTCATTAGTAATTCTCTTAGCCTTCTGCTTAATTGGACTATATTATGTAAGGAAAATATCAATTTGTGAAGGATTGAGACCATAAATATATTCAAGAATATTTTTTAAATTATCCATCAACCCTTCTTTGAGATTATCTTGTCTGAACTGCTTAGAAATGCACTCAAGGTTAGCCTTGGCTCTAGGAAGCTTACCGCTCTTCTTCTTATTGGAGATTTTTTGAGGCATCAATCCCATTTCGAAAATATGAAAAAACCAACCTCTCCATTGACTTGCGCCAATTGATAATGATGATGATAGATCAAATTTTATAGTAACTAAGTTCAACAATTGTATCGAGATTAGGTGTCTCCTGTGTCAATAGGATTGATTCGTACTTTAACTTGTCAACCATTTGCATTGAACTTTCATTAAATATTTTGCATTGGATATCCTAAAAGTGGCCCTTCAACAACACCGTATGATTCTGAAATACCTAAAAATCAAGGAGTGTCTTGGTCAATCCTAAAAACAACACCCACAAGCACTTCATTTATGTAGACTACTCCTTTTTAGTTTTGCCAGTTTACGCCAAAGCCTCACTCGGTGCATGCAAAAGACTCTGGATCTCAAGTTAAAAATAGCTGGTGGATTCCAAACTTATTTTCGTGGAGCCAATATGCTATAACATCATGGAGTTTAATTTACTCCAATAATCCATTTCATTAATGCATGCGAAAGATGGATATAAAGTATTTTTAATTTCAATTAAAGAAGCTACTACTTATGTGCCGCAATGAAGTTCTCATTGTATTTCGAATCTAATCATGTCCTGTGCACATAGATTGTTTGAAACGATCTATATTTAACATGCTTCTTAGTGTCAATCAATTTCTTTGATATTGTCATATAGCCACTATTGTGTAGCCAACATTGCAACACCGTGCATGAATCAACCGAAAAGGAGTATCCAACCATCATTTGAACATTTTGTGTGAAAGATAAATTCTCCATCCTCGTTGAATATTTCAATTGATGCCTTAACTTACTTCCGGAGTAGATATTTCATGATTTTTTTTTTTGGGAGTTTAAAAATATTTTAAGATAAAGCTTATTATAAAAATTTGTATTTTTTCTTAAGAGATAAGGAGTGTTGGTAATTTTGTTTTTTTTTGTAATTTTAATAGAGAGATATGTATTATTTTTAATACTTTATTGAAGTGAAATTTTGGGAATTTTTTTCTAATTTGGATTTATAAGGTTTTATTATTATTAAAATTTGCAAAATTGGAGTGATAAGGTGTAACTGTAATTCAAAGTAATTTTCACTTTAAGGAGGGAAGGGGGTGGGCAAGGGCGGGATACATTTATAGAATTCAATTTGCAAGAGCATTGTAAAATGAAAAATTTTGAAAGTTTCATTGTAAAATTTCAAAGAAGTTGACTAGAGCCAAGTGCAAAGCTCAATCACTTTTCTCCTCCAACGACTATATGAGGGTCAAGGCGAAGCCCTGATAGATATTTTTTGTGTATGTGGTGTTGTGCATGGTGTTTTTTTCCATCTTATGATCGGTTCATTATCCATCTTGGCGCGTACATTTACTTTTACAATTTCCAAGCTGGTAAACTTATTTTTTGATTCTGACAAAATTGAAGGCTCAAAGACTTATAAGAGATTGAAAAGGAACATAGAAAAAAAATTGATTTACAATGAAGTTTGGAAATATGTATGTGATGGTGATGTTGAACCAAATAATCCTACAGATGCAGCTTTATTGGATAAATGGGAGATAAAAAAATTCCAAATCATTGACATTAATCAAATCTTTAGTTAATGATGAAATGTATGTTCACATTGAAAATTCTTTTGATGCATGGCTTGCTTTGAGAAAAATTAAATATTTTTATGATACGCTACTTGAATCTAATAAATTTAATATTCAATTTAAATAACTCCAATAGAAATTGACAGAAGGAGGAGATGTACTTGAATATATTTCCAGACTTAAGAACATTAAGCTGGAAATAGTAAATGTTGGATCTCAAGCAGTGGATGATAGTTTCATGAATACTATTTTTATTGTTGGTTTTCCTTCATATACACATTTTTTTGGAAAATTTACAAGCAACTGGAAAGCTAGAAAAGTTAAAATTTGATTAATTAAGTGAAATGTTAGCTCAACATGGCAAAAATTTTGGGAAGAAGAAAGAGATTGGGGATGATGTCTTTTTCACATAATATAACACTATTAAAACCTCAACCTATATTTCTAGATGTATATGAAGATGACACATCAATAAAAATTAAGGAGCACATAGAGTTCAAGTTCGTGGTAGAATTCAAGGTAGATGAAACAAATTCATTTGAGGAAAAATTTCTGGTAGATGCAACATTCAAGGCAGAGGAAAGAGTCAAGGAAAAGGCAACAATCAAGGAAGCGGACAAAGTAAAGGTAGAGGAAAAAATCAAAGAAGAGGAAAAAGTAGAGGAAGAGGACATAGTCAAGGCAGAGGTGGAGATTTCAGTCAAATTGTTTGTAGAAGGTGTAACAGAGTTGGTTATTATGCTCAATATTGTCAAAATTCTATTGATAAAATTTGAAAGTTTCACCAACACATGGCACATTTTTCTAATGATCAAGAATATTATGGCTCATAATATGTATTTACTACAAATAAAAGTTCATAATCAAAAAATTTACAGGTCTACACATATCTTAAAAGTGATTATGAAGATAGGGGAAACAAAACATATGAATTTTCGATGTGACTTCTTTTGGAATTTTCAGCAATGCTATATCAATTCAATATTTCTTGCAAATTATACAAGACACACTCCTTGTGGAGAAGGTGTAGTAAAAATTTCTCTTCCTAGCATTGAAGATAATATAATTTCAAATTTTTGATGTGTAGAAACTTTCAAGAAGAATTTGTTGTCTTTAGCCACGATTCGATAAGAAGGACATCAAGTTGTTATGAAGGATGGCTTAGTAAAAATAAGCTCCATAAAATAGAATATGAAGACAACCATGACAGGATATGAAGTTGGAAAACTTCTAAGGATTAAAGGAACAATCATTCCACAAAATTTTATTTTTGCAGGTGCAACACGTACAAATATTTCACCAATAAGGTTTTCGCAAGATAGATATGGACATTTAAACTTTGAATGTCTCTCTAAACTTCAAAAGAAGGGAATGATTACAGGACTTGCAACTTTTAAGAAAAAAAATGCAAAATGTGAAGCTTGCATTTATGGGAAGCAAAGTCGAGAAAATTTTCCAACAAGTTCATGGCATGCAAACAGGCGTTTGAAATTGGTTACCATTGATATTTGTGGACTTCTACAAAATTATATAGGAGGTTAAAAATACTTTTTACTCTTCAATGATGATTTTAGTACAATGAATTGGCTTTATATTTTGAAGAAAAAGTCATAAGCATTCGAAAACTTTAAAAATATTCACCAACTTGTTGAGAATGAAGTCAAAGAGAAGATTGAAAATCTAAGGAAAAAAAATGGAGGGGAATTCACTTCCAATGAGTTACAAAATTATTGTGGGGACAATGTTATCAAAAGAAAAATTCAAATTTTCACACTCCACAACAAAATGGAGTAGCAGAGTTAATGAATCATACTTTGTTAGGGATGAAAATATGCATGCTAACCTTTAAAAATTGAAGTCCTTTATATTGGGCAAAAGAAATAGATACATCAGTCTACTTAAGGAACATGTCTCATACTGCTTCTTTGGATGTAATTACATCATATGAAGCATGGTTTGGTTTCAAATCCTCAGTCAAACATCTTAGATTTTTTTCTTCAGTGTGTTGTGCCATAGTTCCAAAATAAAAACAAAATAATCTTGATTCACGACGTTTGAACTATACAATGATTGGGTATTCCGATGAAAAGAAGGGATATCATATTATATCAAATGGAAAGTTTATTGCGAACATGGATGTGCTTTTTGATAGAAAGCAAGAGTGCCACAAAGATCGAAGATATTCTACAGAAGTTGGAAAGTAAGGGAGATAAAAAAAGAATTAGAATGAAAAATCAACCAAATTCACAATGTTGTTCTGATATTGAATTACCTTCATTCGAAAATGGTTCATCCAACTCACCTACTTCATCTACACCATTTGGATCTTCTAGTTGTTCATCTAAATCTCCTACCAGTAGTTCAAATGACAGTGACTCTCCACCCCTTGAAATTTCAATTGATCGAATAAAATTTGTTTATATCAATCCACTTTACAATGATGGTGATTATTTAGATCCACAAATAAGTGAACATCAACTGCCTAAATGGGTCATTCAACTTTTGAAATATGTTAGGTCGTATGAGCAAAACAAAAAAGGAACACAGGGCTCACACATAAATGAAGAAATGTTTTCCTTGATAACAAATGATTTTACTGAGCCCTCCACATAAAAAGAGGCAATAAAACATAAATAATGGAAAAAGGAAATAATTGAAGAATACTAGGAAGTGATGGAAAACAACACTTGGAAACTTGTTGATTGTCCTTAAAATGTGATTCCTATCATATGCAAATGGGTTTACAGAATTAAGTATAGGCCTGGTGGAGACGTTGATAAGTAAAAATCAAGGCTTGTTGCTAAGGGTTTTTCACAGTAGGAAGGCATCGACTATGAGGAAACATTTTCATAGAAGGAAGGCATTGACTATGAGGAAACATTTGCACCTACAAAAAAATGGAACACCATAAGATTAACACTTGCATTAGCAACTCAAAATGTATGGAAATTTCATGAGATGGAAATTAAAAGTGCCTTCCTCAATGGAGATTTACAAAAAGAAGTATATATGAAAAAACCTCCAGGTTTTAATATTGAAGGGCACGAACACAAAGTATGAAAATTGATCAAGGCTTTATATGGACTGAAACAAGCTCCATGAGCTTGGTATGCAAAAATGGGTGAGTACCTTCGCAAAGTTTTCTTTAAGAAAAGTGAATCTGATGATAATTTATATGTACGCCAACAAGAAAAAAATCTAGTGATTTTTTTTATGTATGTGGATGACTTGGCGATTACTGGGAATAATAATTATCATATTTTACAGGTAAAGGAGTTGCAGGCTGTTTTTAAGACGAGTGATTTGGGATTAATTCACTACTATATTGGAGTTGAAGTATTTGAACATCCAAACCATATTTTCACTTTTCAAAGCCAGTATGGTTCTAAACTTCTTCAAATATTTGGAATGCAATATTTCAAGCCTTTTATCATGCCCATGGAACAAAATTTCAAAATTTCAAAATTTGAAGGGGGTGGAAATGGTGAACAATACTACTTATAGAGAGTTTATTAATAAATTGATATATCTGAGAACCACTCATTCATATTTATCCTATAAAGATATTATTCTTACACGCTTTATGCATGAACAAAGGGACAACCACTAGAATTCAGTAAAAAGGGTCCTTAGATATATCCAAGGGATGAAATATTTTTGTCTTATTTACAAAAATACTAAGAACTTTGTACTTGGTGGATATTCAAATCAAGATTTTGTAGAAGTATTGATGATCAGGAATCAAACTCAAGTTATTTGATGAACATGGGGCCAACTACAGTTTCTTGGAGTTGTAAGAAGCAAGCTAGAGTGGCCATTTATTTGGCAGAAGAATAATATATATCACCATGGGAAGCAACATGTGAAATTTTTTGGTTGCGTAGAGCTTTTTAGGACTTGGGAATTCCTCAAGCATAAGCCACATCTTTATTCATCAACAACCAGTCAATCATAAATCTTGCCAAAAATCTATTTTTTCATTCCAAAACAAAGCATGTGGCAAGAAGGTATCATAACATAAGAAAAATTATTGTAAAGGATGTCATCAAGCCAATATATTATCCTTCATAAGATCAGATCTCAGATATTTTCACAAAACCATTTGGCAGGATCAAATTTACTAAATTCAGGGATGAACTTGGTATCTGTTGTAATGTATATTTGGATCAAAGGGGGGAATGTTAGATTATACAAAAATACAAAACTTTAGTTTAAATATTTAGAATATAATATTCAATTATTTAGAATATTTTATTAGATACTGGAGACATTTTAGAATAGATAATTGTTGTAAAAGATATGGTATCTAAAAAGGTGTCATTTCTTAGGAACTAATTTAGGGAAATAGTTAGGAGCGTTGTTATGAGAGCATTAAATGTAAATGGACACTTGTTAATAAAATAAGTGATCCATAACAAAATTAAGTTACGACATTAGCTTATTTAAATCTTGTTTCTCTTCTTGCAAGAGTGTTGAGTAATTGTGTGTAAACTCTTACAGATTTGATCTAATTTTATTTTCCTTATTAATAAAATTTCCATGTCTAAGTCCACTTCTGATATTACAAAATGGGTAGGAAGGTGATCAATATTGGAATATTTTGATATGGAGGAACCCTCCAACCCAAAAAAACATTTGTCCTAACAATCAGAATGACAAGCTTTCAAGTTATGTGTATCCACAAAATATATGCTCCCAAATACTAAGTGTGATGCAAAGGGTTCACATGCTGAAGAATTAAACAAACACAAATTTTTTAACTGATATGAAGCTCTATATTGAGGATTAAAAATTAAACTTGAAAATATTGAAAGATATTTGAGAATGAGCTCACTTCTAGTGCATGAATGTTAAGGAAAAATTAGATTTGAAAATATGGATCCAACTTAGTTCGGACATCTCATCAAGGTTGCGAGAACCTGACATAACCATCAACAGGGACTAAATTTCCTCGAATTCCTAACAGGTCTCTAAACTTTTGAATGGTGGATCAAAGAATTTAGGTGGCTTAGAAAAATCAATAGTAGATATGCACCACTATCATCAGATGTATCAATGAAAAAATACTAATGAAACTGGTTTGATTAGACTCAAAATTAAACATATAAGGCTCTTTATGGATAGAAAATTGAGATACATTGAATCAACCAGAAAACTCCCTTGATCATTAGAAGTTGCAACATATTCCCTTGGGTTATGAAATATTTGTAATTAAACAGATTACAATAAATGGATTTAGTATTTTCATCTTTTGATTATGGAACCATGCCATCTTGTACTTGATTTTAGTTAAAACCAATAGGAATAGGATCCAAAAAATTAAGTCTTTAATGGTCTATCAAACACGTCAAACACATTCCACTACAATGAATAGTATTCCAAACATGAGGAAAGATGGAAGGACTCATTAGGAGTGATTCCAATTGTAACTGCATCAAGCTAAAGATTAAATAAATCCTCATAATATTCATCAACATAATGATCAAAGAAAGGCATATCACTATAGAATTCAAGTTGATCTTGCTTTTCTTCAATAGGGTATATTGAAGATTCAAAATCGTGACAATTTGTTTCTTCAAATTTGATATATAAGGATGCATGAATCGAAGAAATTTCATAATCATTTGAAATTGAAGAAGTATCCCATCCCATAAATGAATATTGTAAGCTATGAGGAATATAATATGAATTGATTCTTCACAAATCTAAGCATTGAGAGGAAGAAAAAATATCATTCGATGTACTTGGATATCCATCATTGCATGTATTAATGGAAACAAATACGTCATGGTGATGGTCACCCAAAATTTTAAACGTTAATGAAGGATTTGAAATTATTTGACAGGTTATCAATATTGGAAGATTAGTGATCAACAATAAATGCAAGATATCCATTTTGAAAGAAGGAAGGGAAATGGATTATATCTTCACCAATTTTCTCCTCTACATGTGAAATTAAATTACCTTATATATGATCATCGCTTTTCACAATAGGTTGAACATCATTAAGAGTTGAAGTAGGTTGATAAAGAGAACCATGAAGCAAGGAATCATGAGACATAGATGGCAGAATTTTAAGGGTAATCCCTTGAGGAAATCCTCTTGGAAATACTGAGAGGGGGGTGAATTAGTATTTCTTTTCAATTGTTAATTATTGCCAATTAAATTCTTCACAATTAAAGACAAAGGGGTGTATAATGATAATGTTAAGGATTAATAAGAACTTCAATCCCCTTTTTAATAATAGTATACAATAGATGAGTGAGGGCACCAACCTTTTGCCAAGCACCAACTTGTACTTTGATGAGGCTCCGACCCCTAGGGCTTTAACCCTATCTTCTTAAGGCACCAACCTTGTGTTTAGGAGCTCCTACTCCAAGGACACCAATCCTTCTTTGCTTGGTTTAATAGAGAATGTCAATAGTGCTTACATATTCATCACTATATTATTTCTTCCAAAGTTCTTCACTGACTTCACTATCCACTTGCCTTCAAATTGTTCATACCTTTAATATCAAGTATGTGATCAATGTTTTGAGTCCCTCAAGGTCACAGGTCTGAGGTACTAGTCCATACACTACATCGAGCTGTTGTGACTGTCAAGGATGCCACAAGTATCTTTAAATCATTGTTACAATAATCTGCTCCCCAAACTGTTCTTAATGGTGACTACTCTTAATTAGTTAAAATTAAGCTGCTATAGGTCCGGGCTCCACAAGTATGCGTTCAAGGTGCTGCTGCCCGAGCTTCTAAAAAGGAGGGGCCATAGGTCCAAGTATACCCCTCTTCATGTCTGAGCTTCTACAAACAAATTTCAGGCTTAAGGTAATGAAAGGTATCCGAAGTTTATTGTCTTGTAGTCCCTTCACACATCCGTAGTTTGTCCAAGCTTCCAAACATTGTTTACTTGGTTAAAGTTGCAAGATACAAACTTCAGGTCTATCCACCGTTCTTTTCACAGGTCTGAAAGGCTTTGTAGCCCCTTGTCACAGGTCCGAGGTAAATTCTCCAACAAATTTGAGCCCTTACTATGGTTACTGTTCAATAGTCCACGTTTTATTGTTCACATTTTTGAGGTGAGATGCTATAGGTGGTTGTTTCGAAGTTTTTAACCTAACACAAAACAAAATATGCCCACACAATGAACCTCGGCCTCATAAGCTCACGACATGTGAACTCTTCATTGTTTTCTATTTTTCTGTTATTCTTCACCGAATTTATTGCCCAGAAGTAGAAGTAAGCAACTTTATATATATAGTTGTTTGACTATTCGAAAATACACATATGTTGAGGAAGGAGCTGTCATGGGGGCCGACGTGAGTATCTGAGCATAGGTTGGCTCAATATCATAAATATGTTTTTTTTTTTTTTTAACTTAAAAAATTTGATATCTCAAAAACCACTTGGAGTTTCTGGCCAAGTAAGAGCTCATTAGAAAGCTAAAGTTATGCTGTCAAAGGTAGTGTAGGTGTCATAGTGAAATTCTGCCTCCAAGGTAGCAAAATTTATTTTTCTTTATAACTTTCCTTGAATATTTATGTGCAAAAAGTGATTGGGAGAGAAAAATGTCATCTTCATTGTTAGGCTTATCTATCATAGGGTCATAGTCTGGCTTCTCCTTCATCAACCTGTTGCCATCAATGACAACTTGGATTAACAATCTCCCCCTTTATCATTGGATGGAAATATTTTTCTTCTCTCCCCCTTTGACATCAATGGAAATGGGATGCCAAAGTTCTCCCACTGTCATGCTACTCCCCCTAACATATTGTACCCCTGACATGCTGCTTGATTTAATGTGATGCAAGAGAAATGACCCCCATCTTTTGGCGAAGATACTCAAATGCTTCTCATGGAAGGGGTTTTGTAAAGATATCAATAATTTTCTCTTTTGTATTGACATATTCCAACCTAATATTTTGTTCAGAAACTTGTTCACGGAGAAAGTGGTATTTGATTGGAATATGTTTGGTCCTTGAGTGTATCACCAGATTCTTTGAAAGACTGATGGCGCTAGTATTGTCACAAAAAATAGTAACTGGTTGCTTAGTTTCTATGTTGACATCCTTCAAGGCTTCCTTCATCCATATAATTTGTGTACAACAATTAGAAGCAGCTATATATTTAGCTTCAGCTATAGAAAGGGATATAGATGATTTCTTTTTGCTGAGCCAAGATATAAGACAATCTCCCATAAAGAATGAATTTCCACTGGTACTTTTTTGATCATCCATGCTTCTGGCCCAATCAGCATCGGAGTAATTTGTCACAATAAGAGTTGAACTCTTAGGATACCAATGACCAAAATTAATCATTCCTTTCAAATATCTGAGAATTCTCTTCACATCTGCTAGATGGGATTGTTTAGGACTTGACTGAAATCTTGCTACCATTCCTACTGCTTGCTTAATATCTGGTCTTGTAGCAGTTAAGTATAGGAGAGCTCGAATTATTGACCTGTAAAGAGTTGTATCTATGAGAGGGGTATCATCATCTTTGCTTAATTTACAATCTATCATCATCAGTGTGCTCATGCACAATCTTCCATCCCATATCTTTTGAGCATGTCTTTAAGATATTTTTCTTGAGATATAAACATGCCTGTAGAGGTTTGAGATATTTGTAGCCCAAGAAAGTAAGACAACTCACCAATCATTGACATCTCGAATTTTTTGGACATATTTAAGGCAAATTCATGGCTCATTTCTTCATCATTGCTAGCAAAGATTAGATCATCAACGTAAACAAGAGTGATCAGAAGCTTTTCCTTGTCCATATACATGTAGAGATTTCTACCTGTCACTCCCTTTTTGAAACCTTCTTATTGCAGATAGTGATCCAACTTTTCATACCATGCTCTAGGGGCTTGTTTTAATCCATACAAGGCCTTTTTTAGTTTGCATATAAAGTATTTTCCTTCAGCAAGATAAAATCCTTCTGGTTGCTCCATGTAAACTTCTTCCTTGAGATCTCCATTTAGGAATGCTTATTTTACATCCATTTGATAAACCTTGAATATTTTTGAGCAAGTAAATACTAAAAACATTCTTATGGCTTCCATTCGAGCTACTAGTGCAAAGGTTTCTTCGAAGTCAATTCCTTCAATTTGCGAGTATCCTTTGCAGACAAGTCTAGCTTTATTTATGATGATTTGTCCATCTTCATTCATCTTGTTTTTGAACAACCATTTTTTTCCAATTATATTTTTATCTTTTAGGCAAGGTACTGATTCTCAAGTCTCCTTTTTTCAATTTGATACATTTCCTCTTCCATGGCCTTTATCCAATAAGGATATTTGCTTGCTTGAGAAAACATTTCAGGTTCTATTAAAGATAATAGAGCAACACCATTTTTTCTTGGGGTGTTTATCATCCTTCTTTGAGTTTGAATTCCTTCATTTATATTTCCGATGACTTGTTCTTCCGGATGACGTCTTTGAATAAACTTGATCTTAGAGGGAGTTTGTGAAGGTTCACTTTGGGGTTTTCCATTCTCCTCTTCTTTTTTAGATTCTTCTTCTTCACTTTGTTCAAAGAAAGGATCAACTTCATGTTCTTCAATTCTTTTTTGTGGAAGGCCTTCATCAATATTCACATCAATTCTTTCCATTATTCTTCGTAGACGATTGTTGTAACATTTTAAAGATTTTCTCCTAGTGGAGTATCCAAGAAATATTCCTTCGTCAACCCTAGAATCAAATTTACCTGGTGAGTCATCATTATTTTTTATGAAACATTTTCTTCCAAAAACCCTGAAATATTTTACTGAAGCAGGTCTTCCTTTCCATAATTCATAAGGATTCTTTTCATTATTTGGTCTTAGTTGAGTTCGATTTAAGGTATAAACTACAATGCTAACTGCTTCTCTCCAAAATTTTGGTTGCAAATCAGCTGCTAGTAGCATTTTCCTTGCCATTTATTGAATGGTTCGGTTCCTTCTTTCAACTAATCCATTTTGCTGGGGTGTCCTAGCAGTATAGAGTTCTCTTTCGATTCCATGCTCTTTACGGAACTCATAAAATTCTTTTGAGGTGAATTATCCACCTCTATCTATTCTAAGACATTTAATTTTAGAATCTTTTTCATTCTCAATGAGAGCCTTAAGATTATTAAAACATTCAAATGCTTCGGATTTATATTTTATGAAATATATCCACATCATTCTAGTATATTCATAAAAAAATAGAGCAAAGTAACTTTCACCTTGCAGAGTTGGAGTTCTAGTTGGCCCACACAAATCTGCATGAATGATTTCCAAAGGTTTTGATGTTGAGAACTCCTTAGTTTTGTGGCTAGTTCTGGTTTGCTTTCCATGTTGGCATGGGCCACATACAACCTGATTTGGTTTGCACATTTTTGGAACGTCCCTTACTGCATTAATTTTGTTGATGCTGACTAGGTTATCAAAACTTGTATGCCCCAATCACTTGTACCATAACCAAATTTCATCTGTTTGACTTAAGTAACATTTATCTTCTTGGATTCTACTGAGAATGTAAACATTATCGGGTGTTCTTACCCCTTTCGACAAAATTTCTCTCAAGGATGAGTCTCTTATTTCACAATTATTTGTACTAAAGACAACATTATGTCCTTGGTCACAAATGTGGCTGACACTTAAGAGATTGTGTTTGAGCCCTTCTACCAACATGGTATTTTGAGCCTTTCCTAGTTCACTGACAAGGGTAGCAGTTCCTTTTCCAGTGATTTTAGCGAATCCACTTCCAAAGGATACATTTCCATTTTTCTTGTTCAATTAGATAAACTTCTTTTGGTCACCTGTCATATGTCTTGAGCATCCACTATCCATGAACCAATGCTTTTCTTCACTATGAGCACATAGAGCTAGGCCACATTTATCAGTTTTGAGATTTACGTTTTTAGCTTTTTCCCTTTTGAGAGGACAATTTTGTTCATTATGGTCATAATTATCACATAATGAGCAAGACGGATCAAACTTAGCTAAAGGATTAAAGGAATTGTAAGTTTTGATTTGTCCTTGCTCTTTAGGGCCATGCAGTTGGTTTGTTTGATCATTCAACCTTGGTACTTTATTCTTATGAGCCTTGCAATGCTTAGCTTGATGCCCAAATTTTTTACAATTCTAACAATACCCAAGAAAAATAGTTTGATACATGTTGTAGTATCCATAGATTGAACCAACATTCTTCCTTGGAGTTTCTCTTCCTTCAATTCTTGGTTTTGAGATGGGAATTTTTTCCTGACAAGATGAATTTTCTTCTTTTGGGTGGCAAGAGAGTACATCAACATAAATTCTGGAATTATTCTTTGTCCTTGACAATTCTCCTTTGAAACCAATTCAATACGTGTCATGTTGAGGTCTTTGAGTATTAAGAATGTTGTCAAGAGCTAGAGAGATTTTCCAACTCCTTTGGAATTTTTCTAATTTCTTTCTTAGAGATACTATTTCAGCTTCATGTTTTTCACAAATATCATCCTTCTCTTTTAGCTTAATGTTAAAGAAGTCTTCCCTTCTTTTTGCTTCCTCTCTTTCTATTTTGAGGGAAATTATCTTCTTTTGTATATTCTCATTTTCTTCAATGGAACTCATTAGCAAACTATTTATGTTTTTTTCATCTTCTAGTTCTGAGTCATCATCATTTGTAAATGCCATGAATAGTGTTTCTTTGCTTCCAACATAATTACTTTCCTCATCTGATTCATCATCACTTTCTTTGTAATGACACACATTTCTAGTTGATTTCCTTTTCATGACTGCAAATTCATCTTCATCAGACTCATCTTGTTTGGAGAAGAATTTCTTCTTATTAAACCCTTTCTTTTTGCACATCATTCTTTTAGAGTCCTTTCCATCATCCCTATCATGTTTATGAGGACATTTTGTAGCATAATGACCTATTATTCCACAATTGAAACAAATAAGAGGGTACTTAACTTTTAGCTTAGAATCCATTTTTAGTCTTCGTACAAATTGAGCTAATTCATTTTCAGTATCAAATTCATCATTGTTGCAATGCCATCCTTTTCCTTCTTTTGTAGATCTTGAGGCTTGAAAGCTGCTTCTTTGAAATTTGGGATCCCTTTTCTTATCTTATAGGAAATAAGAATTCAATGAAGTTCATCCATCTTGAGAGTATCTAGGTCCTTCATTTCTTCTATGACACTTACTTTGGAGTCAAATTTGTCAAGAAGCGATCTCAGGATTTTTTTAACAATGGTGCTTTCTTCAACATTTTCCCCTAGTCCTTTAAGAGAGTTAACCACTTTAGCCACTCTAAGGAAGTATGATGCAATATCTTCTTCATCATCTATTTTCAGACTCTCGAATTGTCTTCTATAGGTTTGAATCTTTTCCTTCTTAAATTTGGAGTCCCCATCATATAGAGAAACCAATTTATCCCATACTTATTTGGCTGAGTCATAATTCATGACTTCTGTAAATTCGGAATCGGTGATTCCACTAGTGATGGAATTTAAAGCTTTGGCATTGGAAGTTTAGGCTTTTCTTTCATATTGATCAGTTGGAAGACCAACGGGAGCTTTGAACCCATCCAAAACAGAGTGCCATATGTTAGGTCCAAGAGACATTAGATAGTAGGACATCCTCTTTTTCCAAAAACTAAATTTTTTTCCATCAAAGATAGGCAGTTTTCCTGTTAATTCCATGTTCTTCATTGTGCCTAATAATCCTTCTTCCAGCTATTAGGCTGATAATGAAGAAGATGGCTCTTAAACCAATTTTTAGAAATACTGAGAGGGGGGTGAATCAGTATTTCTTTCGAATTGTTAATTATTTCCAGTTAGATTCTTCACAATTAAAGACATAGAGGTGTATAATGATAATATTAAGGATTAATAAGAACTTCAATCCCCTTTTTAAATAATAGTATGCAATAGGTTAGTGAGGGCACCAACCCTTTTAATGAAACATGCACCAACTTGTTGCCAAGCACCAAATTGGACTTTGATGAGGCTCTGACCTCTACGGCTTTAACCCTATCTTCTCAAGGCACCAACCTTGTATTTAGGAGCTCCTACTCCAAGGACACCAATCCTACTTTGCTTGTTTTAATAGAGAATGTGAATAGTGCTTACATATTCATCACTGTATTATTTCTTCCAAAGTTCTTCACTGACTTCATTATCCACTTGTATTCAAATTGTTCATACCTCTAATATCAAGTATGTGATCACTGTTTCGAGTCCCTCAAGGTCACAGGTCTGAGGTGCTAGTCCATCCACTACACCGAGCTAGTGTGACTATGAAGGATGCCATAGGTATATTTAAAAAAATGCTACAATAATCTGCTCACCAAGTTTTTCTTAATGGTGACTGCTCTTAATTAGTTAAAATTCTGCTGCTATAGGTCCAGGCTCCACAAGTGTGCCTTGAAGGTGTTGTTGTCCGAACTTCTAAAAAGGAGGTGCCATAGGTCCAAGTATACCCCTCTTCGTGTCTGAGCTTCTACAAACAGGCTTGAGGTAATGAAAGGTATCCAAATTTTGTTGTCCTATAGTCCCTTCATAGATCTGCAGTTTTTCCAAGCTTCCAAACATTTTTTACTTGGTTCAAGCTGCCAAGATACAGACTTTAGTTCTGTCCACCATTCTTGTCACATGTCTGAAAGGCTTTGCAGCCCCTTGTCACAGATCTGAGGTAAATTCTCCAACAAATCCGAGCCCTTACTATGGTGACTGTTCAATAGTCCACATTTTAATTTTCACAATTTTGAGGTGAGCTACTACAGGTGGTTGTTTCGAAGTTCTTAACCTAACAAAAAAAAAAAATATGTCCACACAATGAACCTCGGCCTCCTAAGTTCACGAGATGTGAACTCTTCACTGTTTTGTATTTTTCTGTTATTCTTCACCGAATTGATTTCCCAGAAATGGAAGTACGCAAATTTATATATATAGTTGTTTGACTATTCGAAAATACACATATGTTGAGGAAGGAGACGTCATGAGGGCCCACATGAGTATCTGAGCATAGGTCAGTTCATTATCAGAAATATGTTTTTTTTTCTTTTTCTTTTTCTTTTTTTAACTTGAAAATTCAATATCTCAAAAACCACTTGGAGTTTCCAGCCAAGTACGAGCTCGTTCGAAAGCTAAAATTATGCTCTCAAAGGTAGTGTAGGTGTCATAGTGAAATTTTTCCTCCAAGGTAGAAAAAATTATTTTTCTTTATAACTTTCCTTGAATATTTATGTGCAGAAAGTGATTGGGACAGTAAGAGGTCATCTTCATTGTTAGGCTTATCAATCATAGGGTCATAGTATGGCTTCTCCTTCATCAACCTGTTTCCATCAATGAAAAATTGGATTAACAAATCCTACTTTCAATTAAATCATATTCAATACTTGAATTATACATATTGATGTGATCTTGAAAAACTATGGTATAAACCTTCACCTCAGATTTCTTGTGGTCACTGAACCATTCCAAGTTCTCAACCATAGTATCTAAAGCATTAGAATGAGATGAAGGTGGGAGAGAGGGATAAATAACGTTTTTTTCATATTTCTCAACTTTAACATTATCAGAAGGAGGGACATATTTGGTACTGAGAAAGGGGGAGGATAATGAACAAAAGGAATAGTAGGTTCCTCCTCACAAATTTGGGGTGTCTCATATGATTAGCATAAGTTGGGAGATTAGAATCATCGAAGGCTTAGGATTAAAAATATTTTAAGGTAAGTACAATCAAACTCTGAAAATGTTCTGTGATGAAATCCAAATCAATCACTCTCTTGGTAAATTCATAGAAAAGGTGAAGAAATTGATTAATCAAATCCTCTAGAGGTTCACTAGGTTTCATTCTAAGTTGATCAATTCTATCACAAACATCATGAAAATCATACCTTTCAAAGTCTTGATGAAGCTCCATAAAAACTTGTTCAAATGAATGAATGGAAGTAGTAGTTAAATTATGACACCATTTATTAACTCAACCTTCATGAGTGAAGGTGGACACTTTATTAGCAACATATTCACAATAAATTTCATAATATTCAGAAAATTGGAAAAGCAAAGATATATGTTGAGCTATGAATGTTTCACCCTCACCATCAAACTCCAACTTAGACAAGCCATCAATTAATTCTATGGGGATTGAAATATTTTATCTATTAGAAAAACACTCTGGGATTATGACTCCGGAAAGAGCCTTTTCAGATTACATATTCAAAACAAACTCAACAAGCATAACTTATCATCACCCCTCCTTCTAGCGCCAATTGTTGATGGTGTTGGAAATTCATCAACTAAGGGGGTCTCCCCAATGTGAATTCCCAAATAGATCTCACACTGTTTGGAGTAGGAACCCCAACTAGAAATACAACTAGTTTCCATTATCCTTAGGATTTTGCTTGGATGCCATTATTAAAATAAGAGGTTATAAAAAAATTCTTTGAAACAATAAAATAATTTAACACTGTGAGACATACAATTTTGATGTATAAATTGTAATTTCATCGTAAGGAAAGCGACAATGAGCCTCGAGAAGAAAATTAATAGTACTATCCTAAAAGAGACACACAATAACATAAGAGGATTGCTAGTTAACTTGTAATTAGTTCACAAGACAACGATGATCATAAAACCAAATAAAACATGCCTTCAATAATATAAGTACCAAATCCATCGAAATAGTTAAATTTACTTAGTACATATTAACGAAACATATACTGTAAACATATAAATAATAGTCCTACGATATTAGCAATATATGCATGAAAATGTGTTGTCTCATCAAACTTCATATATTAAGTGGAAATTCCAATATATAGAAATATAATCCTGCCATGCTATCCATAATAGTGTAACATTAATTCACCACTTGCTCCTCCAAAGAAAGATCTTCTCTCCTATGCCAATGCTAGAGAAGCCAAGGTGGGAAGTTCCAGTCCTAAAAGTTATTTTTCTTGATTTTGGAGGGTGTATTTATAACAAATAATGTGACTCTCCACCTCCCTTGTGACTTTTAACTTCCCTCATGAATCTTGAGCTTATACAATGAATTTTCAAATTCGTACATGAACTTTGAGCTTCTACATGACATTAAGACTCAATAGTGACTCTTTTTATTCCATGTGAGACCCTTAGTCTTCCACATATTTTACATTTTCTCATTTGGGACAATTAAACAATTAAATTCTACAAATGATGTGGTAATACATTATGACACATTTGACTCTTGAGACGACTCTTGACAATAATGACATGTAACTTCATGATGATGTGGTTTTTCCAAGTTTCTCCTTTTGCTTCTTTCTTTTCATATTCATGATGAATATTACATTTTGTTTGTCTTCTTCCTCCAAAGGGTTGATTGATATGGAGCCTTCATGCGAATTTGATCTTTCATCTTCTGTCATAAGATATTATCCCTTCATCTTCTTACTCGAGGAATTCTTCATGGTTCCATATTCATAAGCATCTTACAACACAATCTCCTTCTCTTCCTCTCCAAGCATCATCCTGTCATGTCAAGATATAGTACCTACAAATGAAATCCACTCATGAAAATACGAAATCAATCCGAAAAATCTCATAGTCTAACTTGCTTCATGAAAACCACTGGTTGACCTAAAACTGTGTATTGGACCGGGAGGAAGGCTTAGTGGTTGGATAGTGCACAATTCTAGAGGGCAAGAGTAAGGGACTCTCGCTTGAAATTGTGCAATGTACAATTCTAGAGGCCTAAGAAGGTGGATTGCGCAGTTAAGGGTCATGGCAAGGCAATATTTTCCCACTCTGACTGTGCAATGCATAGTTTTGGAGGAAAAATAGGCATATGGATTGTGTAGTTGCACAATTCAGAGAATTAGAGAGAGATATTGTTGGGTGCAACTGCACAGTGCACAGAAAGAGGCTGATGTAGGGTTGAATTATGTAGTTTTGAGGAGCACGAGGTTGATATTAAGCATAATGACTGGAAAATTTGCAGTCCTTGGGGGTATGGGTTATGCATTGCACAACTCCAATATGCAGGATATGCTTCATGAAGCCTGAGACTTTACAATTCATATTTCAGGGAGGCAATTTGAAAGAAGGTTGACTAAAGAAGGATAAGCTATAAAAAATGACTAAGTGCAGGACCAAAGAGAAATGATATTGAACCATAACAAGACTTGAACATTATCACACACTTATAGATGATCAAATACTTGAAAATGAATCATTTATGATCCACAATCATGTCCTCATCGAAACAATAAGAAAACAACACTTACCTCCAAGTGCGACACTTAGGATACACTTTGTGATGATAATGACGATATTGGTATGACATTGCATGAAACTTAAGGAATTAGTATAATACATGTCGATATGATAAATAGGACCCACCAACACCAAATTTAACTCTTGAAATGAATCCAAAAATATGAGCACAACATGTGACACTTCCTATGCCAAAAATATGACACTTGAAAAATATAAAAAAGTGGAGGAAAAACATGCTATAGCAAAGAGGACACAAATTTTCCACTTGTATAAGTGAAAGCAAGAAAAAAAATCACAAAAGTGAAAACAACACTAATGAAAACCAAAGCGCACAAAAGTGGCAGTTGATAAAACTCAATTTGAAAGATGATGTGATCACAAACGAAAGTGAGGGAAATGTTAATTAGGATTGTCCATTTACTAGAAATAAGGACTACGTAATATATGTCTCTAGGAATTGTGTAATCAATGTCCTTAGTGACTACACAAGCACAACCTCTTGGGACTATGTAGTCATCAACCATAGAGAGTTGCACAATGACCGTCTCCTTCCTTTGCACAGTCACTATCAGCTAGGGTTGGACATGGTTTGAATTTCTAATATACACATAGGCTGTTAAGCTTACTTGTAAGAAAAATGCTTATGACTACATCAAAAGCTAGGCATGTGTAAGAAAGTGACTATGACAGTTAAGAAACATCAACCAACTAAGAAGTGAGTACAAGAAATTGAGGAATGACAGATCATAGGATCACAAGTAGGATCCAAGTGTATGCAAGATTTTGGAGGGTGTTTGTCACAGCGATAATATAGACAAATTGCAATTTTTTTTCCTTTTCCTCTTTTATCTCAAAGACTTTATCAGTGATCTATTCTAGGTGCTTCTCTGTTGTTTCCTATTGACCTTGCACTAAGCTTAACTACTCATAAAAAATTAGCTAAGGAAGAAGAAGAAGCATTTAACTTCACCTAATTGATGAGGTTCATGAGGCATCCATAAAATCCTCTAAAAAATTACTAAAGGAAACGGAATCTTGAATTGTAGGATCACCCATTAGCATAGTATCATCAACAAATTACTAGTTTGGGATGAGTAGGTCCTCCATGTATAGTTTAATTCATTTGATGTTTCATTTAGAAACTACTACTTTGATCACCCTTCCCAAACTTTTAGAAACTAGGATGAAAAATAAAGGGGGGAGAGGGTCTCCCTATCGTATTCCTTTAAAATGCATGAATCTTGTTGAGGGAAAGAAATTTATTAGGATTGAAGAAAATTTCATAGAAATCATAGTAAATATCCAACTTTTCCAAGAGATATAAAATACGAAGGTAAACAAGATTTGTTGAACCAGAACCAACTAGATATGCCTGGATTCATGAGATATCCCCATTTTTTTATTACTTTAAGAAATGAATAACCTTGTGTGTTACCAGTATAACATCTAGGTTCTCTCTGGCCTCTACATATCTTATCAGTTCCTATGCATTTCTCTACTTAGGAGAAAGAATTAAAAATGTTTCTTTGAGTTGAAAATGGCTACTGAAGTTTTGTGTGATTCCTATCCTACATATAGGATTTCGTTTCCTAAGAGGAAAAAAGGGGCTTGGAAGAAGGCATGTGTAAAGTCACCGAGTCCAAGTACATTTATTTCTAGTGTTTCCTTATTTTCATCTCCACTTCTGCATGAGTCATTTCCCTCATTAATGCTTCATTTTGTTCTAGGGAAACCAAAGAGATGATGTCTCATAATATTTATGGTTTCATATTCCCTTTTAGGTAGAGTATTAGAGAGAAGAAAGTGGTAGTAATGAATCGACCCATTCTCTGCTTCCTTATGATCTGAGATTTTCCAACTATTTTAAGCCTTGAGGTAGGATATATGGTTGTGTTTCCTATGTTGCATCATTTACTTTAACTGAAATATAATACATAAAAAATTTATTATAAACCCCAAAATTAAGAAATATGTTTATATGTGTGTGTGTGTGTGTGTGTGTATTTTTATGTTATATATATATATATATATATATATATATATATATATATATATATATATTCAAAAATATTTTTAATATAATAATAAGTTATCTTATATTGAAAATATTGGAAAAATTATAATTCATGAATATGGAAATAATAATTAAAAAATAAAAAATAAGAAGGTTAAATAAAAAGGAAATAAAACTAAAAACAAAAAATTAGTAATTACTAGAAATAAAAGTTACTAAACAGTGTATAATAAAACTTCAATCAATGACCTTACAAATAAATGAATTTAAATAATAACAACAATAATAAATGTTTTCATGGTAGATAATATTTACCTTAACTTAAATATAATTCAATTAAACTAAAAAACAATAATACATAAAAAAAAAATTATTATAAACCCCAAAATTAAGAAATATGTTTATATATATGTGTGTGTGTGTGTATTTTTATGTTATATATATATATATATATATATATATATATATATATATATATATATTTATTCAAAAATATTTTTAATATAATAATAAGTTATCTTATATTGAAAATATTGGAAAAATTATAATTCATGAATATGGAAATAATAATTAAAAAATAAATAAAAATTAAAAAGGTTAAATAAAAAGGAAATAAAAACAAAAACAAAAAATTAGTAATTACTAGAAATAAAAGTTACTAAACAGCTTATAATAAAACTTCAATCAATGACCTTACAAATAAATGAATTTAAATAATAACAAAAATAATAAAAATTTGTCCTGATAATGGATCCTGGTTGGAATACACTCGTTTTCTAGCACTGTGGATAATCCAAAAAGCTCCTTAAAAAATGATCACCACATGAGTTTAAAAACCAAAACAATAATAAAAATAAAAATTTCAATATTAAACTATAAAATAAGTGGCAAAATTTTTTGGTTAAAAATAATAATAATAAATTAAAAAAACAAAAAAAATAATAAATTAAAAAAACAAAAAAAAACACTCAAACCAGTTTCTCTTTTTATTTAATTCTCCAGCTTGCTCTCGGTGAAAATTTTGAATAATAATCTAATCCATTGAAATTAATTAGTAAAAGATAAGTCCTTTCGGATTATGTACATATATGAAAAGAAAATAAATAAATAATTTCCTCTCTCTGCAATACAGAACCATGTCGCTTCTTGCATACACTATATTCTTCCACCAACTTTTAAATCTTAAGCAATCCTTTGCTACCAACTTTTAAATTTTCTGTCATCCTATGCAACTGATATTCACCCATTTTCAGTTTGGAAAATGGATATCTATTGGATTTGCTTTCCAACATTGAAATGAAGGAATCTTTGGGTGACATCAGGACAATGGAACTCCAAAGCACGTGAATCTAATCATAAGAGACAAGGTTCAGATGGATGACAATCTCATATTTGAGTATTTAACAGTCTATTGTACTCGTATTTGAATCTTGGCCAGAAGAATGTATTATACTCCGAGTGAATGCAATTTCGTAATTTAAAACAAAATTCTCAAAGGCTGATTTTTTTAAAAATTTCGAAATTGCATTCACTCGGAGTATATATAATACATTCTTTTTGCCAAAACTCATTCATAGCATTGTAAATTATTTTCCCAAGACTCAAAATAAAATGAGATAGATAGTGCTTGTATATATGTGTGGGTATAACAGTAATATACGTGGGGTGGATCATAGTAACCTATGATAAGATAGGTGTTTTTTCTCAATTGGATTGGATATATGGATATATTAGTTTTGTTGACAGTATTTTATAATTAGATAGATAGTGCTATTTTAAATTGAATTTATTAAGAGAAAACAAATATAATAATAATTATTATTATCTAAATTTAAGATTATGGTCAAATTAGAATACCAAATTAATATATGAAAATTTATAATTTTCTTAGAAAACACAAATACTTTTAATCATTAAATTTACTCAAATTGAATATACAACACTTTATTATCCAATATTAAAATATTTAAAATATTAACATCAAGTAAATATTAAACTATTTAAAATATTAACATTAAGTAAATGCTTAAAAGCCAAAAGGTTACACAAATGTATAGTCATTCGAGTTTATACTTGTACATCATAATGGCTTCTCCGTGCAAGAATTATGTTTATGTTGATGGGCATAGGAAAACATACTATCTTATAAAGATATAAAAGATTATTTTTTTGGGGGAATTTTTAATCAGAGGAGGAAATGTTTCTAAAATAACCCCGACAAATATATTTATTCTAAAATAAATTTTCCATTCAGGATAATTCTTGAAAAACATTGAGGAAAACAAAATTACACTTCTAACACAGAGAGAACAATCAAAACAAATACTCTACAAAATTCACATACACACACAGTGGGAAGCAAATTCATTGTTTATCATTCAAATTTTATGTTGTTACACACAACACTCCTTTGCTGTCTTTTTCATTTGTTGTTACATACACAGATTCACTTGTTGTTACACACAAAGCTTTGTTTGATGTTACATACACAACATTCATTTTTTGTTACAGACACAACATTCACATGTTGTTACACACACAGCATTTGTTGCTACACACAGTCTTCTGTTGCTGATACACACACAACTCTCTTTTCTCTTGGCATACACAGTCTTCTGTTGTTTTTGCATACACTCCATCTCTGCTTTACATAAAATTTCTTTTTATATATATATATATATATATATATATATATATATATATATTGTAAACATGAAAATAAAATCTATGTTCAAAAAAAAGTTTATTAAATAAAAGTATCTAACATAAAGCATTAAAACCAAAATTCAAACTTTGGCATATCATGGCTCTTAAATGCAGTTAGGTGAATGGCGTTAAGGCAGGAGGTAACATGGTGTAGACCATGATTTGGAGGATTGGAAGAGGGCTACAGCCAGGTTGTTGATGCAGGGATTTAAATCCATAAATTTAATGTACAATTGAGTGTACACCAAAACAAGAAATTGTTGTTGCTTCCGTCCTTCAGTTTCAAATCAAAATTAAAGCTTGTGCTGCTCAGGTTTATAGTTGGAATTAATTTCCAATACTCCCCCTTAATTACAACTACTGTTCTCTTCATACCCAAACATTTTCTGAGATAATTAAAACTTTTTTCCCCGATGGTTTTGTCAACATATCAGCAAACTCCTCTTCTTTTCTGCAACGTTGCAAAAACAATTTCTCCATTGTTCACTAATTCTCTAATGTAGTGATACTTTTCATCAATGTGTTTTGTCCTCTTGTGAAACAATGAATTTTTGGATAAAGCTATTGTTGAGTTATTATCAAAATAAACTGTTGTGCCTTTTACTTGTTCATGACACAAACTACTTGTTTGACATGCTGTTGTTGTAGCTGCTACATACTCTTTCTTTGCTGTTGATAAGGACACAATTGGATGTTTCTTAGAATCCCATGAGATGACTCCTGATCCCATATGAAAAACATATCCATAGGTGTTTTTCCTGTCATCTATACTTCCAGCCTAATCACTGTCAGTATATCCAATTAATTCAATTTTTTTTGAAGATGTGTATAAAATTCCATACCTCTTTGTTCCTTTCACATACCTTAGAATTATTTTCGTTGATTTCCAATGTGCCTCCTTTGGTGTTTCCATAAATCTAGAAATTAAAATCACAGCATGCATAACATCTGGCCTAGTTGCAGTCAAATACATAAGGCTTCCAACTATGCTCTTATACAAACTTGGATCAAAATCCTTGTTGTTGTCTTCTTTGTTTAGTTTCAATCCCATCACTGTAGGAGTAATTTCTGCCTTCCAATCTTGCATATTAAGTCTTTCCAAAAATTCTTTCACATATTTAGCTTGAAAAATAAAAATCTTATTTTCATTTTTCTCTACTTCTATTCCTAAGAAGTATCTCAGCAATCCCATATCAGTCATCATAAATTCTTCCTTCATGACTGTTTTAAAATTCTCAATTAGGTAAGCATCATTACCTGTGAATATAACATCATCAACATACAAAACAACAATGAGAATATTACCATATTTTTCCTTGATGTATAATGTGGGTTCTCCTTCACATTTCTCAAACCCATTTTCCAGTAGATAGGCATCTATTCTACTATACCATGCTCCTGGTGCTTGTTTCAGCCCATACAAAGATTTTTTCAATTTGCATACCTTGTGCTCTTGGCCTTCTTTCGCATAGCCCAGAGGTTGTTCAACATAAACCTTTTGAATTAATACTCCATTTAGGAATTTTGATTTCACATCCAATTGGTAAACTTTCCACTTATGTTGTGCTCCTATGGACAACACTGCTCTTACTATTTCCAATCTTGCAACTGGTGCAAATGTTTCCTCATAGTCTCTTCCTTGTTGATGCTTGTAGCCTTTGACAACAAGTCTGGCCTTGTGTCTTTCAATCTTACCTTCAACATTTCTTTTGGTTTTATAAATCCATTTCACTCCAATAACTTCCTTACCGTTTGGGAGATCAACTAATTTCCATGTTTTATTCTTCTCTATGGCATTTATTTATTCATCCATAAAATCTATCCATTTCTTATCTTTTACTGCTTTTTCAAAATGAATAGGATATTCTACATGACAATATAAAGAAAATAAAGAGTTCATACCTTCTTCTTGCTCAAAAATTTAATCTGAACTTCTGAATCTAGTTCCTCTTTCACTTGTTGAATTTGTGCTTGTAGAAGCACTCATATCTTCTCCTTGTGATGTGCTTGGAGAAGCATTGTCATCACTTCTCAAGGGTGTTCTCATACCTTTTTGTCGTGTCCCTTGTTTTCCTTGCGTTGGTGGAGGTAGTGTTGCTAATGAGGGATGTCTTTCAATGATTTCTTCCTCATATTTAGCATGAGACAAACAAATTTTTACATTCACTTTTTTCTCAATTCTTCCCTCCCAAGCTTCTTCCTCAATAAGTTGTACATGTTTGCTTATCATAAATTTCTTGGTAGATGGGTTATACAATCTGTATGCTTTGGATTCTTCATTGTATCCAACAAATATGCACTTCTCCCTGTTACTATCCAACTTCTTTCTTAGTTGATCTGAAATGTGTGCATAAGCCACACAACCGAAAATTCTCATGTGGGTGACATGTTGTTCCATGATGCTCCATGCTTCTTTTGGAGCTCTGTTCATTACACTCTTTTTTGGGCATCTATTCAAGACATATGCTGGACAATGTACATCTTCAAGACAATATTCATTTGGAAAATGGTTTGTCTTCAACATGCTTCTTACCATGTCCACGCTGGTTCTATTTTTCCTTTCAGCAACTCCATTTTGCTGAGGTGTATACCTTGCTGTAAATTGCTTATGAATTCCTTTTTATATGCAAAAACATATAAATTATTTGGAGATATATTCTCCTCCTCTATCAGTCCTTAGGACTTCAATATGCTGCCCACTTTGATTCTCTACGAGAGCCTTAACGTGGCAGAACTTTTCAAACACTTCACTCTTCAACTTCAAGAAGTATACCCATGTTTTTCTTGTGTAATCATCAATTAAGGTTAGCATACAATGGCTGCCTACTAATGATGTTGTTTTCATTGGTCCACATAAATCTGAATGAATTATTTCTAATGGTGCTTTTGCCCTTGCTCTTTCCTGACGGAAAGCTCTCTCTGTGTTGTTTTCCCAAGATGCAGCCTTCATATAGGTTGTCTAGCTTCTCAATAAATGGTAATCCCTTTATCATTCCTTTTCTGTGCAACAAATTTAGACCTCCAAAGTTGAGATGTCCAAATCTCAAATCCAATAACCAATTTTCATCCTTTGCTTCTATTTGGAATGTCTCTTGTGTCACTGCTGACATTGTAGCTCATTTCTTTAAATATTCTCTCATCTTGAGAGTAAACATTATGTTTCTTATCATCTTAACTTGTGCAATGTATTGCTTGATTTGTGATTTATCCATGATGGTGCATACATCATCTTCAAAGAATACATTGTAGCCTTTCTGAATGATTTTTTCAATGCTCAAAAGGTTACACTTCACACCAGGAACATAATATACATCTGATATGTATATATTTTCTCCTTTCCTCGTCAAAAGGCTTACTTTTCATTTCGCCATGTCAGAGACTTTACTATTTGTCCCCAATGTTACTTGAGACTTCACATTTTCATCTAATATGGAAAACATAGAGATGTTTCCATTCGTATGGTTGCTACATCCGAAATCTAGAAACCATATATCTTCATTTTTCTCTTCAGCCATATTACATGCTAAAAAAAAAATTCTCTTGACTCAGAGTCTCTTTAGTAAAATTAGCACTGGGCCTATTACCCATGTCACTCTGTTTCGTCCCACATTCATTGAAATAAGCCCATACTTCTTACAGTAATGACATTGGACTTGGGATTTATCATACCTTTGTCCATGGCTTGATTTTGTCCACCTTGTTGGTTGTTGCCTTGGCTTTGATTCTAACTTTGATTGCTTCCCCTTCCACTTGTACTTGCAGGGATGTTTCTTCCTCCTCATTTCTGGCTTCTGCCTCTACCTCTTCCTCTGTAGTTTGATCTGACTTGACTTCTTCCTCTTCCAAAGGAAATTTGGGTCTTGAAGGCATTCTCCAAAGATGAGTTTGTTGTTCTACCCAATATTTGTTCATATGTCATCAATGATACATGAAGCTCATCAACAGTAAACATTGAGAGATCCTTTATCTCTTCAATGGTTTTTACTATCACATCAAATCTTGAGGGTAAGCTCCTCAATACTTTCTTCACTATTCTTCTTTCTTCTACTGTCTCTCCATGAGATCTCATTCAGGTAACCAACCTGATCAACAAAGTGAAGAATGAGTCTATTGTATTAGAATCCTTCATGCAAATGACTTCAAAATCTCTTCTCATTAATTGAAGCATTTTTCTCTTTACCTTCTCCATTTCTTGGTAGGTTGTCTGGAGGGTATCCCATGCATCATTGGACTTCTTTTCTACTGGAATTCTTGGAAATATGCTTTCATGCACTACTTGATAGAGATAGAAGAGGGATTTTGAATCCTTCTTCCTGTTACTCTTTAGCAAATCCTTTTCTGCCTGTGTCAAGGCATTAAATTCTTATTCATCTGTTGGTTCTTCAAATCCATCTTCAACTAGCTCCCATAAATCTTGAGAGGAAAACAGAGCTCTTATTGTGATTTCCCCATAGTCATATTTCTTCTCGTTGAATTGTGGGAGTTGAGTATTTCCCATACTCATGCTTGTGTTGGCTCCTGCCATTGCTAGCTTACAGAACTATGCTAAAACTTGACTGTGTTTTTTTAAACAAAATTTCTCACTACTGAAGAGATAAATTTTTTTTTGATAAATACTTGACTTGGTGAACTTTCACACTACTGGAAAAAAGTTTCAACAAACTTCTTCTTCCTTCATCTTCTTTAGCAACTGTTGATTGCGTGGACTAGCATTGATACCATGTTGGAATTTCTGATAATTTCTGAATAATAGTGAGGAAAACAAAATTCCTCTAACACGGAGAGAACAATCAAAACAAATACTTTGCAAAATTCACACACACACAGTGGGAAGAAAATTCATTGTTTATCATTCAAAATTTCCTGTTGTTACAAAGCATCAAAACAATTGTTTTGGATTTACAAAAATTACTTCATTGTGCTATTACACACACAACGATCCTTTGTTGTCTTTTTCATCTTCTGTTACACACGCAACGTTCCTTTTTTTTTACACACACACCTTCACTTGTTATTACACACATAGCTTCATTTGTTTTTACATACACAACATTCATTTGTTGTTACACACACAGCATTTGCTGCTACACATAGTCTTTTGTTGCTTCTACACAGACAACCATCTTTTCTCTCGACATACACAGTCTTCCGTTGTTTTTGCATACACTCCCTCTCTCCTTTACATAATATATATATATATATATATATTGTAAACATGAAAATAAAATCTAATTTAAAAAAAAACATTATTAAATAAAACTATCTGACATAAACCCTTAAAACCAAAATTCCAACTTTCTCATATCACGGCTCTTAAATGCAGTTAGGTGAATGGTGTTAAGGCGGGAGGTAACATAGTGCAGACCACGATTTGGTGGATCAGAAGGGGACTACGGCCAGGTTGCTGATGCAGGGATTTAAAACCAAAAATTTAATGCACGATTGAGTGAACACCAAAACAAGAAATTGATGCTACTTTCGTCCTTCAGTTTCAAATCAAAATTAAAGCTTGTTGTCCTATTGCTTAGGTTTGCAGTTGGAATTAATTTCCAACATGTTTTTGAGTTCTGTAACTACAAAAAAATATAGCAACCCCAATCGACAAAATGATAGCCATATTTGTCACATTCACTAGCCCATCACTGAAGATCGAAACCTAGTTTTACCAATACTGTACCATAGAAACCATGGTCTATCTTGTTCAGAGACTCTCTTCCAATGGCCATGTTCAACGTCAGATGTGAACCTCCATACATTTCCGTTTCCATTTCTGTTTGTTGTGCTCTCGTTTCCGCTTACAATCTCTGTTCGAAGTGAAGTGGTGAATCTCAAACCGGGAAGCTAATCACCATAGTTGTACATGTTCAAAAACTTAACAGGGTTGTAAGTTATCCATGCCTGGATATCGTATCTGCTCTTGAAATTGATGGCATACTGGTCCAGAGAGGTGATAAATGTGGATTTTATGCCAGAATCATTGATTCCTACATGCTTGTCATCGGGATCAGTAGTGTCTGGGCTCTTCCTCGTGTCGAATTATACTGCAATCAACGTAGAACCGCCAATCACGTTCAAAATCTCATTCGTGGAGTAGTTGAAGAGGCCCAACCATTGGCTAGAGATATTATCAGGCATAGAAAGTTGTGAAGTTATGATGAAAGCCAGACCCTCCTCGCCACATTGGGATCCTTGCTGAACGTTGAAAAGGAATGAGATACTGAAACCTATTCCATAATATCTGATTTTTTTTCTTATATAACACCCTTCCAGATTTATTTGATAGGGAGGATGGATAGTTACTTGTATCTGGCATGACTTCCAGGCCAGAATATCTCAAGTCGGCGCTGCTAAACAAGCTAAAATCGCCAGTGTTAGCAACATTCAAAGAAGGAAAATCAATCTAAAAAATAGAAATGGTCTCTCCCACCATACATACAAGGATTATCGCTTGTAGGAAACCCATACATTTTAATGTCAACAAGGTGTAAATTCAATATGATGAAAATGTTGAAATAACCACTTGCAAACCGAGAGAGAAAGATCGCAATGGGTAGCTATCACCAAAATTTAATGGAATGAATAGTGGGCGAGGCCTCTTACTCGCGAATGATCAAAGGAGTCGAAGCATTATTGGCAGTCGCAAATGCACATAAAGTTGTTATGTCGAGTTTGAGATATTCTTGGAATCTGTAGTTTGGAATATTGAATAAAGACTTGGAACATTTAATTAAGCGTCTTTATGTTGAGTTTAGATATTCCTCGAAATTGTAATTTACATCAGTTTAGTATGATAGACACTTAATTTTTGAGATTATGCTTTTGTTTTGGTAAGTAATTATTAAAGTCAAAAGAAAATTAAAAAATTAATCAATTTTATTATATATTTATATATACATTGTGTGCATCATTATTTTACATCAATCCTTAATATACAATTTATTTGGTTTCCAATTATTAAAATTAAAGAAAATTCAAAAATTAATCCTATTATATATTTATATGTACATTGTGTGCATCATTATTTTACATAATGATGCATATAAAATTTATTTGGATTAATATACCATTTATTTATTTGGTTGTAATGACATCAATCATTAATATACAATTTATTTGGTTTCCAATTTGTGTTAGTGTTACACAGCAATCGTTGTAATCGTGGAATGAGTACCTTCGTGGAATAAGTCCCTTCATCCCCTTCCCTTGGTCAATCTTCTACAACTTGTAATTAATTTGTTTGGAAAAGAAACTAAGCAATATCAAGACTCGTGCACGCCTGAGTGGGATCGGAAATGCCTATGTTTCGATATCTATTGTGGGATTAGGGAATGCAATGAAATTAAGAACATACGAGGATCTTTCGTCCTACCGACGTTGCTGGTTTGACCCCGCTTTCATGGGTAATCTCATCTCATCGTTATACTAATCAACACGTTTGTGGGTTACGAAAAATAATTTAAGGTGTACGACGCAAATTTTTTGTTTTGTTTTTAAGTTCCGGTTGATGTCAGGGATTTAAAACTAACGTATTAAAAAAAAAACATACGTACTGAATAAGCTAATAGATTAGATTAGACGTAAAGGATTTAAAAATAATTTATTAAAACAATGATGCAAATATTATTTTATATTTAACTAAAAAATGAAAAGTATTTCGTGAAATTTGAATATAAAAAGATAATTTGAAGTATCATTTTACTAAAATTAAATGTATATTAATTTTAAATTGATTAAGGCGTTAATGGGATAAAATCTATTGAGTGTATGTTTCTTTGATCATGTAAAACTTAAAAAGGATGTTTTCATAGTAAGACAGTTAATATTGAGATATTTAATATTTAATTTATATTGACATTTTATTGAATATAAATTTATATTAAGGTTTTTCAAATCTCTCTGGTCATGGATCGTGGGAGGACCATATATATATATATATATATATATATATATCACATTTTTAATTCAATATTAAATATGAAAAGAATTACAAAATCAACCAATTAAATCAAGTGTTTTAACTATAATTTTTTTTATTTATTTTTATATGAGTTATGAGATGAGTGATACATCTAAGCCTTCAAACTCACTAGGGATGGGCCCTGGCTTAGGTTCCATTGGACCTTAGCATGGTTGATTTTTTAGTCAAGCATACTTATCTGTTTAAACTAGACGAGTCAAGAAAATGTCGAAAGAGGTTCCTGCTCTTGACCATAGTGTCTGGCAATTACGTCCAGAGGCTCCCCCGAGCTTATTCTTCCCAAGTAAAGTATTTTCAGAATTGGTCATTGGACCTGAAGACAGTAAATCCAGTCCAAAAGCTACGCTGTGAGGAAGTTTCGTTCACATGGTCTCGCAGGTAGGACCTATGGATATAAGGTAACGGAACTGGGAAGCGGAGGAGCCTGTAACAGAGTAGAACGTGAAAGTAAAAAAGATGGAGACCCTGGAAGGCACGCACTGAAAGATGAGAACGAAGATTCCAGTCTAGCGGGGAAGAAGCAGCATTTTTGCCATTACTTTGGGAGCAGGCATGTTTTCCATTGCCCAATCGGCATTGGGATCATCTGTGATAACGATTCTCCTATTAGTTTTTTGGTTTTCATTTTGAGGTGTTTTTCGGAGTATGTCTCAAATATGGGAATTGGGCTTACAGGAGGAATATGAAATCATGCTTATCCTTTTCTTATTTTTTGTTGCGCTTATGATTTTAAGAATGATATATATCATTAATTTTGCAATGGTGGGTTGAGTGAATAGTTTAACCCATCGTTTTTTTTTTTTGCACTGATGCGCATCGAGGTGAATTCATCCGATTTCTCTTCTTCATCTTCGGAAGGCAAGGTGGTCGATTATAATCAGGGTGCAACATGTTTCCCAATATGGGATATCTGTAGGAACATTTTCTACATTTCTCATCCATTTAAGAGTATTAGTTGTAGGCTCCGAAAGCACTGGTGGTCATGCCCGGGATACTACTGCTGTTGCTGTTGTCCTCCATAGGAGGCTATGTTGGTTAATCCGGCTGCTCTCCCCGGATTAAATTTTTCAGGCACCTTCAATTCTCAATTTGAATTATTTCTCCGTGGTGTGTCACTTCGAGGAGCATTGATTTGGTGATGGAGGTCGGGTCTGTATTGACGCAAGGGTGATCTGTCAGTACTTACACTGTGATGCAGGTGATACATGCGCCGGGTATAAATTTAGTATCTCTCCTGATTCGTCTTCTGAGTGGGATATCCCGATAATGCCTTGGGAATAAGGATTATCATAATTCTCACCTAATTTCTTTAAGGATGTGCAGAGGTCAGTGACCGTTTTCAGATAACGTATGTGCTGGAGTGGGGTGGTGTAGTATTATTTAATGGTGATTGGATGATTTTCTTGGATTATCTTACATGTCACTTACATCATCTTCGATCCTAGGGATGCTAATCACCCTCATCTGGAGCTCGTCCATGATGTCTTAGCAGTTCATTTTAATTTTGCAAATTGTGGTGACGGCGGTCATACGTGCAGGACATTTTTTCCTATTTAGCTTTCTGGACCGGTTGTCAGGAACTGGGGTGGCGGCACACTTTCGCCTTGCAAGTGGCGTCCTTGCTCGACTACGTGTCCTCCTGGCTGCATGGAGGCTTCTAGAGAAGCAATTCCGCGGGAGGTCTCACCGTCATTTCCGGCTGTGGTGAATAACATCGATTTTGATATAGATGAGGCCATTATTCAACAGGGTCTTCAAGCTGTAGACGCGACTGAGGCAAATTGCATTCTTAGACAGAGAAGGCACAGAACTAAGAGCTCTGGCTGTGGAGCTCGTAGGGGGAAAAAGAACATCCTTAAACATAGGATGGACATCAAGGAGGTTAACATGGATTATGAGGATTTATGCGCTAGGGTGGCGAGCTTGCAGAGGCGTGCTGTAGTCGGTAGGTGGGTCTTCCCTGACCGGGATGATTTTGACACGGCAGCGTGGATTCATCAGAAATGGAATACCATAATCGGGTATACGCCAAAGGTTAGCAAATTGATGAACGGATGGTTCAGCATACATTTCATGAACCAGGCTGATGTCTTTAAAATTATGGGACGTACATGGGTACGTGGAAGATGCTTCATGCAGATTATTCCATGGTACATTGGGTTCAATCCTGTTTTGGAAGCTCCACGTAACAAAGTGGTTTGGGTCAAATTACCGGGGTTGCCTTTGGAATTCTGGACAATGAAGGCTCTGCGAACGATTGGAGATTCCATTGGATCTACAAAATATATTGATCCCAGCATCATGGGGGCTGCGGACAAGAGGATTGCATGGCTCTTGGTGGAAGTCGATTACTTGGGTGGCCTTCCGGGTGACATAGATCTCATCTGGAGTGATAGAAGGCACCGTCAACGTATCGATTTTTGGGGGATTCCTTTCAGATGTTTAATTTGTCACAAAACGGGTCATCTTAGAGACCATTGCCCGTTGAGATTTCGCATTGCAAGGGCGGACCAATCTAGGAATGCATCTGATGGGGCTCGTCGTCTTTCAAATGTACAGGCCCCGGTGGCTGGTATTCACACGGGTAATAGTCCTATCTCCTCCTCTGAATAAGATGCCTTTAATACGCTGGAGGGTCAAAATGATTTACCTGTTCCTGATTCTTTCATTCCGGCTAATATTGCAAGTCATCCTTCTGTTTCTAAGAATCTTTATAGAGTTCTTAAGCCTGTTTCAAAGCGGGATGTTGCTCCACCCCGTTCTACTCAAATTGGCTCTGATGGCCCGGTATCGTGCCCTTCCTTTGCTCCTCTTGCTCCATCCTTTCCGGTTAAAAATGATATCACCCTGCCCTCCAAGGGCACTTCTCGTAACCCCGAGAAGCTGCCATTTAGTCGTCATGAAGTTGGCCAATGTAGCACTATGGTCCCTATTCGGCCTGAGGGAAAGTTTTCCTCGTCAAATGACCCTCCCTTATTTAAACCAAAGGGATCTGATGGGAGGCTTTCTTCATATTTTCAAAGTGGTAGATTTGTTGAGGAGTGTGAAGATCAGGAACCTGGATATATGGGGGGCGAGCGACCTTTAGACCATGTTCGAAGCTTGCTTGATGACAACGAGGAGGATGGGCATCTTTCTGGGTCGCCACATGGCACTCTGGGTTTTAATAAGTCCATTAATCTATCTGACTCATCGAGGAACTCCATTGGGAGCGACCTGGACTTTATTATGAGAAATTCCAACATGGACTTGGCCGCATTGACAGTATTTGACAAGCCTATCCCTTCGAGAGCTAAGCACTCTCCTACTTTATTACGATGCATTAAAATCCATTAAAAAGAAGGCTAAAGAAGCATGTGGTAGGAAGAAGGAGAAAATTAAGCCTATTTCTCTGTTCATGGATGTCGAAGCGGGATATGTAGATGACCAATATCGCATCAATGGGGGGGGTCTTCCGGCAATTCCGGGGGCACTTAGAGCGTGTAACCCTTCCACGGGTTCACCATGAATCAAGTCATTTCATTAAACATTAGGGGTTTAGGTGATGACCCCAAATATCATTGCTCGAGGGAGCTTCTGCTCTCTAAGAATCCGTTCATTTTTTTTGCTCAGGGAGACTATGTCCGAAAGATCTAAGGCTATTAATTTGTTTTTAAGAATAAAGAGAAATTGGAATGTTGCTCTACAAGTTCAAATGGACGATCGGGTGGTTGTTTGGTTATGTGGAATCCTTTTCACGCTTCTTTTAAAGCATTCGGTTTTTTTTGGAGGTATTTTGTTGCATGGTCGTTTCGGAGGTTTGGAACAGGACATTCAATCTCATTAATCTTTATGCGCCATATGCAAATAGAAGGTCTTTACGGGACGAGAATGGAGTTATCCGGTGTATTTTCTCTTCCAAATCTTATTATCATGGGTGATTTTAACTCTATCCTTAACTTTGATGAAGCATGGGGGGAATAGGGCTCAGTCTGGACCCTTTAGCCGGCCATCTAAATGACATTTTTCTTTCTCATGGGTTGATGGACATTAGGCCGCACCCTCCGGCGCCTACGTGGACCAATAGAAGGGTGGGCGAATTCTATATTGCGAAAAGGTCTGGATAGAGTGGTGGTCAAAAATTCTATTTTTGACATTTTAGAGGGGTCCTCTTTCTCATCTCATTGCATGTGACGTATCCGATCATTACCCTATCTCTCTCCCCTGTAATAATTTTCCGGCTCGCATGGGATATCCTTTCAAGTTTAACAGGGATTTGGTTGGAAGATCCGGAGTACATTTCTATGGTTAAGGATATTTGGAAGCGAGCGCTCGAGCCTTTGCATTCGAAATATGGAATTCATTCCATCATAAACTTCGGGGAAATAAAGAAGATGACTAAAGATTGGGAGCGGGTGAAGAAAGGAAAACTCGTGAGTTTAGAAGGATTGTGGTTTGAGATGGAGGATATTATTGAGTACTTTCTTCATACATACCCGGATGAATACACTCTCGATTGCTTGAAATGCTTGGGTACTAGGAAAAGAGAAATATTACGGATTGAAGAATGTTCATGGAGGTTAAGAGAGCAGAGAAGTGTGGCTTCTGTTGTGGGGGACCGGAACACAAAGTATTTTCACGAGATGTGCTAATGAGAGGCGAAGTAAAAACGCCATATGGAGCATCAATTCTGCAGATGGTTCTACCATATATACCACCCGGGAGATTCAAACGGAGGCCCTTCGACATTTCTCCGAGTTTTATGCCAAGAAGGATGATATAAATTTGAATGATCAAAGGTGGATGCTCGATCACATTCCTCGTTTATTTGAGGATTACGATATTGCCCGTTTGGATAAGGAGGTATCGAGGGAATGAATTAAAATTGGTCCTTAAATCATTTGCTTTGCTCGATAAAAGTCCGGGGGCCGGATGGATGGCCTGCGGAATTCTATATTCACTTCTTTGATTTGATGGGTGAGGACCGACCGGGGGTAATTGGAGCGATTCGTACTAGAGGATATATTTCTCCAAATCTCAATTCTACCTTTATTGCTCTTATTCCTAAGGTGGATGACCCTCGATCTTTTGTGGACTTTCGCCCTATTGCTCTTTGCAATGTTCTCTATAAGATAAATTCAAAAATTATTGCGAGAGCGCATGAAGGATATTACTGTCGAGACATATTTCTAAAGAACGGTATGGCTTCCTCAAGGGTAGATCCATACATGAAGCCTCTGCTATTGCTCGGGAAATTTTGCATACTATGCATGTAGAGAAAAGGGAGGACATTATGGTTAAAGTTGACATTTTTAAAGCATATGATTCGATTAGTTGGGGATATATCGGAAAGTCTGTTCTCATGAAGGTTGGACTTCTGTTCGCATTATCGGGTGGATCATGGCATGTATTTCATCCGTTAACTTTGCCATTATCATAAATGGAATTCCGACTCCTTTCTTTTGCTCATTTGGGAGGGGACTCGAGACAAGGATGTGCACTTTCACCTCTTATCTTCATTCGATCATGGATGGCATCGGTTGTCTTCTCCATGAGGTCATTTCAGCAGGGTCGCATATCGGGATTTTCCTTCTCAAACAATACGGTATGTACACATTCTATGTTTGTTGATGACTTGTTATTATTTGGGCATATTGATAGAGAACATTGGTTGTACATACATCAAATTTTTTAGCAGATTTGAATCCGCTCATCGGGGCTGGCCATAAACAAGCTAAAATCCTTTATTATTTATGGATATGGTGACATTGGGGATCTTGAATATATTGTCGGCATTACGGGTGTGGAATTAAGAGAAGCGATGGAGGGTTTCAAGTATCTAGGTTTCCATATAAAACCTTGTGGTTATAAGATCGAGAGATTGGATGTGGCTTTTAGATAAATTCGAAGGAAGATATTTCTTTGGAAGCTACGAGATGGTTGTCTTGTGGTGGTCGCCTTGTCATGATTCAAGCAGTATTGGCTCAGCTATCTGGTGTATTGGGGGTCACCTATATTATCTTCCGAAGGAATCATTAGACATATTAACTCTATCATTGCTAAGTTTTTATGGGGCGAGGGTGCGGATGCTTTCTAAAATCCATCTTTGTAAGCTTAAAAAACTCTGCAGACCAAAAGAACATGGGGGGTCTGGGGCATCTTGGACACTAGAAGCTTTAATATTGCTCTGCTCATCAAATCATGCTTTGGAGAGCATGGGACGATAATGGTATTTGGAACCGGGTGATCAAATGTAAGTACGTGGTCGGGGATATGTTACATACGATTCTTAATAACCAATTCGCATCTCCTCGATGTATATACGCTATATGGGGAAGCTTCAAGAAGATTTTTTGGGCATACGAGCTGCAAGGTTGGCACTGGACTTTTCTTGATGGTAGACGCATTCCTCCGGCGCATATGAAGATGATGGGGCTGGTGCCTGTTTTTCGGCCCATCAAACAATCTTATCCACCGACTCGCTCATCGTGGAATTTTTTTATCTTTCTCGGACCATCCATCGATGGTCGGGTGGGTGCCCCTATTCTTAAGTCTGCGGCTCAATTATACCTAGGGGATCTGAAGGTGTGGAATGGGAATACATAAGGGATCACATACGGGCATTGGGTTTATCTTTGGGATGAGGGGGGGCGATCGGATTGGATGGGATGGTCCAATGAAGATCGGGATTCCGATTGTTAGGGACATTTATAGTCATATCATTAAGGTTACATATTCGGAACCTCCATGCAAGTCGTTTTACAAATTACAGGTTCCGGAAAATCCCTACCAAGATATTGCTATTTGGATGGCTCGTGCTGGAATGATAAGGTGCTTAGTCGGTAATAACTTAATGAAGCGGGGGTTTCTCGGGTCCTTTCGGATGCCATTTATGTTTGATGGATTTTTGAATCGACGGAACATCTCTTTTTCTTATGTCCTGTCATTTTAAAGATCGGCGTCTTTTTTTCGGTTCATTTCTTTGGAAACAAGCTGGTGTCCGATTGATTTCATGAATCGTTTGTATCGGCACGGGATAATTTAAAAGGGAGGCTCGGATCTCTTCCTTTCTTTCTTATATGGGAAGTCGGCTTGGAAGAAATAGGTTGATATTTGATGGCTCTCCCTTTCAGATTACTAATATATACTACGGTATCGCTAAATGGATGGATGATCGTCCTAATCTGTACGACCTATTCGGGACTTATCGGTAAGACTTCGTCCACATGCTATTAATCTCCCTGCGAGTTTATTTTGACGGAGCTTGTGTGCATGGTCTCATGGGATGCGGTACTTGGATTAAGATCTCACATAGAGAGAGAGTGCATATACATTTCAATGCTGGCAAGGGATCTAACAACAAAGCTGAAGTCATCGCTCTGCGGGGTGGTCTCCGTTTTGCCTTATACTTACAGATTATCAAATATTCATGTTTATGGTGATTCTAGGATTGCTATTGGATGGATATCCAGACTTACGAGCTTCGTTCCTCCTGATCTATTTGGATGGGTATCCCGGGTTAGTCAAAGCTTATGGATTCGGCTCAATAGACCGGTCATTTCTCACATTTACGAGAGAAAACAATACGAGAGCGAGATGGCCTCTCTAAGATGGGTTTAAGTACTCGATTTTGGCACTATGCGAGTTCGAGCTATTCCGTGATGGTCTCATTTATTGGGAGGCTGACATAGATATTCCATAATTCAGTTACTGAGTCTTATCATTTTGGTCTTCTCATCTCTATATCGGGATGCTTGATCCTTTTGCGGGGGTTTTGATTCTTAGCTTTTCTCCCGGGCGTGCATGAGTTTTCATTGTCTTTTTTTCACTAATGGTGTATGGAAGCTCTCGGTACATCGTCTTCGGGCGAGCGCGGACACCATTCACGGTGCATGGACTTGGCATATGCCTGGTTGTACATGGTTTTCATGATATGGTGTTTTTTGATCGTCTGTCTCCAATCCCTTTCAAGCGAGCGCGGTTTTACGATCAAGCGAGCGTGATTCCCCCTCTAGCGTGCGGGAGTATTTTTGGATTGCACCATACGCGGTTTTATCTTGATATGATGTTTCACTCTTCTTTTACGTCTCTCGGAATGACTTATCATACTTCATGTCATCATATATGTGACCATTACGCTACTTCTTATGATTTTGTGGTCTACATATACGCATATTTTCTCATATCTCCTTTCTCATATGCTTATTCTCTGGAGATTTGTATAATCGAATCCATCTTTCCCTTTCATTTCGCTTATTTAGCTGAGAATTTTTTGAGTATGGACGGGTTTGTTCTATGATGTTGCGATCACTTTTTTGGCTGCCTTTGGTTGGGATCTCGCTGTATGTCTATACGACTTGAGGTGTATTGGACTATGTACTGTTTTATATTAATATATCACAGCGTTTTTTTCTTCGAAAAGCATGGTTGATTTTTTTCCTATGAAGATTAGAACCGATGACCTTTTCACCAAAGAGTTCTTTAATAAAAACACCTAAGTGTCACCTTTGGTTTAAGTGAGTAAGCATAGTTATTGAAATCATTTATTTATAACTTACATCTTACACATTAAAATATGATTTATTATCAATATATTTTTTAAATACACTATCTTGCAATAGTGTGTTTATTGAAATATTTCATTTATGACTCATTAAAAAAAATTGTTATTAATATTTCTTAAATACTACATATGAACTCCATAGTAAGAATTAAATAAATTATACCTCACACATTTTTAGTTTTAATTAATTTCTTAAACTTCAAATATCAACTCCATAGTAAAAATTGAATACATTACACCTCTTTAACAATTAAGAAAAAATAAAAATATAAGAATTTTTTTTAATTTCACTTAATTTATATTTTCTCAAGCCTATATAAAATTATGTATATATATATATATATATATATATATATATATATATATATATATATACCACATGTTAATTGAATACATAATGGAATATATTTTTTTCCTTAATTGTAATATCGATGTTATTTTTACATGTATGTCAACTCCATATTCACTAGTTGGTTGGAGATGCTTATTCTACGAGTCAGAGTATGAAGGGGAGTGTAAATATTTATGTTTGTCCATCAAGTTGACATATGCCCCTTTAAATAAAAATAAATTATGCTCTAAATAGAAAAATAATGTTGGCTATAATAAAAAAAAATGAATATGCTCTAAAGTAATTAGGGAGTAAGATGTTTAAACTTTATAATTTTCAAAAATATTTCAACCATAGGTTTAAATAAACTATTTGAAGATCTATGTTAACTAATTTATATGGATATCAATTTCATATGTATGAAAAAAAAATGTTAAAAAAAAATATTTTAATGTTGTAATACAAATATTCAATGTGGGTTATCAATATATTAATAATATTTAAAAATATGTTAATAATTAATTTTATTTTAAAAATATTTTAAAATGGGCTGATCAAATGCCTCACTGTACATGTCATGTAAAATATTTTAATGAAAATTATAAATATATCATGAAAAAAAATTAAGTTTTTATGGTTAAAATGTTTATTTGGTCCTATATATATATGTACTTAGATGAACCTAAATTGGTAAAGTAATTACACATCTAGCTTAAAATAAAATAAAAGTAAAAAATAGTAATAATTTAATAGAATTTTTTACTTTTAATTACTTTATACTTTTATAGAAAGTAATAAATAATTATTTTATATAAAGTAATATATAATTATTTTAAATAAAGTAATATATAATTATATAATTAATTTATTCATGGAAAATTTTAAATATTAAAATATTTTTTTTATTATATCTATTTTTATTTATTAATATAATATTCTTTGATTGAATTTTTATTTTGTAAGTTTGGTAGTATCTTTCTATTCATCCATTTTTCTAGCAAAGCATGAGGTTACATCATCCTTTTTTTATAATTGGTAGCCTCAACTTGCCTATAGGAAACCAGATCGATTGGCTGCCTGAAAGAGTTAAAAGCCAACCAAAACTGAAATTGTTTAATCTTGTCTCTAAATGACTTATAAGCTATATTATCTATTGTTTCTTTTAACATTCTATTACAAACATAAATGCTAACCTCCCACTTCATGATTCACAAACCAAATTTGTAAACTTCTACTGCTACTCATTGATAATTCAATGGGTTCAAGATTTTTTGCACTTGATCCGTGCATGTCTACTTGGTGCAGGTTTTGAAGCTATCATTCTATACGTCCAAGACACACATTTTGGTGATGTCCCTACAAGTGTATTTCCCTGAATGTCTCTATGCATTTCGGCCCGAGTTGAGTTTTCCTTTGATTCTTTGATTGATTTTTCATGTAACATTAAAGACAAAATATCATGTTATACTAATGCTAATTATTTTTTAATTTCAATAAAATATTAGAAAAAAAATCCATTAGAAAGATAAATATTTATGTTAAGAAAATTTCAAATGATGTTACTTCTTAAGATATATTTATCTATTAATAATCATTTAACTTATGGTTCACCTTCGAACAATTTTAATAAATATTCAAAGAAAGTTCAAGAAACATTATTGTAACATGCACTGTCATACCTCTCTTATCCATGCTCTTTGTAGCTACATCTAGTTCGACGTCACCCACACCATGGATCGTAATATTTCATTCGACACGGTTAATTGAAGACGGTCGCAAAGAGTGGGATGCTACATATGTTGCATTTGTTTTGGAATTTTCTTTTCTGTCATGCACTGTTATCGCTCTGTAATTTTTTGAGGTTTAGGAAGTAAACGCAGAGGTAACATAAAAACCACTTTTAAGTCTAGAAGATAGCCCTTCTAAATTCATAGAGGGATCTCTCTGTCATATTTTGCTTTGTTTTATGTAAATTATAGGCTAGTTATGACACTATAATTGTTTCCAATTGATTTGATTGATTTGGTTGATTGAATGCGTATACTTCCATTGGGCTATGGAGTCTATAAAATAAACATGGATCTGGATCAAATTTTCAAGGAGTTTCAAAGGGAAAGATAGTTGAACTAGTTGGATATTTTAGATTTAAAATGATATGGAATAGAAGAAAAGAAAGAATCGAGTTAAAGTTAAAGAGAAAGCAAGAATTCCTTAACTCGACATCGAGAAGAAAACATTAAGATTACTTACGGCCAAAACCACGGTGTATATTTCAACAAATCATGTGTGTCATTGTTTCTATAATGTAATTAAGATTTAAGAAGGTATAGTAATGGAAATCAAGAAACAACACATAAACAATAAGAAGAACTTCACCAATTTGTCCAACACATGAATCAAAAGGGGACTACGGCACATGGGAGGTTGACCTTCCCTTTTTCTTCGAGTTATTTTTTTATTTTTTGAGAGTTTTCGGAGACAAGGCATACTTTTTTTCGGAAGCCTCGTAAGCCAATGTTGAATGTACGGACGCGGATGTGGGGCCAAATGATGCCCCGAGAGGGGCTAGTGTGACTTTCTCGCCGGGATATCTCTGATGCCTGCGGAATTGCTATCCAACGTTGATGATCACTCCTTCGTTACAGTGCGATGTGTGTATGTGGTTTAGATTGGCGAGGTGTAACAACATCCTCTTCACATAGGATGAGCCGCGGATGTGAGAGGTAATATTATTGTTTTCTTTAAATTAATATAGTTTCATTTTATTGTCTTAATTAATTAATTAGAATTATCAAATTTATTCTAACACATTATTTAACTTGTTTTATTAAATTTTTTAATGAAAATGTCTAATTATTGTTGCATACTATATATTTTGTACATATTGGGACATTCGTTGGGGATGAGATTCCACCCCCCACTGTATGATCCGAGGGGTAGATGTTGACAAGGAGATGGCGAGAGATGGAGGAACATGGTGACATACACAGAACTGATCGGCTGCAAATAACGCGTGGGGGTGAGTCGCGAGGCCGGACGCCTGATTTAGGATGGAGTTGGGTGACAAACTATGTCGATTGCTAGTTGATGATGGAGTCTTCTTGACTACGATCAAAGAGATTTAGGTTGATCGTAGGCTCACATAGATACTGTAGAGGCATGACCCATGATATGTTTACCCTCATGCGTTATATCGTTGGAGCTTTTCGAGCATCTGGCGCGAGCTAGGAGGGGTAGGCGTCGTGGAGATGCATGATAGAGTAGTGCCTCATTTGATGATCATGATCATGAGGGTAGTGATAATCATTCTAGTACTCCACCTCCTCCTCCTTAACCTCACGACAAAGATCATGATGAGCAGCCAACATCCGATCTCGATTATGAGACATCATACGAGCGAGTCTACACCATCTCGGTAGACACCTAGTCCCTAAGCGGGTACTTGATCCCTAGCGGGCGATTCCATCTAAGGAGGTTGGTCCATTTGACAAGGTTGTACCATCCATCGACAGGCTGCTTCATTGACGAGTCATCGATAGGCATTTCCTAAGAAGACTTCACCATCGACTCATCGGCGAGACACCTCCAAATGCGGCACGCCATCTATCTTCACATGAGGCTACACCATCGACTAAGCGGGCTTCGACCTATACTAGTATTGATGTACCACCGGATATTTGAAATTTATATGCGGTTATATTACGGTTGTATATTTTTGACATTATATATATATATATTCCATGTATTTTATGTTCATCTTGATGTAATTAATTTATATGTTGGTGTTCACCATGATGTGTATATTTTTATGTAATATTAGATATGTTCATTTAATGTGCTTGCAGATAGATGTCTATGTGATAGCGGTTATTTGACATGACATGTATATTTGATGTTTTTGTTGTGATGATGTTATACAATATTTGTGTTTTTTTAGATGATCATGATAATGATGGTTAGATGATTTTAGTGAGTTTGAATGTGTATTTTAGTCGAATATGATATTTGTACGATGGTTATCATGGTCGTGATGTTTATTTTTAAAATTAAATCATGATATTTATTAAATATTATGTCGTGACTGTAATTGTAATTTTAATTTTAATTGTATGTAAAATTGTAAAATTGCAATTGTAATTTTATGTAAAATATTTGTAAAATTGTAATTGTAATTGTACATAATTATATTGTGAAACTGTAAATTTGTAAATATGTGAAATTATAAAAATGTAAATGTAATTGTATGCATCGTGATTGTAATTGTAATTGTAATTTTATTTGTATGTAAAATTGTATAATTGTAATTGTATGTGAAATTGTAAAATTGTAATTGTAATTGTATGTAAAATTGTTATTGTAATTGTAATTGTATACGAAATTGTAAAATTTTAATTCTAATTATAATTGCAATTGTAATTGTATGTAAAATATTTGTAAAATTTTAATTGTATTAATTATAATTGTAATTTTAATTGTAATTGTATGTAAAATTGTAAAATTGCAATTGTAATTGTAATTGTAATAGTCATTTAATTAGATTTCTTTTTACACTATTCCAATGTACAATCGAATATATATAAGAGATAAAGAAAATAGATAAGAGATAAAGATGTGAGATGTTAGATATGCTTTAAATTCAGTTTCTTATATTGTAAATGTTTTTTTATTAATAAAAATACTTTCAAATTTTAATATATATATATATATATATATATATATATATATATATATATATATATATATATATATATATATATAGTGTGTGTGTGTGTGTTATAAATTATTAAGACTTACTACATTGTATATTATTTTTACCCTTTTATTATTTTTATTAATAAAAAAGGCATTAACAATATAAAAAAGCTGAATTTAAAGCATATCTAACATCTCACATATTTATCTCTTATCTATTTTCTTTATCTCTTATATATATTCGATTGTACATTGGAATAGTGTAAAAAGAAATCCAATTAAATGACTATTACAATTAAAATTACAATTGCAATTTTACAATTTTACATACAATTACAATTAAAATTACAATTATAATTAATACAATTAAAATTTTACAAATATTTTACATACAATTACAATTACAATTTTACAATTTCACATACAATTACAATTATACAATTTTACATACAATTAAAATTACAATTACAATTACAATCATGATGCATAAAATTACATTTACATTTTTTATAATTTCACATATTTACAAATTTACAGTTTCACAATATAATTACGTACAATTACAATTACAATTTTACAAATATTTTACATAAAATTACAATTACAATTTTACAATTTTACATACAATTAAAATTAATATTACAATTACAATCGAACATAATATTTAATAAATATCATGATTTAATTTTAAAAAATAAACATCACGACCATGATAACCATCGTACAAACATCATATTCGACTAAAATGCACATTCAAACTCACTAACATCATCTAATCATCATCATCATGATCATCTAACAAAACACAAACATTGTATAACATCATCACAACAAAACATCAAATATACATCTCATGTCAAATAGCATGTCTATCTGCAAACGCAAATGAGACATATCTAATATTACATAAATCTCATAAAACATCGAATGATACTAAATACATGAATATATATATATACATATATATAATGTCAAAAATACCCAAGCTGTAATATCTTGCATATAAATTTCAAATATGCAATTGGCTATCAATACTAGTAGGTCGAAATGATGTAACCTCAATGAATAGATGGCGTGCTACTTTGGAGGTGTCTGAAGCGTGAATTCGATGTGTAGAAGGCTCTTCTTTGTATGACAGAACATTAGGCGCGACTGCTTCCGTGGATAATACAACCTTATGGATTCCTTAGATGGAGATAAGCTGCTATCAAATACTGCTAAGACAAATCTTGAGATAGTAATAGGCTACTCAGTGTCTATATCAGGCAGATGACAATACCATCATGATCTTTAATAAATTGAATTAAGGAGGAGAATGGAAGTATATGTTATCACTACCTCATGATCATGATCATCAAATGAACACTATATCATTAAATCTCACCCCGGCCTACCCCTACAGCGCTGTGACAATGTAATATAGCACTTATGCTTGCAAACAAACATATATCATGGAGTCATGCCTCTCTGAGTCTATGCGAGCCTGCGATCAACCTGCGCTCTTTGATATTAGTCAAGAGACTCCATCATCAACTAACGTCGAACTCCATCTAAATCGGGCGTGCAACACTGCGACTCACCCCGTGCCTAACGGCCGTCAGGACAGTATAATCTCCATCTCTGCCATCTGCTGATCCTCGATAAATCATCCCCAACGATGTCCTCCCTAACCTTTTAAATAGCAACAGTATGCAACGATAATTAGACATTTTTCGTAAAATTTAATAAAACAAGTTAAATAATATGTTAAATAAATTTAATAATTATTATTAATTAAACCATCATATTCTATAATGACCTAGAAAATAATAATGTACCTCTGCATCGGCCTCTCATCTCATGTGAAGAATATTTACACCTGTATCAAACCACATAAATACTTGAAAAGTGATCATCAGCATTGAATAACTAATTCGATACTGTCAGATGCAAAAGTACTAACCCCTCTTAGGCATCATTTAACATGCGTCATATTCAACGGCCAACTAGAAGACACAACCTTAATCTGCAGAAGAAAACTCTCGAAAATAAAACTGCTCGAAAATAAAGGCGAAGCTCCCATGTCTACTTGAGTCCACGATTCATGTGTTGAACAAATTAGTAGTTCTTCTTGGCTCATTTCTTGAACATTACCTTCTTAAATCTTAGTATTCTCGAAACAATGACATGATTTGTTGAAATTGCGCGTGGTACAGGCAAGCAATCTTCTTGTCGAAGTGGAGTGCTAGCTCTCTTTAAGCTGTAGCTGATTCTTTCTTTCTTATTATATCATTTAAATCTAAAATAACTCAACTGGATTCAACTATCTCCTTTGAAACTCCTTGAAATTTGGCCGAATCCATGTTTATTTTATAGACTCCCTTAATAGTAATCGCGTAATGTAATCAATCAGTAGAGCAATTATGATGTCATAACTAACCTATGATACATAAAAGCAAGCAAAATGGAGAATCCCTCTACTTTAGAAGGGCTATCTTCTAGACAGAACATATTTTCTCTAGCGTTTACTTCCCCAAACCTCGAAATTGCGGTATAGCGAGCATGGCGAAAAATTCCAAAACAAATCATTTATATGTAGCATCCCATACTTTTATGACCGTCTTCAATGCTTAGGGCTAATGAAATATTGCGATCCATGTGGCATTGTGTGGAACTAGATGCTCAACTTCTGAAAACGTAGATAAGAGAAGACGGTGCATGTTACAATAATGTTTCTTGTAGACTTTCTTTGAATGACTATTAAAATTGCCGAAAATTTTCATAAGTTAAATGATTATTAATAGATAAATATATCTTAAATAACATCGACAAACCTCTTAACACTCAAATATTATCTTTCTAATAGATTTTTTTTCATCTTTATTGAAATAAAAATGATAAATATTAGTATAACATGATATTTTGTCTTTAATATTGCATGAAAAATCAATCAAGAATCAAAAGTACAAATAACTCCCAAAACTGCGTAGCTGTCGAAATACACTATGGGAACATCGCAATGACAATGCTAGGCGTACTCGCGGCCCCCTTCAAAATATATAAATATATACCGTAGTCAAGTATCTTGTAACTTATTTGAGTATGTATTTTAACTGTAGAGATTTAGAACTGAACAATAACAAGACTATATTTAATAGAATATTTAAAAGCGATAAGTATCCTAGCTTATAAGTCATTTAAGACAGATTAAACTGGGCCGATTTTAGTTAACTTTAACTTCGAATGTAGTACGTTTATATAAGCGAATTTGAGACTGCCAATTATAAAATTGTGCAACCTCGTATTTTGTTAGAAAATGGATGAATAGAAAGACTCACTACCAAACTTACAAGATAAAAATTCAATCAAAAAATATTTATGATAATAATAAAATTAGATATAATAAAAATATTTTAATATTTAAAATTTTCCACCAATAATATAATTATATAATTATATATTACTTATTTAAAATAATTATACATTACTTTGTATAAAATAATTATATATTGCTTTATATAAAAAGTATAGAATTTATTAAAGTAAGAATTCTATTAAGATTATTACTATTTTTTACTTTTTATTTTATTTATTGGCTAGACCTGTGTAATTGCTTTACTCGGTCTGAGTTACATGTCGTACATATGTAGGATCATCATCTGCTAACCATAAAGACATTTTCTTGACTCTCGTCATCAATTTTCATTTAAAATATTTTACATGACATGCTACTGATGAGGCATTTTATCAACGTATTAAAATAATTTTTAATGATTAACATATTTTTAAAATAAATATTAATCATTAATTTTTAAATGTATTAATATTATTGTTAACCACATTGAGTATTTGTATTTAACATTAAAATATTTTTTTAGCAATTTTTTCAGCACATACGAAGTTGATATCCATATAAATGAGTTGACATGGATCTTCAGGATGAGTTTCTAAACCATATGGGTGAAATATTTTTTGAAAATTATAAAGTTTCAGCATCTTACTACCTAATTACTTTAGAGAGCATATTCATACAGTATAGCCAACATTATTTTTACATTTAGGCACAATTTGTTTATTTAAAAGGGAGCATATGCTCAAAACTTGATCGGACAAACATAAATATTTACACTCCACTTCCTCTTGAGTACAGCAGAATACACTGCATCTCCAGGTCAGCTACAAGTGGCTCTAGGATTGACATACATGCTAAAAATAGCATCGAGTGTACAGTGGGAAAGGAGGAAATGTATTTCCATTATGTATGTCGATTAACATGTGGTATATATATGCATATATATATATATATATATATATATATATATATGCATATATATATATATATATGTGTGCGTAGAAACACAATATATAAACTTGAGAGAAATAGTATAAAGCTGAAACTAAATATTCTTATATTTTTACTTGTTGACATTGTTAAGAGGTGTAATGTATTGTCGATTTGTTCACTATGGAGTTGACTATTTGAAGATTTAGAAAAGTTAGTAGGCTAAAAGTATGTGCCAGCATAAATTTATTTAATTCTTACTATGGAGAGTTCGCTAATAATAGCTATTTAAATATTAATAACAATGATGAGTCATAAATGAAATATTTCAATAAACACACTATTATAAATAATCAATAATTTAAAAATATATTAGTAATAAATATATTTTAATAATATAAATATAAGTTATAAATAAACCTCACTAAACTAGTGACACTTAGGTGATTTTATTAAAGACTCTTTGAATGAAAATCATCAGTGTATAGGAAAAATCAACCATGCTTTTTTTTTTTCGAAAAAAAGCGATATGACCTGACCAATAAAGCGATACATAATCAATACACCTCAGGTATATGGAGCACTCTGGCAGATCCCTCAACCAAAACTAGCCAAAGTAACAGCATCATAGAATAAACAAAATCCATACTCCAAAATGCCGATAAATAAGCAGTAGAGAAAAGATAGATTGATATACAAATCTCGAGTAAACATATGAAAAAAGGAGATATGAAAATATGCAGATTCTTAGACCTGAAAATCATAAGAAGTAAGCGTAATGAGTCACATGACATGAAGTATGATAAATTTTCATTCGAGAGGAAAGAAGAGTGAAACATCATATCGTAAAACACATGTATCGTGCAATCAAAAAATCTCCTGCAGCAGAGAATCCGCAGCTTCGCTTGATGAAGAAACGCTCATGAAAGGGTAAGCGATCAAAACATATCATAGAAGCCATGTACCTGCCGAGCATATACTGTCCATGCACTGAAATGTATTTGCCTTCTCAGCGACGATGAAGCTCTGCGTAGTGGGCAATGGCGCTCATGCCTTTACAGGAAAGCAGAATCAAGAGCCATATAGTCAAGCATATCAGATGAGAAGACAAAATGATACATAGAATATCTAAATCGATCTCCCAATAAATGGACCATCCTTGAAATAATTTGAAGACACATGAATACTTAAAATCCCTGATAAACAAATACATCTTAGAGGCCATGTATCTCATTAATTGTTTTCTCTGTAAATGTGAAATGACGATCTGTGAATCCATAGCGGCAGACATACCCATCCAAATCGGGAAGACGAAACATGTCGGATATCCTCAATGCTGATCCTAAATCTTATAGGCAACAATTATTTGATAGCTGTAAGTATAGACTAAGCGAAGTCTGAAACTTCAGCTTTGTGTGCGATCCCTTGCGGCATATTAATCTCATGCATATATATGTGAATCTTAATCCAGAAATGCAGCATCACAGACCATGCACACCTTTCATCAACTGCGAAGAGATAACAACGTAATGACGAAGCTCTGCTGACAAGTCTATTAAAACATGCGAGATTAGAAGGCATCCGACTATGAAATCTCGTATCGAAAATACATCAAATATCAGCCTATTTCTTCAAGCCCATATAGAGGAAGATGCAGGCCTCCACAAATTATCAGTATCAATCAATGTTCTGATTGTTACCTCCAAAAGAAATGAGCCGAAAAAAACGCCAATCGCAAAATGAGCGAGACATAAGCGATATCAAATAAATAAACATACAAAGACAAAAACATCTTATTAGTTATTACCCGATATTTTACCTTATCATTCGACGGAAACATCATCAAATGCTTAATATCTGTGAATTTTCGGGCGAATTTAATAAAGCGGCTTGCATGGAATTTCACGAATATGTAACCTTAATGATATGACATAAATGTCCCTAGCAATCCCGAGTCCCGATCTTAAATCCCATCAATCATTAAAACTCATCCCGGTATAACCCAATGCGTATGTATTTATCCTATGTCCCATTCCTACCTTAGATACTTGTGAGCAGCCGAGCACCCAAATAGGGGCTCCCGATGATAGTGGTGAAAAAATAAAAAATTCCGCGGCCTAGTATTAGATCGATGTGCGACGAAAAGCGAAACGCAACCTCTGCATATCTTGCCAGTACATCTATCAACAAAAATCGAATATACTAGCTTCCCCCTTCTCTTTATTATCAGGCGTCTGAGTAATCGGATGTAACATATCCCGACCTAATACCCACATTTGATACCTGGTCCAAATGCCATTGTATCTATGCTCTCGACATGATTTGATAATGAAGAATATTAAAACTTCTGTGTCCCCTGCCCGGCCCCCATGTGCGTGCAGCGAGTTTAAACTACAAAAGATGGCAACCCGCTACACTCGCAAGCGATGATAGAAGTGTATATCTATATTCCTTGCGAATAATATAGGTAACCCGTACAGCCCCGGTGTGCTCTGCGAATCTGGCAAAGCGGCATATACCGTCTTATCATGCTAATAAATACTCCTTACGAATTCTCACAAAAGCATCAATCTGATCTTATAACCACGGAATTTTTATATGGAAACCTAGGCCATGCTCTCTTAATTCCACTAGATGCATTAATATATTCAAGATCCCCAATGTCACCCATATTCATAAATAATAAAGGATTTTAAGCGCCCATGCCGTAGCGGGTTAAATGCGCTAAAATTTGATGTATGCTGCAACGATGATTTAAAACAATGCGATATGCTTATATAACAAATTCATCAGTATAGAATATTAATACGCATACGAATTTGTTTGAAATCCCGATATGCGACGATTAGAAGCGGCCTCATGGAAACAAGCTGATACTCATCCATGTCGAGAATTGAAGATAAGAAAGTGAAGTACCTTCCTTGTCCCTCGAACATCCCGAAAATTAAATTCCATTTATGATATTAGTTAACGATTAATGCGCACTTGATCACTGTGTCGTGGCAGAATCCTTCATAAAATTGTACGATATATCGGTCAAATGCGTCACTATGCTACAAAATATGCGACACAACCATAATATCCTTTCTCCATGCATAGTATGCGAATTTCTTTTACTTGAGCCTAAATATGGTATTATCGCTAAATGTCTGTGAAATATCCTTCATAAACTGCAATAATTTGAATTTATCTTATAGAGAACATTGCAGAGCAATAGGCGAATCCACAAAAGATCCTCCACCTTAGAATAAAGCGTAAGATAAGTGAATTTGGAAAATATATACAATGCAGATACCCCTGCTCAATTACCGCAGTAATCAAATCAAGTGATCTCGCCAGGCCATATCCATCACAGCCAGCACAAGCGATAAACAATTTAGAACCCAGACTACACTTCATTCCACGATACCTCATATCCCAATGGCTTGGCTCTCGAATCCTCAAATAAGCGAGGAAATGTGTCGGCACTCCACCCCAATCATTCAAACTGCTATCATCCTTCTTTGTAAACTGAGAGAAGGCTTCGTTGAAATCTCTTTAGTGTATATATGGTAAATGCATGCTGCTAAATTATTCTTTTCCATATGGCGTTGCCAAGCCCCTTATATTAGCTTATGCAATGAAAATACTTTGTATTCGGTCTGCAACAACCACAATTCTACGCTCTTTGCTTCTCCATGAAACATTCTTCAATCCGTAATATTTCCCAGCACCAGCGTGAAATGATAGCCACGTGAATAGTATGAAAGAGTTTCAACATCCTCATCTCGGCCGCAATCCTTCTGTTTCGTCTGAACTCCTTTCTTCACTTTAAACAACCTTTAGTCATCTGTATTTCTTGGTCCCTCTGAATGCAGAGCTCGGTATACTCCTTAATACAAATGCCTGCTACGACAAATGTTAACAGAAAGATCTCCCATCAGCAATGCAGAGAGAATGAGGTAATGATGGGATAAATCTCATCTGATGACATGAAGAAGAGACCCTAAGCTATCAAATAAATTTTTGACCTCTATCATTTTAAATACTCAATTTGCCACCTTCATCGTCGCAATAACACTGAAAAATGTGACTAATGTCCATCTTCATGAAAATATCATTGAAATGGCGACTAAAAGAACGAATATTCCCCATGCTATCGTAAATTCAAATCACTAATGACTGGAGGCTAGGAAGAAATACACATTCATCCCTTCTATCCCGAAAACTATTTGCATATATACTGCTAAAATAATGAGATTAGATATCTGACTACAACCTGCAACGACCATGCAACAAACTACCGCAGATAGAAGCGTGAAGAGACTACACCAGCAGCAACCACCCGATAGATCAGTTGAGCACAGCACAATGACATTCAATTTCTCTTGATTCTTAAAGGCAGGTGGCCTTCTTTGGGTATAGTCTCTGGTAAAAACAGTTGAAATTTGACTCCTCGAACAATGATATTTGGGTCATCACCTAGGCCTAATATTCGTAAATGACGATTCATGTGAACACATGGAAAGTACACTTTGGAAACCCCCGTGATGCGTGTCTTCGCTGACATCCGTAGACGAGCATTATTTTCTTCTTCTACCTTCTTTAATGGACAATACTCAGAATAAAATGGAAATGCAGCCTCTTGTCAATGGCGTGTCAACTCTTGTTCTCATATGCGTCAATTCATCTTCCAATGGGATTCTGTCGAATGGAATAATGGACTTGTGCCATGTGGCGACTTGAAAATGTAATCCTCACCGTTATCATCAATGAAACTTGAACATGTCTACTTGCCATTCGCAATCTTCACTACTCCTCAACAAATCTACCACTGAAAATATGAAAAGCTTCTCCATCAGTCCCTTTAATTTAAATAAGGGAGAGTCGACGGCTTGAGCTTTCCTGAAAGTTCGTCGCTACATTAATCGCATCGCGGCTTCTGAGTGCAGTGCCCTTGGGCTGATATCGTTTTAGCGGAGAGGATGGGTAGGCAAAGTATACCCGGGCCATCAACCAGACTGAATAGAGCGGGTGGGCAACATCACGGCAACAGACCAGACTGTAAATTCGCCCGACGGAAGGTGACTGCGATATTGGCCAGGATGAAGGGCTTATTTTGACCCTCGGCATCGTCGAAAATCTATTGAATAAGACTACCCGTATGTGAACAGGCCGGAACTGTGCGGCGAAGACGGCAATGTGCATCTGCAATCGCGAATCTCAACGATGTCTGGAATGCGAGAATTCAATGTCGTTGACGATATCCTCGGTGGAATCATCGCGATATACAGGCAATGGAAACCACGCGAAGACCTGTCTTGTGCGGCTCCAATGACCGCGTCAATATAACAGACCGGAAATGGAATCTCAAGTATGCAGCGAGAATTTCATTATCGAACAGGCGAATATTGTTATTCCTTTATTCGTGACTCAAACGGTGGAGCCAATGCGATCATCATGGACTCCAGCGTATATGCGTCGTTTGGGCAGGCTGAGATTTCATGAGATAACAGGCCATCCGTTCATTGATTTCTGGCTGCTGGCGTAATACTTACCGTTAATGGCGATGAATCCCGCGGCTGGCGTCGTCATCGACCTGCGTGCGACGCGCCTGCGGCTATCCTGCTATTGCTATAATCGCCAATCCCATGTTAACAACGATATCTATATTTAAGGATGTTCTTTTCCTGCGGCTCCGCGGCCGAGCTCTTCTGCAATCTGGAAATACGATTTGCCTGCGTCCATCCCAAACTGAACTACTGTTGATGTGAAATAAATCATCGGAAACCGATGTTATTCACTTGCGGCCTGAGTAAACGGTGAATTCCTGGTCAGCCTCACAGAAACCTCCATCGCGGCAGGAAGATTTCCGTGGTCGGCGAAGAGGCATCACTGAAGGCGAAAGTATTGATTCTGACATTATTCAGCAATGCATCTTCCACAATTCTATAAAATGAGCTGCTAGGTATATCATGTAGTGATTAACATCCCACAAGTCGAATGATATGAAGTGACATGAATAATCAGAGCGTCAATACTGCCGCTACTCACGTACATGCAGCGATCTATCTTAATTTGATGAGTATATCCTTATTTAAAGAGCAGGATCACTTCGAGCGAATCGAGAGATAAATCACCTCCGTATCGCAGCGGTCACACTGAGTCAATCGGACACTCATGCCAGTAATGCTCACTGAAATTAACGATAATTCAGTGAGAACTGAAGATTCTATCGGAAACGGCAATCTTCCAACATAGCCTCATGGACAGCGACAACGGCGATACATGACCACGGTACTTCCAGGCTACATATACTCTTAAAATGGTCGAAATGTAATGTTCCTCTGATATCCCATGAAACATGTGCCTGCGATTATAATCGACCACGCTACCTCGAAGATGAGAAGAGATGATAGGTAAATCTGCTCGATGCAAAAAAACTGATGAGTTAAATTCACTCAACCATAATACTGAAATTAATGATATATCATTCTTAAATCATAAAAACAACAAAATGAAAGGATCAAACGCCGGGCTATATTCCTCTGTAAACCCAATTCCCCATATTTGGGCATACTCAAAAACACCTCAAAATAGTAAAACTAATAGGAGAATGGGTATCGCAGAGATGATCCCAATGCCCGGTGAGCGATAGGCTTATGCAACCAGCGAAATCTTCTTACCGCTAAACTGATCTTCGTTCTCTCGAGTCTCCATCTTTGCTTTCGTTCTACTGCGATACGGAAATAAAGCTGCGACCATTATATATCCATAGGTCACCTGCTGACAACAATAATCGCAGTAACTTTGGGCTGAATTTCTTTAGTCAATGCGAAAATACTACTTTAGGAAAATAGCTGGAAAATACATATTGCGATATGGTAGAGAAACCTCTTCGACATTTTCACTGGCTGCATTAATTCACTGAATAAATATAAACGGCAAAAATCAATAAATACTAGATCAATGGAACCTAAGCGAAGTGCCTAGTAATGAATTTGAAAACTTATCACTCATCTCTGCTCTAAAAATAAATAAAAAAAAATTATAGTGCAAAAACCACTTGATTTAATTGGTTGATTTTGTAATTCTTTTCATATTTAATATTGAATTAAAAATGTGATATATATATGGTCCTCCCACGATCCATGACCAGAGAGATTTGAAAAACCTTAATATAAATTTATATTCAATAAAATGTCAATATAAATTAAATATTAAATATCTCAATATTAACTGTCTTACTATGAAAACATCCTTTTTAAGTTTTACATGATCAAAGAAACATACACTCAATAGATTTTATCCCATTAACGCCTTAATCAATTTAAAATTAATATACATTTAATTTTAGTAAAATGATACTTCAAATTATCTTTTTATATTCAAATATCACGAAATACTTTTCATTTTTTAGTTAAATATAAAATAATATTTGCATCATTGTTTTGATAAATTATTTTAAAATCCTTTACGTCTAATCTAATCTATTAGCTCATTCAGTACGTATGTTTTTTTTTTAATACGTTAGTTTTAAACCCCTTACATCAACCGGAACTTGATAACAAAACAAAAAAAATTGCGTCGTACATCTTAAATTATTTTTCGTAATCCACAAAGGTGTTGATTAGTATAACGATGAGATGAGATTACCCATGAAAGCGGGGTCAAACCAGCAACGTCGGTAGGACGAAAGATCCTCGTATGTTCTTAATTTCATTGCATTCCCTAATCCCACAATAGATATCGAAACATAGGCATTTCCGATCCCACTCAGGCGTGCACGAGTCTTGATATTGCTTAGTTTCTTTTCCAAACAAATTAATTACAAGTTGTAGAAGATTGACCAAGGGAAGGGGATGAAGGGACTTATTCCACGAAGGTACTCATTCCACGATTACAACGATTGCTGTGTAACACTAACACAAATTGGAAACCAAATAAATTGTATATTAATGATTGATGTCATTACAACCAAATAAATAAATGGTATATTAATCCAAATAAATTTTATATGCATCATTATGTAAAATAATGATGCACACAATGTACATATAAATATATAATAGGATTAATTTTTGAATTTTCTTTAATTTTAATAATTGGAAACCAAATAAATTGTATATTAAGGATTGATGTAAAATAATGATGCACACAATGTATATATAAATATATAATAAAATTGATTAATTTTTTAATTTTCTTTTGACTTTAATAATTACTTACCAAAACAAAAGCATAATCTCAAAAATTAAGTGTCTATCATACTAAACTGATGTAAATTACAATTTCGAGGAATATCTAAACTCAACATAAAGACGCTTAATTAAATGTTCCAAGTCTTTATTCAATATTCCAAACTACAGATTCCAAGAATATCTCAAACTCGACATAACAACTTTATGTGCATTTGCGACTGCCAATAATGCTTCGACTCCTTTGATCATTCGCGAGTAAGAGGCCTCGCCCACTATTCATTCCATTAAATTTTGGTGATAGCTACCCATTGCGATCTTTCTCTCTCGGTTTGCAAGTGGTTATTTCAACATTTTCATCATATTGAATTTACACCTTGTTGACATTAAAATGTATGGGTTTCCTACAAGCGATAATCCTTGTATGTATGGTGGGAGAGACCATTTCTATTTTTTAGATTGATTTTCCTTCTTTGAATGTTGCTAACACTGGCGATTTTAGCTTGTTTAGCAGCGCCGACTTGAGATATTCTGGCCTGGAAGTCATGCCAGATACAAGTAACTATCCATCCTCCCTATCAAATAAATCTGGAAGGGTGTTATATAAGAAAAAAAATCAGATATTATGGAATAGGTTTCAGTATCTCATTCCTTTTCAACGTTCAGCAAGGATCCCAATGTGGCGAGGAGGGTCTGGCTTTCATCATAACTTCACAACTTTCTATGCCTGATAATATCTCTAGCCAATGGTTGGGCCTCTTCAACTACTCCACGAATGAGATTTTGAACGTGATTGGCGGTTCTACGTTGATTGCAGTATAATTCGACACGAGGAAGAGCCCAGACACTACTGATCCCGATGACAAGCATGTAGGAATCAATGATTCTGGCATAAAATCCACATTTATCACCTCTCTGGACCAGTATGCCATCAATTTCAAGAGCAGATACGATATCCAGGCATGGATAACTTACAACCCTGATAAGTTTCTGAACGTGTACATGTGTGGCGATTAGCTTCCCGATTTGAGATTCACCACTTCACTTCGAACGGAGATTGTAAGCGGAAACGAGAGCGTAGCAAACATAAACGGAAACGGAAATGTATGGAGGTTTACATCTGACGTTGAACATGGCCATTGGCAGAGAGTCTCTGAACAAGATAGACCATGGTTTCTATGGTACAGTATTGGTAAAACTAGGTTTCGATCTTCAGTGATGGGCTAGTGAATGTGACAAATATGGCTGTCATTTTGTCGATTGGGGTTGCTATATTTTTTTGTAGTTACAGAACTCAAAAACATGTTGGAAATTAATTCCAACTGCAAACCTAAGCAATAGGACAACAAGCTTTAATTTTGATTTGAAACTGAAGGACGAAAGTAGCATCAATTTCTTGTTTTGGTGTTCACTCAATCGTGCATTAAATTTTTGGTTTTAAATCCTTGCATCAGTAACCTGGCCGTAGTCCCCTTCTGATCCACCAAATCGTGGTCTGCACTATGTTACCTCCCGCCTTAACACCATTCACCTAACTGCATTTAAGAGCCGTGATATGAGAAAGTTGGAATTTTGGTTTTAAGGCTTTATGTCAGATAGTTTTATTTAATAATGTTTTTTTTAAATTAGATTTTATTTTCATGTTTACAATATATATATATATATATATTATGTAAAGGAGAGAGGGAGTGTATGCAAAAACAACGGAAGACTGTGTATGTCGAGAGAAAAGATGGCTGTCTGTGTAGAAGCAACAGAAGACTATGTGTAGCAGCAAATGCTGTGTGTGTAACAACAAATGAATGTTTTGTATGTAAAAACAAATGAAGCTATGTGTGTAATAACAAGTGAAGGTGTGTGTGTAAAAAAAAAGGAACGTTGCGTGTGTAACAGAAGATGAAAAAGACAACAAAGGATCGTTGTGTGTGTAATAGCACAATGAAGTAATTTTTGTAAATCCAAAACAACTGTTTTGATGCTTTGTAACAACAGGAAATTTTGAATGATAAACAATGAATTTTCTTCCCACTGTGTGTGTTTGAATTTTGCAAAGTATTTGTTTTGATTGTTCTCTCCGTGTTAGAGGAATTTTGTTTTCCTCACTATTATTCAGAAATTATCAGAAATTCCAACATGGTATCAATGCTAGTCCATGCAATCAACAGTTGCTAAAGAAGATGAAGGAAGAAGAAGTTTGTTGAAAATTTTTTCCAGTAGTGTGAAAGTTCACCAAGTCAAGTATTTATCAAAAAAAAATTTATCTCTTCAGTAGTGAGAAATTTTGTTTAAAAAAACACAGTCAAGTTTTAGCATAGTTCTGTAAGCTAGCAATGGCAGGAGCCAACACAAGCATGAGTATGGGAAATACTCAACTCCTACAATTCAACGAGAAGAAATATGACTATGGGGAAATGACAATAAGAGCTCTGTTTTCCTCTCAAGATTTATGGGAGCTAGTTGAAGACGGATTTGAAGAACCAACAGATGAATAAGAATTTAATGCCTTGACACAGGCAGAGAAGGATTTGCTAAAGAGTAACAGGAAGAAGGATTCAAAATCCCTCTTCTATCTCTATCAAGTAGTGCATGAAAGCATATTTCCAAGAATTCTAGTAGAAAAGAAGTCCAACGATGCATGGGATACCCTCCAGACAACCTACCAAGAAATGGAGAAGGTAAAGAGAAAAATGCTTCAATTAATGAGAAGAGATTTTGAAGTCATTTGCATGAAGGATTCTAATACAATAGACTCATTCTTCACTTTGTTGATCAGGTTGGTTACCTGAATGAGATCTCATGGAGAGACAGTAGAAGAAAGAAGAATAGTGAAGAAAGTATTGAGGAGCTTACCCTCAAGATTTGATGTGATAGTAAAAACCATTGAAGAGATAAAGGATCTCTCAATGTTTACTGTTGATGAGCTTCATGTATTATTGATGACACATGAACAAAGATTGGGTAGAACAACAAACTCATCTTTGGAGAATGCCTTCAAGACCCAAATTTCCTTTGGAAGAGGAAGAAGTCAAGTCAGATCAAACTACAGAGGAAGAGGTAGAGGCAGAAGCCAGAAATGAGGAGGAAGAAACATCCCTGCAAGTACAAGTGGAAGGGGAAGCAATCAAAGTTAGAATCAAAGCCAAGGCAACAACCAACAAGGTGGACAAAATCAAGCCATGGACAAAGGTATGATAAATCCCAAGTCCAATGTCATTAATGTAAGAAGTATGGGCTTATTTCAATGAATGTGGGACGAAACTGAGTGACATGGGTAATAGGCCCAGTGCTAATTTTACTAAAGAGACTCTGAGTCAAGAGAATTTTTTTTTTAGCATGTAATATGGCTGAAGAGAAAAATGAAGATATATGGTTTCTAGATTTCGGATGTAGCAACCATACGAATGGAAACATCTCTATGTTTTCCATGTTAGATGAAAATGTGAAGTCTCAAGTAACATTGGGGACAAATAGTAAAGTCTCTGGCATGGCGAAATGAAAAGTAAGCCTTTTGACGAGGAAAGGAGAAAATATATACATATCAGATGTATACTATGTTCCTGGTGTGAAGTGTAACCTTTTGAGCATTGAAAAAATCATTCAGAAAGGCTACAATGTATTCTTTGAAGATGATGTATGCAACATCATGGATAAATCACAAATCAAGCAATACATTGCACAAGTTAAGATGATAAGAAACATAATGTTTACTCTCAAGATGAGAGAATATTTAAAGAAATGAGCTACAATGTCAGCAGTGACACAAGAGACATTCCAAATAGAAGCAAAGGATGAAAATTGGTTATGGGATTTGAGATTTGGACATCTCAACTTTGGAGGTCTAAATTTGTTGCACAGAAAAGGAATGATAAAGGGATTACCATTTATTGAGAAGCCAAACAACCTATATGAAGGCTGCATCTTGGGAAAACAACACAGAGAGAGCTTTCCGTCAGGAAAGAGCAAGGGCAAAAGAACCATTAGAAATAATTCATTCAGATTTATGTGGACCAATGAAAACAACATCATTAGCAGGCAGCCACTGTATGCTAACCTTAATTGATGATTACACAAGAAAAACATGGGTATACTTCTTGAAGTTGAAGAGTGAAGTGTTTGAAAAGTTCTGCCATGTTAAGGCTCTCGTAGAGAATCAAAGTGGGCAGCATATTGAAGTCCTAAGGACTGATAGAGGAGGAGAATATATCTCCAAATAATTTATATGTTTTTGCATATAAAAAGGAATTCATAAGCAATTTACAGCAAGGTATACACCTCAGCAAAATGGAGTTGCTGAAAGGAAAAATAGAACCAGCGTGGACATGGTAAGAAGCATGTTGAAGACAAACCATTTTCCAAATGAATATTGTCTTGAAGATGTACATTGTCCAGCATATGTCTTGAATAGATGCCCAAAAAAGAGTGTAATGAACAGAGCTCCAAAAGAAGCATGGAGCATCATGGAACAACATGTCACCCACATGAGAATTTTCGGTTGTGTGGCTTATGCACACATTTCAGATCAACTAAGAAAGAAGTTGGATAGTAACAGGGTGAAGTGCATATTTGTTGGATACAATGAAGAATCCAAAGCATACAGATTGTATAACCCATCTACCAAGAAATTTATGATAAGCAAAGATGTACAACTTATTGAGGAAGAAGCTTGGGAGGGAAGAATTGAGAAAAAAGTGAATGTAAAAATTTGTTTGTCTCATGCTAAATATGAGGAAGAAATCATTAAAAGACATCCCTCATTAGCAACACTACCTCCACCAACGCAAGGAAAACAAGGGACACGACAAAAAGGTATGAGAACACCCTTGAGAAGTGATGACAATGCTTCTCCAAGCACATCACAAGGAGAAGATATGAGTGCTTCTACAAGCACAAATTCAACAAGTGAAAGAGGAACTAGATTCAGAAGTTCAGATTAAATTTTTGAGCAAGAAGAAGGTATGAACTCTTTATTTTCTTTATATTGTCATGTAGAATATCCTATTCATTTTGAAAAAGCAGTAAAAGATAAGAAATGGATAGATTTTATGGATGAAGAAATAAATGCCATAGAGAAGAATAAAACATGGAAATTAGTTGATCTCCCAAACGGTAAGGAAGTTATTGGAGTGAAATGGATTTATAAAACCAAAAGAAATGTTGAAGGTAAGATTGAAAGACACAAGGCCAGACTTGTTGTCAAAGGCTACAAGCATCAACAAGGAAGAGACTATGAGGAAACATTTGCACCAGTTGCAAGATTGGAAATAGTAAGAGCAGTGTTGTCCATAGGAGCACAACATAAGTGGAAAGTTTACCAATTGGATGTGAAATCAAAATTCCTAAATGGAGTATTAATTCAAAAGGTTTATGTTGAACAACCTCTGGGCTATGCGAAAGAAGGCCAAGAGCACAAGGTATGCAAATTGAAAAAATCTTTGTATGGGCTGAAACAAGCACCAGGAGCATGGTATAGTAGAATAGATGCCTATCTACTGGAAAATGGGTTTGAGAAATGTGAAGGAGAACCCACATTATACATCAAGGAAAAATATGGTAATATTCTCATTGTTGTTTTGTATGTTGATGATGTTATATTCACAGGTAATGATGCTTACCTAATTGAGAATTTTAAAACAATCATGAAGGAAGAATTTATGATGACTGATATGGGATTTCTGAGATACTTCTTAGGAATAGAAGTAGAGAAAAATGAAAATAAGATTTTTATTTTTCAAGCTAAATATGTGAAAGAATTTTTGGAAAGACTTAATATGCAAGATTGGAAGGCAGAAATTACTCCTACAGTGATGGGATTGAAACTAAACAAAGAAGACAACAACAAGGATTTTGATCCAAGTTTGTATAAGAGCATAGTTGGAAGCCTTATGTATTTGACTGCAACTAGGCCAGATGTTATGCATGCTGTGATTTTAATTTCTAGATTTATGGAAACACCAAAGGAGGCACATTGGAAATCAACGAAAATAATTCTAAGGTATGTGAAAGGAACAAAGAGGTATGGAATTTTATACACCTCTTCAAAAAAATTTGAATTAATTGGATATACTGACAGTGATTAGGCTGGAAGTATAGATGACAGGAAAAACACCTATGGATATGTTTTTCATATGGGATCAGGAGTCATCTCATGGGATTATAAGAAACATCCAATTGTGTCCTTATCAACAGCAAAGAAAGAGTATGTAGCAGCTACAACAACAGCATGTCAAACAAGTAGTTTGTGTCATGAACAAGTAAAAGGCACAACAGTTTATTTTGATAATAACTCAACAATAGCTTTATCCAAAAACTCATTGTTTCACAAGAGGACAAAACACATTGATGAAAAGTATCACTACATTAGAGAATTAGTGAACAATGGAGAAATTGTTTTTGCAACGTTGCAGAAAAGAAGAGGAGTTTGCTGATATGTTGACAAAACCATCGGGGAAAAAAGTTTTAATTATCTCAGAAAATGTTTGGGTATGAAGAGAACAGTAGTTGTAATTAAGGGGGAGTATTGGAAATTAATTCCAACTGTAAACCTGAGCAGCACAAGCTTTAATTTTGATTTGAAACTGAAGGACGGAAGCAACAACAATTTCTTGTTTTGGTGTACACTCAATTGTACATTAAATTTCTGGATTTAAATCCCTGCATCAACAACCTGGCTGTAGCCCTCTTCCAATCCTCCAAATCATGGTCTACACCATGTTACCTCCTGCCTTAACGCCATTCACCTAACTGCATTTAAGAGCCATGATATGCCAAAGTTTGAATTTTGGTTTTAATGCTTTATGTTAGATAGTTTTATTTAATAAACTTTTTTTTGAACATAGATTTTATTTTCATGTTTACAATATATATATATATATATATATATATATATATATATATAAAGAAATTTTATGTAAAGTAGAGATGGAGTGTATGCAAAAACAACAGAAGACTGTGTATGCCAAGAGAAAAGAGAGTTGTGTGTGTATCAGCAACAGAAGACTGTGTGTAGCAACAAATGCTGTGTGTGTAACAACATGTGAATGTTGTGTCTGTAACAAAAAATGAATGTTGTGTATGTAACATCAAACAAAGCTTTGTGTGTAACAACAAGTGAATCTGTGTATGTAACAACAAATGAAAAAGACAGCAAAGGAGTGATGTGTGTAACAACATAAAATTTTGAATGATAAACAATGAATTTGCTTCCCACTGTGTGTGTATGTGAATTTTGTAGAGTATTTGTTTTGATTGTTCTCTCTGTGTTAGAAGTGTAATTTTGTTTTCCTCAATGTTTTTCAAGAATTATCCCGAATGGAAAATTTATTTTAGAATAAATATATTTGTCGGGGTTATTTTAGAAACATTTCCTCCTCTCATTAAAAATTCCCCCAAAAAAATAATCTTTTATATCTTTATAAGATAGTATGTTTTCTTATGCCCATCAACATAAACATAATTCTTGCACGGAGAAGCCATTATGGTGTACAAGTATAAACTCGAATGACTATACATTTGTGTAACCTTTTGGCTTTTAAGCATTTACTTAATGTTAATATTTTAAATAGTTTAATATTTACTTGATGTTAATATTTTAAATATTTTAATATTGGATAATAAAGTGTTGTATATTCAATTTGAGTAAATTTAATGATTAAAAGTATTTGTGTTTTCTAAGAAAATTATAAATTTTCATATATTAATTTGGTATTCTAATTTGACCATAATCTTAAATTTAGATAATAATAATTATTATTATATTTGTTTTCTCTTAATAAATTCAATTTAAAATAGCACTATCTATCTAATTATAAAATACTGTCAACAAAACTAATATATCCATATATCCAATCCAATTGAGAAAAAACACCTATCTTATCATAGGTTACTATGATCCACCCCACGTATATTACTGTTATACCCACACATATATACAAGCACTATCTATCTCATTTTATTTTGAGTCTTGGGAAAATAATTTACAATGCTATGAATGAGTTTTGGCAAAAAGAATGTATTATATATACTCCGAGTGAATGCAATTTCGAAATTTTTAAAAAAATCAGCCTTTGAGAATTTTGTTTTAAATTACGAAATTGCATTCACTCGGAGTATAATACATTCTTCTGGCCAAGATTCAAATACGAGTACAATAGACTGTTAAATACTCAAATATGAGATTGTCATCCATCTGAACCTTGTCTCTTATGATTAGATTCACGTGCTTTGGAGTTCCATTGTCCTGATGTCACCCAAAGATTCCTTCATTTCAATGTTGGAAAGCAAATCCAATAGATATCCATTTTCCAAACTGAAAATGGGTGAATATCAGTTGCATAGGATGACAGAAAATTTAAAAGTTGGTAGCAAAGGATTGCTTAAGATTTAAAAGTTGGTGGAAGAATATAGTGTATGCAAGAAGCGACATGGTTCTGTATTGCAGAGAGAGGAAATTATTTATTTATTTTCTTTTCAGATATGTACATAATCCGAAAGGACTTATCTTTTACTAATTAATTTCAATGGATTAGATTATTATTCAAAATTTTCACCGAAAGCAAGCTGGAGAATTAAATAAAAAGAGAAACTGGTTTGAGTGTTTTTTTTTTTTTTTTTAATTTATTATTTTTTTTGTTTTTTTAATTTATTATTATTATTTTTAACCAAAAAATTTTTCCACTTATTTTATAGTTTAATATTGAAATTTTTATTTTTATTATTGTTTTGGTTTTTAAACTCATGTGGTGATCATTTTTTAAGGAGCTTTTTGGATTATCCACAGTGCTAGAAAACGAGTGTATTCCAACCAGGATCCATTATCAGGACAAATTTTTATTATTTTTGTTATTATTTAAATTCATTTATTTGTAAGGTCATTGATTGAAGTTTTATTATAAGCTGTTTAGTAACTTTTATTTCTAGTAATTACTAATTTTTTGTTTTTGTTTTTATTTCCTTTTTATTTAACCTTTTTAATTTTTATTTATTTTTTAATTATTATTTCCATATTCATGAATTATAATTTTTCCAATATTTTCAATATAAGATAACTTATTATTATATTAAAAATATTTTTGAATAAATATATATATATATATATATATATATATATATATATATATATATATAACATAAAAATACACACACACACACACACATATAAACATATTTCTTAATTTTGGGGTTTATAATAAATTTTTTTATGTATTATATTTCAGTTAAAGTAAATGATGCAACATAGGAAACACAACCATATATCCTACCTCAAGGCTTAAAATAGTTGGAAAATCTCAGATCATAAGGAAGCAGAGAATGGGTCGATTCATTACTACCACTTTCTTCTCTCTAATACTCTACCTAAAAGGGAATATGAAACCATAAATATTATGAGACATCATCTCTTTGGTTTCCCTAGAACAAAATGAAGCATTAATGAGGGAAATGACTCATGCAGAAGTGGAGATGAAAATAAGGAAACACTAGAAATAAATGTACTTGGACTCGGTGACTTTACACATGCCTTCTTCCAAGCCCCTTTTTTCCTCTTAGGAAACGAAATCCTATATGTAGGATAGGAATCACACAAAACTTCAGTAGCCATTTTCAACTCAAAGAAACATTTTTAATTCTTTCTCCTAAGTAGAGAAATGCATAGGAACTGATAAGATATGTAGAGGCCAGAGAGAACCTAGATGTTATACTGGTAACACACAAGGTTATTCATTTCTTAAAGTAATAAAAAAATGGGGATATCTCATGAATCCAGGCATATCTAGTTGGTTCTGGTTCAACAAATCTTGTTTACCTTCGTATTTTATATCTCTTGGAAAAGTTGGATATTTACTATGATTTCTATGAAATTTTCTTCAATCCTAATAAATTTCTTTCCCTCAACAAGATTCATGCATTTTAAAGGAATACGATAGGGAGACCCTCTCCCCCCTTTATTTTTCATCCTAGTTTCTAAAAGTTTGGGAAGGGTGATCAAAGTAGTAGTTTCTAAATGAAACATCAAATGAATTAAACTATACATGGAGGACCTACTCATCCCAAACTAGTAATTTGTTGATGATACTATGCTAATGGGTGATCCTACAATTCAAGATTCCGTTTCCTTTAGTAATTTTTTAGAGGATTTTATGGATGCCTCATGAACCTCATCAATTAGGTGAAGTTAAATGCTTCTTCTTCTTCCTTAGCTAATTTTTTATGAGTAGTTAAGCTTAGTGCAAGGTCAATAGGAAACAACAGAGAAGCACCTAGAATAGATCACTGATAAAGTCTTTGAGATAAAAGAGGAAAAGGAAAAAAAATTGCAATTTGTCTATATTATCGCTGTGACAAACACCCTCCAAAATCTTGCATACACTTGGATCCTACTTGTGATCCTATGATCTGTCATTCCTCAATTTCTTGTACTCACTTCTTAGTTGGTTGATGTTTCTTAACTGTCATAGTCACTTTCTTACACATGCCTAGCTTTTGATGTAGTCATAAGCATTTTTCTTACAAGTAAGCTTAACAGCCTATGTGTATATTAGAAATTCAAACCATGTCCAACCCTAGCTGATAGTGACTGTGCAAAGGAAGGAGACGGTCATTGTGCAACTCTCTATGGTTGATGACTACATAGTCCCAAGAGGTTGTGCTTGTGTAGTCACTAAGGACATTGATTACACAATTCCTAGAGACATATATTACGTAGTCCTTATTTCTAGTAAATGGACAATCCTAATTAACATTTCCCTCACTTTCGTTTGTGATCACATCATCTTTCAAATTGAGTTTTATCAACTGCCACTTTTGTGCGCTTTGGTTTTCATTAGTGTTGTTTTCACTTTTGTGATTTTTTTTCTTGCTTTCACTTATACAAGTGGAAAATTTGTGTCCTCTTTGCTATAGCATGTTTTTCCTCCACTTTTTTATATTTTTCAAGTGTCATATTTTTGGCATAGGAAGTGTCACATGTTGTGCTCATATTTTTGGATTCATTTCAAGAGTTAAATTTGGTGTTGGTGGGTCCTATTTATCATATCGACATGTATTATACTAATTCCTTAAGTTTCATGCAATGTCATACCAATATCGTCATTATCATCACAAAGTGTATCCTAAGTGTCGCACTTGGAGGTAAGTGTTGTTTTCTTATTGTTTCGATGAGGACATGATTGTGGATCATAAATGATTCATTTTCAAGTATTTGATCATCTATAAGTGTGTGATAATGTTCAAGTCTTGTTATGGTTCAATATCATTTCTCTTTGGTCCTGCACTTAGTCATTTTTTATAGCTTATCCTTCTTTAGTCAACCTTCTTTCAAATTGCCTCCCTGAAATATGAATTGTAAAGTCTCAGGCTTCATGAAGCATATCCTGCATATTGGAGTTGTGCAATGCATAACCCATACCCCCAAGGACTGCAAATTTTCCAGTCATTATGCTTAATATCAACCTCGTGCTCCTCAAAACTACATAATTCAACCCTACATCAGCCTCTTTCTGTGCACTGTGCAGTTGCACCCAACAATATCTCTCTCTAATTCTCTGAATTGTGCAACTACACAATCCATATGCCTATTTTTCCTCCAAAACTATGCATTGCACAGTCAGAGTGGGAAAATATTGCCTTGCCATGACCCTTAACTGCGCAATCCACCTTCTTAGGCCTCTAGAATTGTACATTGCACAATTTCAAGCGAGAGTCCCTTACTCTTGCCCTCTAGAATTGTGCACTATCCAACCACTAAGCCTTCCTCCCGGTCCAATACACAGTTTTAGGTCAACCAGTGGTTTTCATGAAGCAAGTTAGACTATGAGATTTTTCGGATTGATTTCGTATTTTCATGAGTGGATTTCATTTGTAGGTACTATATCTTGACATGACAGGATGATGCTTGGAGAGGAAGAGAAGGAGATTGTGTTGTAAGATGCTTATGAATATGGAACCATGAAGAATTCCTCGAGTAAGAAGATGAAGGGATAATATCTTATGACAGAAGATGAAAGATCAAATTCGCATGAAGGCTCCATATCAATCAACCCTTTGGAGGAAGAAGACAAACAAAATGTAATATTCATCATGAATATGAAAAGAAAGAAGCAAAAGGAGAAACTTGGAAAAACCACATCATCATGAAGTTACATGTCATTATTGTCAAGAGTCGTCTCAAGAGTCAAATGTGTCATAATGTATTACCACATCATTTGTAGAATTTAATTGTTTAATTGTCCCAAATGAGAAAATGTAAAATATGTGGAAGACTAAGGGTCTCACATGGAATAAAAAGAGTCACTATTGAGTCTTAATGTCATGTAGAAGCTCAAAGTTCATGTACGAATTTGAAAATTCATTGTATAAGCTCAAGATTCATGAGGGAAGTTAAAAGTCACAAGGGAGGTGGAGAGTCACATTATTTGTTATAAATACACCCTCCAAAATCAAGAAAAATAACTTTTAGGACTGGAACTTCCCACCTTGGCTTCTCTAGCATTGGCATAGGAGAGAAGATCTTTCTTTGGAGGAGCAAGTGGTGAATTAATGTTACACTATTATGGATAGCATGGCAGGATTATATTTCTATATATTGGCATTTCCACTTAATATATGAAGTTTGATGAGACAACACATTTTCATGCATATATTGCTAATATCGTAGGACTATTCTTTATATGTTTACAGTATATGTTTCGTTAATATGTACTAAGTAAATTTAACTATTTCGATGGATTTGGTACTTATATTATTGAAGGCGTGTTTTATTTGGTTTTATGATCATCGTTGTCTTGTGAACTAATTACAAGTTAACTAGCAATCCTCTTATGTTATTGTGTGTCTCTTTTAGGATAGTACTATTAATTTTCTTCTCGAGGCTCATTGTCGCTTTCCTTACGATGAAATTACAATTTATACATCAAAATTGTATGTCTCACAGTGTTAAATTATTTTATTGTTTCAAAGAATTTTTTTATAACCTCTTATTTTAATAATGGCATCCAAGCAAAATCCTAAGGATAATGGCAACTAGTTGTATTTCTAGTTGGGGTTCCTACTCCAAACAGTGTGAGATCTATTTGGGAATTCACATTGGGGAGACCCCCTTAGTTGATGAATTTCCAACACCGTCAACAATTGGCGCTAGAAGGAGGGGTGATGATAAGTTATGCTTGTTGAGTTTGTTTTGAATATGTAATCTGAAAAGGCTCTTTCCGGAGTCATAATCCCAGAGTGTTTTTCTAATAGATAAAATATTTCAATCCCCATAGAATTAATTGATGGCTTGTCTAAGTTGGAGTTTGATGGTGAGGGTGAAACATTCATAGCTCAACATATATCTTTGCTTTTCCAATTTTCTGAATATTATGAAATTTATTGTGAATATGTTGCTAATAAAGTGTCCACCTTCACTCATGAAGGTTGAGTTAATAAATGGTGTCATAATTTAACTACTACTTCCATTCATTCATTTGAACAAGTTTTTATGGAGCTTCATCAAGACTTTGAAAGGTATGATTTTCATGATGTTTGTGATAGAATTGATCAACTTAGAATGAAACCTAGTGAACCTCTAGAGGATTTGATTAATCAATTTCTTCACCTTTTCTATGAATTTACCAAGAGAGTGATTGATTTGGATTTCATCACAGAACATTTTCAGAGTTTGATTGTACTTACCTTAAAATATTTTTAATCCTAAGCCTTCGATGATTCTAATCTCCCAACTTATGCTAATCATATGAGACACCCCAAATTTGTGAGGAGGAACCTACTATTCCTTTTGTTCATTATCCTCCCCCTTTCTCAGTACCAAATATGTCCCTCCTTCTGATAATGTTAAAGTTGAGAAATATGAAAAAAACGTTATTTATCCCTCTCTCCCACCTTCATCTCATTCTAATGCTTTAGATACTATGGTTGAGAACTTGGAATGGTTCAGTGACCACAAGAAATCTGAGGTGAAGGTTTATACCATAGTTTTTCAAGATCACATCAATATGTATAATTCAAGTATTGAATATGATTTAATTGAAAGTAGGATTTGTTAATCCAATTTTTCATTGATGGAAAACAGGTTGATGAAGGAGAAGCCATACTATGACCCTATGATTGATAAGCCTAACAATGAAGATGACCTCTTACTGTCCCAATCACTTTCTGCACATAAATATTCAAGGAAAGTTATAAAGAAAAATAATTTTTTCTACCTTGGAGGAAAAATTTCACTATGACACCTACACTACCTTTGAGAGCATAATTTTAGCTTTCGAACGAGCTCGTACTTGGCTGGAAACTCCAAGTGGTTTTTGAGATATTGAATTTTCAAGTTAAAAAAAGAAAAAGAAAAAGAAAAAAAAACATATTTCTGATAATGAACTGACCTATGCTCAGATACTCATGTGGGCCCTCATGACGTCTCCTTCCTCAACATATGTGTATTTTCGAATAGTCAAACAACTATATATATAAATTTGCGTACTTCCATTTCTGGGAAATCAATTCGGTGAAGAATAACAGAAAAATACAAAACAGTGAAGAGTTCACATCTCGTGAACTTAGGAGGCCGAGGTTCATTGTGTGGACATATTTTTTTTTTTTGTTAGGTTAAAAACTTTGAAACAACCACCTGTAGTAGCTCACCTCAAAATTGTGAAAATTAAAATGTGGACTATTGAACAGTCACCATAGTAAGGGCTCGGATTTGTTGGAGAATTTACCTCAGGTCTGTGACAAGGGGTTGCAAAGCCTTTCAGACATGTGACAAGAATGGTGGACAGAACTAAAGTCTGTATCTTGGCAGCTTGAACCAAGTAAAAAAATTTTGGAAGCTTGGAAAAACTGCAGATCTATGAAGGGACTATAGGACAACAAAATTTGGATACCTTTCATTACCTCAAGCCTGTTTGTAGAAGCTCAGACACGAAGAGGGGTATACTTGGACCTATGGCACCTCCTTTTTAGAAGTTCGGACAACAACACCTTCAAGGCACACTTGTGGAGCCTGGACCTATAGCAGCAGAATTTTAACTAATTAAGAGCAGTCACCATTAAGAAAAACTTGGTGAGCAGATTATTGTAGCATTTTTTTAAATATACCTATGGCATCCTTCATAGTCACACTAGCTCGGTGTAGTGGATGGACTAGCACCTCAGACCTGTGACCTTGAGGGACTCGAAACAGTGATCACATACTTGATATTAGAGGTATGAACAATTTGAATACAAGTGGATAATGAAGTCAGTGAAGAACTTTGGAAGAAATAATACAGTGATGAATATGTAAGCACTATTCACATTCTCTATTAAAACAAGCAAAGTAGGATTGGTGTCCTTGGAGTAGGAGCTCCTAAATACAAGGTTGGTGCCTTGAGAAGATAGGGTTAAAGCCGTAGAGGTCAGAGCCTCATCAAAGTCCAATTTGGTGCTTGGCAACAAGTTGGTGCATGTTTCATTAAAAGGGTTGGTGCCCTCACTAACCTATTGCATACTATTATTTAAAAAGGGGATTGAAGTTCTTATTAATCCTTAATATTATCATTATACACCTCTATGTCTTTAATTGTGAAGAATCTAACTGGAAATAATTAACAATTCGAAAGAAATACTGATTCACCCCCCTCTCAGTATTTCTAAAAATTGGTTTAAGAGCCATCTTCTTCATTATCAGCCTAATAGCTGGAAGAAGGATTATTAGGCACAATGAAGAACATGGAATTAACAGGAAAACTGCCTATCTTTGATGGAAAAAAATTTAGTTTTTGGAAAAAGAGGATGTCCTACTATCTAATGTCTCTTGGACCTAACATATGGCACTCTGTTTTGGATGGGTTCAAAGCTCCCGTTGGTCTTCCAACTGATCAATATGAAAGAAAAGCCTAAACTTCCAATGCCAAAGCTTTAAATTCCATCACTAGTGGAATCACCGATTCCGAATTTACAGAAGTCATGAATTATGACTCAGCCAAATAAGTATGGGATAAATTGGTTTCTCTATATGATGGGGACTCCAAATTTAAGAAGGAAAAGATTCAAACCTATAGAAGACAATTCGAGAGTCTGAAAATAGATGATGAAGAAGATATTGCATCATACTTCCTTAGAGTGGCTAAAGTGGTTAACTCTCTTAAAGGACTAGGGGAAAATGTTGAAGAAAGCACCATTGTTAAAAAAATCCTGAGATCGCTTCTTGACAAATTTGACTCCAAAGTAAGTGTCATAGAAGAAATGAAGGACCTAGATACTCTCAAGATGGATGAACTTCATTGAATTCTTATTTCCTATGAGATAAGAAAAGGGATCCCAAATTTCAAAGAAGCAGCTTTCAAGCCTCAAGATCTACAAAAGAAGGAAAAGGATGGCATTGCAACAATGATGAATTTGATACTGAAAATGAATTAGCTCAATTTGTACGAAGACTAAAAATGGATTCTAAGCTAAAAGTTAAGTACCCTCTTATTTGTTTCAATTGTGGAATAATAGGTCATTATGCTACAAAATGTCCTCATAAACATGATAGGGATGATGGAAAGGACTCTAAAAGAATGATGTGCAAAAAGAAAGGGTTTAATAAGAAGAAATTCTTCTCCAAACAAGATGAGTCTGATGAAGATGAATTTGCAGTCATGAAAAGGAAATCAACTAGAAATGTGTGTCATTACAAAGAAAGTGATGATGAATCAGATGAGGAAAGTAATTATGTTGGAAGCAAAGAAACACTATTCATGGCATTTACAAATGATGATGACTCAGAACTAGAAGATGAAAAAAACATAAATAGTTTGCTAATGAGTTCCATTGAAGAAAATGAGAATATACAAAAGAAGATAATTTCCCTCAAAATAGAAAGAGAGGAAGCAAAAAGAAGGGAAGACTTCTTTAACATTAAGCTAAAAGAGAAGGATGATATTTGTGAAAAACATGAAGCTGAAATAGTATCTCTAAGAAAGAAATTAGAAAAATTCCAAAGGAGTTGGAAAATCTCTCTAGCTCTTGACAACATTCTTAATACTCAAAGACCTCAACATGACACGTATTGAATTGGTTTCAAAGGAGAATTGTCAAGGACAAAGAATAATTCCAGAATTTATGTTGATGTACTCTCTTGCCACCCAAAAGAAGAAAATTCATCTTGTCAGGAAAAAATTCCCATCTCAAAACCAAGAATTGAAGGAAGAGAAACTCCAAGGAAGAATGTTGGTTCAATCTATGGATACTACAACATGTATCAAACTATTTTTCTTGGGTATTGTTAGAATTGTAAAAAATTTGGGCATCAAGCTAAGCATTGCAAGGCTCATAAGAATAAAGTACCAAGGTTGAATGATCAAACAAACCAACTGCATGGCCCTAAAGAGCAAGGACAAATCAAAACTTACAATTCCTTTAATCCTTTAGCTAAGTTTGATCCGTCTTGCTCATTATGTGATAATTATGACCATAATGAACAAAATTGTCCTCTCAAAAGGGAAAAAGCTAAAAACGTAAATCTCAAAACTGATAAATGTGGCCTAGCTCTATGTGCTCATAGTGAAGAAAAGCATTGGTTCGTGGATAGTGGATGCTCAAGACATATGACAGGTGACCAAAAGAAGTTTATCTAATTGAACAAGAAAAATGGAAATGTATCCTTTGGAAGTGGATTCGCTAAAATCACTGGAAAAGGAACTGCTACCCTTGTCAATGAACTAGGAAAGGCTCAAAATACCATGTTGGTAGAAGGGCTCAAACACAATCTCTTAAGTGTCAGCCACATTTGTGACCAAGGACATAATGTTGTCTTTAGTACAAATAATTGTGAAATAAGAGACTCATCCTTGAGAGAAATTTTGTCGAAAGGGGTAAGAACACCCGATAATGTTTACATTCTCAGTAGAATCCAAGAAGATAAATGTTACTTAAGTCAAACAGATGAAATTTGGTTATGGTACAAGTGATTGGGGCATACAAGTTTTGATAACCTAGTCAGCATCAACAAAATTAATGCAGTAAGGGACGTTCCAAAAATGTGCAAACCAAATCAGGTTGTATGTGGCCCATGCCAACATGGAAAGCAAACCAGAACTAGCCACAAAACTAAGGAGTTCTCAACATCAAAACCTTTGGAAATCATTCATGCAGATTTGTGTGGGCCAACTAGAACTCCAACTCTGCAAGGTGAAAGTTACTTTGCTCTATTTTTTTATGAATATACTAGAATGATGTGGATATATTTCATAAAATATAAATCCGAAGCATTTGAATGTTTTAATAATCTTAAGGCTCTCATTGAGAATGAAAAAGATTCTAAAATTAAATGTCTTAGAATAGATAGAGGTGGATAATTCACCTCAAAAGAATTTTATGAGTTCCGTAAAGAGCATGGAATCGAAAGAGAACTCTATACTGCTAGGACACCCCAGAAAAATGGATTAGTTGAAAGAAGGAACCGAACCATTCAATAAATGGCAAGGAAAATGCTACTAGCAGCTGATTTGCAACCAAAATTTTGGAGAGAAGCAGTTAGCACTGTAGTTTATACCTTAAATCGAACTCAACTAAGACCAAATAATGAAAAGAATCCTTATGAATTATGGAAAGGAAGACCTACTTCAGTAAAATATTTCAGGGTTTTTGGAAGAAAATGTTTCATAAAAAATAATGATGACTCACCAGGTAAATTTGATTCTAGGGTTGGCGAAGGAATATTTCTTGGATACTCCACTAGGAGAAAATCTTAAAAATGTTACAACAATCGTCTACGAAGAATAATGGAAAGAATTGATGTGAATATTGATGAAGGCCTTCCACAAAAAAGAATTGAAGAACATGAAGTTGATCCTTTCTTTGAACAAAGTGAAGAAGAAGAATCTAAAAAAGAAGAGGAGAATGGAAAACCCCAAAGTGAACCTTCACAAACTCCCTCTAAGATCAAGTTTATTCAAAGACGTCATCCGGAAGAACAAGTCATCGGAAATATAAATGAAGGAATTCAAACTCAAAGAAGGATGATAAACACCCCAAGAAAAAATGGTGTTGCTCTATTATCTTTAATAGAACCGGAAATGTTTTCTCAAGCAAGCAAATATCCTTATTGGATAAAGGCCATGGAAGAGGAAATGTCTCAAATTGAAAAAAGGAGACTTGAGAATCAGTACCTTGCCTAAAAGATAAAAATATAATTGGAAAAAAATGGGTGTTCAAAAACAAGATGAATGAAGATGGACAAATCATCATAAATAAAGCTAGACTTGTCTGCAAAGGATACTCGCAAATTGAAGGAATTGACTTCGAAGAAACCTTTGCACTAGTAGCTCGAATGGAAGCCATAAGAATGTTTTTAGTATTTACTTGCTCAAAAATATTCAAGGTTTATCAAATGGATGTAAAATAAGCATTCCTAAATGGAGATCTCAAGGAAGAAGTTTACATGGAGCAACCAGAAGGATTTTATCTTGCTGAAGGAAAATACTTTATATGCAAACTAAAAAAGGCCTTGTATGGATTAAAACAAGCCCCTAGAGCATGGTATGAAAAGTTGGATCACTATCTGCAATAAGAAGGTTTCAAAAAGGGAGTGACAGGTAGAAATCTCTACATGTATATGGACAAGGAAAAGCTTCTGATCACTCTTGTTTACGTTGATGATCTAATCTTTGCTAGCAATGATGAAGAAATGAGCCATGAATTTGCCTTAAATATGTCCAAAAAATTCGAGATGTCAATGATTGGTGAGTTGTCTTACTTTCTTGGGCTACAAATATCTCAAACCTCTACAGGCATGTTTATATCTCAAGAAAAATATCTTAAAGACATGCTCAAAAGATATGGGATGGAAGATTGTGCATGAGCACACTGATGATGATAGATTGTAAATTAAGCAAAGATGATGATACCCCTCTCATAGATACAACTCTTTACAGGTCAATAATTCGAGCTCTCCTATACTTAACTGCTACAAGACCAGATATTAAGCAAGCAGTAGGAATGGTAGCAAGATTTCAGTCAAGTCCTAAACAATCCCATCTAGCAGATGTGAAGAGAATTCTCAGATATTTGAAAGGAATGATTAATTTTGGTCATTGGTATCCTAAGAGTTCAACTCTTATTGTGACAAATTACTCCGATGCTGATTGGGCCAGAAGCATGGATGATCAAAAAAGTACCAGTGGAAATTCATTCTTTATGGGAGATTGTCTTATATCTTGGCTCAGCAAAAAGAAATCATCTATATCCCTTTCTATAGCTGAAGCTAAATATATAGCTGCTTCTAATTGTTGTACACAAATTATATGGATGAAGGAAGCCTTGAAGGATGTCAACATAGAAACTAAGCAACCAGTTACTATTTTTTGTGACAATACTAGCGCCATCAGTCTTTCAAAGAATCTGGTGATACACTCAAGGACCAAACATATTCCAATCAAATACCACTTTCTCCGTGAACAAGTTTCTGAACAAAATATTAGGTTGGAATATGTCAATACAAAAGAGAAAATTATTGATATCTTTACAAAACCCCTTCCATGAGAAGCATTTGAGTATCTTCGCCAAAAGATGGGGGTCATTTCTCTTGCATCACATTAAATCAAGCAGCATGTCAGGGGTACAATATGTTAGGGGGAGTAGCATGACAGTGGGAGCACTTTGGCATCCCATTTCCATTGATGTCAAAGGGGGAGAGAAGAAAAATATTTCCATCCAATGATAAAGGGGGAGATTGTTAATCCAAGTTGTCATTGATGGCAACAGGTTGATGAAGGAGAAGCCAGACTATGACCCTATGATAGATAAGCCTAACAATGAAGATGACATTTTTCTCTCCCAATCACTTTTTGCACATAAATATTCAAGGAAAGTTATAAAGAAAAATAAATTTTGCTACCTTGGAGGCAGAATTTCACTATGACACCTACACTACCTTTGACAGCATAACTTTAGCTTTCTAATGAGCTCTTACTTGGCCAGAAACTCCAAGTGGTTTTTGAGATATCAAATTTTTTAAGTTAAAAAAAAAAAAAAACATATTTATGATATTGAGCCAACCTATGCTCAGATACTCACGTCGGCCCCCATGACAGCTCCTTCCTCAACATATGTGTATTTTCGAATAGTCAAACAACTATATATATAAAGTTGCTTACTTCTACTTCTGGGCAATAAATTCGGTGAAGAATAACAGAAAAATAGAAAACAATGAAGAGTTCACATGTCGTGAGCTTATGAGGCCGAGGTTCATTGTGTGGGCATATTTTGTTTTGTGTTAGGTTAAAAACTTCGAAACAACCACCTATAGCATCTCACCTCAAAAATGTGAACAATAAAACGTGGACTATTGAACAGTAACCATAGTAAGGGCTCAAATTTGTTGGAGAATTTACCTCGGACCTGTGACAAGGGGCTACAAAGCCTTTCAGACCTGTGAAAAGAACGGTGGATAGACCTGAAGTTTGTATCTTGCAACTTTAACCAAGTAAACAATGTTTGGAAGCTTGGACAAACTACGGATGTGTGAAGGGACTACAAGACAATAAACTTCGGATACCTTTCATTACCTTAAGCCTGAAATTTGTTTGTAGAAGCTCAGACATGAAGAGGGGTATACTTGGACCTATGGCCCCTCCTTTTTAGAAGCTCGGGCAGCAGCACCTTGAACGCATACTTGTGGAGCCCGGACCTATAGCAGCTTAATTTTAACTAATTAAGAGTAGTCACCATTAAGAACAGTTTGGGGAGCAGATTATTGTAACAATGATTTAAAGATACTTGTGGCATCCTTGACAGTCACAACAGCTCGATGTAGTGTATGGACTAGTACCTCAGACCTGTGACCTTGAGGGACTCAAAACATTGATCACATACTTGATATTAAAGGTATGAACAATTTGAAGGCAAGTGGATAGTGAAGTCAGTGAAGAACTTTGGAAGAAATAATACAACAATGAATATGTAAGCACTATTCACATTCTCTATTAAAACAAGCTAAGAAGGATTGGTGTCCTTGGAGTAGGAGCTCCTAAACACAAGGTTGGTGCCTTGAGATGATAGGTTTAAAGCCCTAGAGGTTGGAGCCTCATCAAAGTCCAAGTTGGTGCCTTGAGATGATAGGTTTAAAGCCCTAGAGGTTGGAGCCTCATCAAAGTCCAAGTTGGTGCTTAGCAACACGTTGGTGTCTGTTTCATTAAAAGGGTTGGTGCCCTCACTCATTTATTGTACACTATTATTAAAAATGGGATTGAAATTCTTATTAATCCTTAATATTATCATTATAAACCTCTATATATTTTATTATGAAGAATCTAACTGGCAATAATTAACAATTGAAAAGAAATATTGATTCACCCCCCTCTCAGTATTTCCAACAATTCGTATCAGAGCTAGCTTCTTCATTATCAGCATAACAACTGGAAGAATGATTCTTAGGCACAATGAAGAACATGGAAGTAACAGGAAAACTGCCTATCTTTGATGGAACAAATTTTAGTTCTTGGAAAAAGAGGATGTCCCACTATCTAATGTCTCTTGGCCCTGAAGTATGGCACTTTGTTTTGGATGGGTACAAAGCTCCTGTCGGTCTTCCAACTGATCAAGATGAACGAAAATCCTACATTGCTAATGCCAAAGCTTTAAATTCCATCACTAGTGGAATCATTGATTCCGTATTTACGAAATTCATGAACTGTGACTCAGCTAAAGAATTATGGGATAAATTGGTTTCTCTATATGATGGGGACTCCAAAATTAAGAAGGAAAATATTCAAACCTATAGAAGACAATTCGAGAGTCTGAAAATGGATGATGAAGAAGATATTGCATCATGCTTCCTCAGAGTAGCTGAATTGGTTAACTCTCTTAAAGGTCTAGGGGAAAATATTGAAGAAAGCACTATTTTTCAAAAAATCCTGAGATCTCTTCCTGACAAATTTGACTCTGAAGTAAGTTCCATAGAATAAATGAAGGACCTAGCTACTCTCAAGATGGATGAACTTCATGGAATTCTTATTGCCTATGAGATGAGGAAAGGGATCCCAAATTTGAAAGAAGCGGCTTTCAATGCCACAAGATCTACAAAAGAAGGAAAAGGATGGAATTGCAACAACGATGAATCTGATACTGAAAAACGAATTAGCTCAATTTGTACGAAGACAAAAAGGGGATCTAAGCTAAAAGATACTTACCCTCTTATTTGTTTCAATTGTGGAAGAATAGGTCATTATGCTGCAAAATGTCCTCATAAACATGATAGTGATGATGAAAAGGACTCTAAAAGAATGATGTACAAAAAGAAAGGGTTTAATAAGAAGAACTTCTTCTCCAAACAAGATGAGTCTGATGAAGATGAATTTGTAGTCATAAAAAATAAATCAACTAGAAATGTGCGTCATTACAAAGAAAGTGATGATGAATCAGATGAGGAAAGTAATTATGTTGGAAGAAGAGAAACGTTATTCATGGCATTTACAAATGATGATGACTCAGAACTAGAAGATGAAAGAAACATGGATAGTTTGCTAATAAGTGCCATTGAAGAAAATGAGAATCTACAAAAGAAGATAATTTCTCTCAAAATAGAAAGAGAGGAAGCAAAAAGAAGGGAAGACTTCTTGAACATTAAGCTAAAAGAGAAGGATGATATCTGTGAAAAACGTGAAGCTGAAATAGTATCTCTAAGAAAGGAATTAGAACAAGTCAAAAGGAGTTGGCAAAGCTCTCTAGCTCTTGACAACATTCTTAATACTCAAAGACCTCAACATGACAAGTCTGGAATTGGTTTCAAAGGAGAATCATCAAGTACAAAGAATAATTCCAGAAGTTATGTTGATGTACTCTCTTGCCATCCAAAAGAAGAAAAGTCATCTTGTCAGGAAAAAAGTCCCATCTCAAAACCAAGAATTGAAGAAAGAGCAACTCCAAGGAAGAATGTTGGTTCAAGCTATGGATACTACAATAGGTATCAAACTATTTTTCTTGGGCATTGTTACAATTGTAAAAACTTTGGGCATCAAGCTAAGCATTGCAAGGCTCATAATAATGAAGCACCAAGATTGAATGATCAAACAAACCAACTACGTGGTCCTAAAGAGCAAGGACAAATCAAAACTTACAATTCCTTTGATCCTTTGGCTAATTTTGATCCGTCTTGCTCATTATGTGATAATTATGATCATAATGAACAAAATTTCCCTCTCAAAAGGGAGAAAGCTAAAAATGTAAATCTCAAAACTGATAAATGTGGCCTAGCTCTATGTGCTCATAGTGAAGAAAATCATTGGTTCGTGGATAGTGGATGCTCAAGACATATGACAGGTGACCAAAAGAAGTTTATCTCATTGAACAATAAAAATGAAAATGTATCCTTTGGAAGTGGATCCGCTAAAATCACTGGGAAAGGAACTGCTACCCTTGTCAATGGACTAGGAAAGGCTCAAAATACCTTGTTGGTAGAAGGGCTCAAACACAATCTCTTAAGTGTTAGCCAGATTTGTGACCAAGGACATAATGTTGTCTTTAGTACAAAAAATTGTGAAATAAGAGACTCGTCCTCAGGAGAGCTTGTGGCGAAAGGAGTAAGAACACCAGATAATGTTTACATTCTCAGTAGAATTCAAGAAGATAAATGTTACTTAAGTCAAACAGATGAAAGTTGGTTATGGCACAAGCGATTGGGGCATACAAGTTTTGATAACCTAGTCAACATCAGTAAAATTAATGCAGTAAGGGATATTCCAAAAATGTGCAAACCAAATCAAGTTATATGTGGCCCATGCCAACATGGAAAGAAAACCAGAACCAACCACAAAACTAAGGAGTTCTCAACAACAAAACCTTTGGAAATCATTCATGCAGATTTGTGTGGGCCAACTAGAACTCCAACTCTTCAAGGTGAAAGGTACTTTGCTCTATTTTGATAAGATTCTGTAAAGAGCATGGAATCAAAAGAGAACTCTCTACTTCTAGGAAACCCCAGAAAAATGGAGTAGTTGAAAGAAGGAACCGAACCATTCAAGAAATGGCAAGGACAATTCTACTAGCAGCCGATTTGCAACCAAAATTTTGGAGAGAAGCAGTTGACACCGCAGTTTATACCTTAAATCGAACTCAACTAAGACCAAATAATGAAAAGACTCCTTATGAATTATGGAAAGGAAGACCTACTTTAGTAAAATATTTCATGGTTTTTGGAAGCAAATGTTTCATAAAAATAAATAATGACTCACCAGGTAAATTTGATTCTAGAGTTGACGAAGGAATATTTCTTGGATACTCCACTAGGAGCAAAGCTTACAAATGTTACAACTATCGTCTACGAAGAATAGTGGAAAGCATTGATGTGAAGATTGATGAAGGCCTTCCAGAAAAAAGAATTGAAGATCATGAAGTTGAGCCTTTCTTTGAACAAAGTGAAGAAGAAGAATCTGAAAAAGAAGAGGAGAATGGAAAACCCCAAAGTGAACCTTCACAAACTCCCTCTAAGATCAAGTTTATTCAAAGACATCATCCAGAAGAACAAGTCATCGGAAATATAAATGAAGGAATTCAAACTCGAAGAAGGATGATAAACACCCCAAGAAAAGATGATGTTGCTCTATTATCTTTAATAAAACCTGAAAATTTTTCTCAAGCAAGCAAAGATCCTTATTGGATAAAGGCCATGGAAGAGGAAATGTCTCAAATCGAAAAAAATGAGACTTGGGAATTGGTGCCTCACCCAAAAGATAAAAATATAATTGGAACAAAATGGGTATTCAAAAACAAGATGAATGAAGATGGACAAATTATCAAAAATTAAGCCAGACTTGTCTGCAAAGGATACTCGCAAATTGAAGGAATTGACTTCGAAGAAACCTTTGCACCAGTAGCTCGAATGGAAGCCATAAGAATGTTTTTAGCATTTACTTGCTCAAAAGGATTCAAGGTTTATCAAATGGATGTAAAATCAACATTCCTGAATGGAGATCTCAAGGAAGAAGTTTACATGGAGCAACCAGAAGTATTTGATCTTGCTGAAGGAAAAGACTTTGTATGCAGACTAAAAAAGGCCTTGTATGGATTAAAACAAGCCTCTAGAGCATGATATGCTAAGTTGGATCACTATCTACAACAAGAAGGTTTCAAGAAAGGAGTGGTAGGTAACAATCTCTACATGAAGATGGACAAGGAAAAACTTCTGATCACTCTTGTTTATGTTGATGATCTAATCTTTGCTAGCAATGATGAAGAAATGAGCCATGAATTTGCTCTAAATATGTCCAAAAAATTCGAGATGTCAATGATTGGTGAGTTGTCTTACTTTCTTGGGCTACAAATATCTCAAACCTCTGCAGGCATGTTTATATCTCAAGAAAAATATCTTAAAGACATGCTCAAAAGATATGGGATGGAAGATTGTGCACCTATGAGCACACCGATGACCACATATTGTAAATTAAGCAAAGATGATGATACCCCTCTCATAGATGCAACTCTTTATAGATCAATAATTGGAGCTCTCTTATACTTAACTGCTACAAGACCAGATATTATGCAAGTAGTAGGAATGGTAGCAAGATTTCAGTCAAGTCCTAAACAATCCCATCTAGCAGCTGTGAAGAGAATTCTCAGATATTTGAAAGGAACGATTGATTTCGGTCTTTGGTATCCTAAGAGTTCAACTCTTATTGTGACAGCTTACTCTGATGCTGATTGGGCCGAAAGCGTGGATGATCGAAAAAGTACCAGTGGAAATGCATTCTTTATGGGAGATTGTCTTGTATCTTGGCTCAGCAAAAAGCAATCATCTATATCCCTTTCTACAGCTGAAGCCGAATATATAGCTGCTGCTGATTGTTGTACACAAATTCTATGGATGAAGGAAGCCTTGAAGGATGTCAACATAGAAACTGAGCAACCAATTACTATTTTTTGTGACAATACTAGTGCCATCACTCTTTCAAAGAATCTGATGATGCACTTAAGAACCAAACATATTCCAATCAAATACCACTTTCTCCGTGAACAATTTGTTGAACACAATATCAGGTTGGAATACATCAATACAAAAGAGAAAATTGTGGATATCTTTACAAAACCCCTTCCATGAGAAGCATTTGAGTATCTTCGCCAAAATATGGGGGTCATTGCTCTTACATCACATTAAATCAAGCAGCATGTCAGGGGTACAATATGTTAGGGGGAGCACTTTGGCACCCCATTGCCATTGATGTCAAAGGGGGAGAGAAAAAAAATATTGCCATCCAATGACAAAGGGGGAGATTGTTAATCCAAGTTGTCATTGATGGCAACAGGTTGATGAAGGAGAAGCCAGACTATGACCCTGTGATTGATAAGCCTAACAATGAAGATGACCTCTTGTTGTCCCAATCACTTTCTATACATAAATATTCAAGGACAGTTATAAAGGAAAAAAAAAATTGCTACCTTGGAGGCAGAATTTCACTATGACACCTACACTACCTTTTAGAGCATAATTTTAGCTTTCTAACGAGCTCTTACTTGGCCGGAAACCGCAAGCAGTTTTTGAGATATCGAATTTTCAAGTTAAAAAAAAAAATATATATATATATTAAGCCAACCTATGCTCCCTAGTCGACCTATGCTCAGATACTCATGTCAGCCCTCATGACGGCTCCTTCCTCAACAGATGTGTCTTTTCGGATAGACAAACAACTATATATATAAAGTTGCGTTCTTCCATTTCTGTGCAATTAATTCGGTGAAGAAGAACACAAATATACAAAACAGTGAAGAGTTCACATCTCGTGAACTTAGGAGTCCGAGGTTCATTGTGTGGGCATATTTTGTTTTGTGTTAGGTTAAAAACTTCGAAACAACCACCTGTAGCAGCTCACCTCAAAACTGTGAACAATAAAACTTGGACTATTGAACAGTCACCATATTAAGGGCTTGGATTTGTTGGAGAATTTACCTCAGACCTGTGACAAGGGGCTGCAAAGCCTTTCAGACCTGTGACAAGATTGTGGAATGAGCTGAAGTTATAAGTGTTAAGGATGCAATGTGTTGTCCTTGATGGAAACCTACTTGATGAAGTTGTCTTTGGATAGAAACCTATGTGTTAAAGATGTAAGAATGATGTATCTACAGTTCAGTTCAGATGTGATAGAGAAAATAATTCCAGTAAGTGCTGGAGAAATGATAAATATAATATGTCACAATGTATACGTGAGTTTGTAAAGGCCAAGTCGCGTATGCACGCGGATAAGTACGTCCCAAGTCGCGTATGCCCTTTTGCGCTCCAAATTTATAATACCAAGGGGCATTACCATGGTTTTGGCACACAGTATTGAGCGATGTATGGTTTATTTGATTCCGTCCAAGAATACCATCGGAAGTTGTGTGGTTTTGGCTCATGGTATTGGTAAAAGCTAAATCTATTTAAGGAGAAGAAGATCATAGTGCAATGCGTGAAAGTGAAAGGGTTGTTAATAAATAAATCTCTTTAAGAGATATCTGCATGTTTAAACTCTATTCTTAATTGATAGATATGAATCTATGATGCACCTATGGATATGATGAAGGTTCAAGATCTCTAGATCTAGAAATGATGAATCTCTAGGATGATCTGCAAAAGAAATGATGAAGACCAGGTGCAAGACTGATGAAGAAATTGAAGAAATATAAGTAAGTTTATAGATCTGGTCTGTTCTGCAAATTTTATCTTTTATATATCTATACACTAGTTTGTCTCGGTAAAAGCGCGTATATACGCGAGTTCCCTTAATAAAAGACACGTATGGAAGTTAGGGTTTCTGAAGCTTATTTACAGATATTACTTCTGTGATTTCTGTTTTCTCTCTACTATCGGTCAATGAAGTCTACTTGAAGTTATGGGTTGATTGAATATGATGTATGTTGTTGATATGATAATGAAAAAATCTAATCAATGATTGAGAAAACATGATGAGGGAAGAATGACTGTCTAAACAGTTAAGCATGGATGATAGATTGTCTGAACAGAAATCTGATTTCAGATCTGAATATGAGTCTGAAAAAAATCTGAAAGAAAGCATATACAGAGGTATACGCTAGTTGGTGAAAGGAAAAGTGTGTGTATATGCGGATTTGATAAAGAAAAGTCACATATTAATTCAGAATATAAATATGAGTATGCACTGAAGCATACGCAGGTTGGTGTGCAGAAAAGCACGTATGTACGCGGGTTCAGTAAATAAAAACAGCGCATGGTATCTGAACTAATGGTTGCTCAAGGTTGAATGTGTATCTGATTATCTACTCTGAAGTCTGGGTTATTTCTGATATTCTGGTTACAATGGTATTGTTGTTCTGATTGAAGTTTTGGGTAATGTATGGTTGTTGATGTTAAGTGGTTGTATTGAAGCGTCTTGATCCAGTATGAAAATTGATGAAACGTGGTCTGCAGTGGATCTAAGGGTTGAAGCCTTCAGTATGAAAGTAGAAGCTTTCAGCCAATAGAAGTTGGTGTTGAAGTCAAGGGGTCGAAGCTCCCTTCTAGGAGAGACTGGTAAACGAGATCAGGGGGTTGGAGCTCCCTTCTAGTTGTAGCTGGAAAATGAGAGAAGGTTGCAGCCTTCTGCAGGTAGAAGCCTACGTACTGGTATAAGTCTGCATTAGTACAATGTTGTAAAAGTTTTTCTATATAATAAATATTGAAGACAGAGACGACAGCGGCGGTGGTTTTCTCCCGAATTGGGTTTCCACCTAAATATTGGTGTTCATGTGTGTGATGCTTTATACTATTGTTTACTTCTCATAAATTTTGATTATCTAGCACTATTCATAATTGATAAATCTCTTTAAAAGACTGATTCTCTAAATCTGAAAGATAAATCATTATACGCTAGTTTCCTTCTATATTTCCGTGTGCATACACTAGTCCAGTTCATAAAAACCGTGTATGGAAATCTGCTCAAAGGAAAAGTAAAAAGTTTTCAGTCAGATCTAAATACTGATTCACCCCCCCCCCCCTCAGTATTTTTTCTCAACAATTGGTATCAGAGCAGGTCCTTCTGAAAAAGCTTAGCCGCTAGAAGGAAGATCAATCAAGATGAGCAATCAAGATGGAACAACATCTATCAGGCCTCTGCTCTTCAACGGAAACAATTTAATCTTCTGGAAAACAAGGATGAGATCCTATCTTCAGTCTTTGGGAGCAGATGTATGGGCTATTGTTGAAGGAGGATATCAATATCCAGCCACAGTACCAACAGATCCAACGGAAAGAAAGAATTATGAAACAAATGCAAAAGCGGTCAATGCTCTATTGGGAAGTCTAACTGAATCAGAATTTGTCAAAGTCATGCAGCTGGATACAACAAAGGAAATATGGGACAAAATCATTCTAAGTTATGAAGGTGATGCAAAGGTAAAAAGTGCTAAACTCCAAACTCTCAGAATTCAATATGAAAATCTAAAAATGCATAATGAGGAGAGCATTGCCAGTTTATTTTTACGTCTTGATGATATTGTAAACCGTATGAGAAATTTGGGAGAAACAATAACCGAATCTACTTTGGTTGAGAAATTTTTAAGATCACTAATGGCAAAATTTGAGTCAAAATTTTCTGCTCTTGAAGAAAAGCAGGATCTTCAAAATCTTATTATGGTGCAACTTCATGGCATACTAATTGCATGTGAAATGAGAAGAGGAGGACCATCTGAAGTCAAATAAGCCATCTTTAAAGCTTCTACAAAAGGGAAAGAAGTACAAGAGACAGAAGGATTAGGGTATATCTCAGAAGAAGATGAGGTAAATTTTGTAAAGAAACTCCAACTTGGCACAGGACGGTTCAGAGGTAAGCTTCCTTTCAAATGTTTTGCTTGTGGAAGAGTTGGTCATTATGTTGCTAAGTGTCCTTACAAAGAAACACATGAAAAAGGGAAGGAAGTAGCAAGAAGGAATAAGAATCGGTTTAGCACTAGAAAAATTTACTATACTCATGAAGACAGTGATGGGTTATCTGACAGTGAGGAAGAATGTGAACAAGATCTTAGACTTCTCATGGCATTTGAAAAAGAATCCAGAGAAGAAAAAGATACTTTTATGGATGCTTTAGAGGACAATTATTTTATTGATGAATTCAATCAACAAAAAATGCTTAGAAGAAAGTAAAATATGCATAGAATAAAGTAAAATATCCATAGAAACTCTAAAAAATCAGCTTGAAGAAAAGGAGAAACACAATGAGAAATTAGAATGTGAAATAGTAAGTCTAAGAAAAGAAATTGAGAAAGTGAAGACTTTGAATCTTAGATTTTCTAAAGGATCTGAAACCTTAGATGAGATTATCAAGGTACAACGTTCTCCTCTTATAAAGACAGGTCTTGGATATATCGGAGAATCTTCTCAGGCTTCAGCACCAAATTATCTAAAAGCAGCTACAGCCAGTATACAACATTCTGCCACTCAGCAAGGGAATAAATAATCTTTACAGGTAAAGCATGACCATCTCAATTCAAAGAACACTAACAGGAATACCTTTCAAAGAAACACCAATCAACAGGTAAATTCGAGTAGAAGATTTCATGATTGCAGAAATTTCTTCTTCAATGGACAATGTTTCTCATGTCACAATTTTGGTCATAAAGTTGTTCAATGTGTTGCATATAAAACCATCATGACAAGAGAAGCAAGAAAGAAAAGGATTGATATTGGAACAAATAAGAATACCTATAACAACTTTTCTCCTCTTCAAAATGAAGTTGAATGTGCTTATTGCAATAACTTTGGCCATGAAGAATCTGAATGCAGGAGCAAAGTCCAGCCAAAAGAGCATTTTCCTTCAAGCTCCAAAGTGTGGAAAAAGAAGGAATTACAGGTTGAAAATTGTGGCATAGATTTATTTGCAGAAGGTGAAGAAAATAAATGGTACATTGATAGTGGATGCTCAAAACACATGACAGGTGACAAAAACAAACTTCTTGCATATAGTGCTCTAGAAAAAGAAAAGAATGTTACATTTGGAAATGATACTCCTGCTGTCATTAAGGGAAAAGGGTCTGTTTTTCTAAAAGAAAATGTGAAAGCTAATAATGTCATGTATGTGGATGGATTAAAGAATAACCTGTTAAGTGTAAGTCAAATGTGTGATCAAGGAACTGAAGTTGTCTTTAGTTCAAAAGAATGTGTGGTACGTGATCTTGATACAGGTAAAACAATTATAAAAGGAAACAGAACTCCAAGCAATCTGTATGTATTAAAGAACTGAAAAGAACAATGTTACATGAGTAAATCTTCAGAAAACTGGCTATGGCATAGAAGGTTGGGGCATCTGAGCTTCTCTCAAATCAACAAATCAAGCAGACTTAAAGATGTTCGTGATCTTCCCAATATTACACCACCTGAAAGTATAATATGCAAATCTTGCCAATTCGGTAAGCAAACCAGAGTGAAATTTAATGCCAAGGAAGGCTCATCAAGTAAGCCTCTTGAACTCATTCATACTGACATATGTGGACCTGTGAAGAAAAATTCACCACGTGGTGAACAATACTATATCTTATTTATTGATGATTTTTCTAGAATGTGTTGGATTGGGTTGATTAAACACAAAGATGAAGCATTTGAGAAATTTCAGATCTTCAAAGCACTGGTTGAAAATGAATTAGATCTAAAAATCAAGTGTCTTAGATCTGATCGAGGAGGAGAATATACATCAGATGAATTTCTTGAATTTTGTGAACAACATGGCATAAAAAGACAGTTTTCTGTAGCTGGCACTCCACAACAAAATGGTGTAGCAGAAAGAATGAATAGAACAGTTCAAAAAATGGCTAGAGCTATGCTTGATGATTCCAGAACACCTGACACATTTTGGGGAGAAGCAGCACATACAGCGGTAAATATTCTTAACAAGGCACATGTTCGTGTAAATTGTGATAAAACTCCATATGAATTATGGTATGGTAATCCTCCCACTGTGAAGCATTTTAGAGTTTTTGGAAGCAAATGCTTTATAAAAAATAATGATGAAAAACTTGGCAAGTTTGAACCCAGAGCAGATGAAGGAATACTTCTTGGTTACTCCTCTAGGAGTAGAGCATATAAATGTTACAATAAAATACTTCGGAAGATTGTTGAATGTATTGATGTTGTTATTGATGAGTCTCCTGCAGCTCCAAAAGAAGAAAAACAAATAACAGATGAAGACGATGATGAAATATATCCTTCTACATCAAATAGAAATGATATTGACAGTGAACCCAATGAAGAACCCGAAGATGAATTATCTGAAAAAGCTCCATCCAGATATGTTCAAAAGAATCATCCAGAATCTCAAATTTTGGGAGAAAAGGGATCAAGTGTACAAACAAGAAGGACTCTTGTGGGATCTTCTAGCTATTTGGCATTTCTATCCACTATTGAACCACACAATGTCAATCAAGCTAGCAAAGATGAATGTTGGATTCAATCCATGAATGAAGAGCTTGATCAAATTGAAAAGAATCACACTTGGGAATTAGTACCAAGACCTCATGACAAAAATGTCATTGGAACTAAATGGATATTCAAAAACAAGTTAAATGAGAATGGGGATGTTATAAGAAATGAAGCTAGACTTGTTTGCAAGGGGTATGCTCAACAAGAAGGTATAGACTTTGAATAAACTTTTTCTCCTGTAGCCAGACTTGAAGCCATAAGAATGTTTCTTGCTTTTTCAAGCTTCCAACAAATCAAAGTTTATCAAATGGATGTTAAATATGCTTTTCTCAATGGTGATCTAGAAGAAGAAGTTTATATAGAACAACCAGAAGGATTCATCTTGGGAAATGATGAAAAACTTGTTTTTAGACTTAAAAAGGCTCTATATGGTCTCAAACAAGCTCCAAGGGCATGGTATTATCGTCTTGACAAATATCTTCATCAACAAGGATTTTCAAAGGGGTCTGCTGATAGCAATTTATACACAAAAACTAAAAATGATAAACTATTGATTGTGGTTGTATATGTTGATGATATCATTTTTGGAAGTAATGAAGAGTCTATGAGTCAGAAATTTGCTTCTGATATGCAGCAAGAATTTGAAATGTCTTTACTTGGGGAACTAACATTCTTTCCTGGCTTGCAAGTGCAACAAGCAACATATGGCATATTCTTATCACAAGCAAAATATCTTAAGAAAATTCTGAAGAAGTATGGCATGGAAGAGTGCAAACATGTAAGTACACCAATGATAACCGGATGTAATCTCAGTTCTCATGATGATTCTCCCACGGTGAATCAACCAGAATACAGATCTATGATAGGAAGTCTACTTTATCTCACTGGGACTAGACCAGACATTATGCATGCAATTGGGATTGTTGGACGATTCCAAGCTAATCCAAAAGAGTCTCATCTTCAGGCTGTCAAAATAATATTCAAATATCTACAAGGAACTCAAGACTTTGGACTATGGTATCCAAAGAATGTTGATCTCACTCTTCATGCTTACACTGATGCAGATTGGGCTGGAAATGTTGATGATCAGAAAATCACTAGTGGTGGTGCATTCTATATGGGGCCCCGGTTAGTATCTTGGTTCAGCAAGAAGCAAAGCTCTATTGCCTTATCTACAGCAGAAGCAGAATATGTGGCTGCCGCATCATGTTGCACTCAACTTCTTTGGATGATGCAAACCTTACAATACATTCAAATCAAATGTTCACCTCCTATCTCCATTATGTGTGATAATACAAGTGCCATCAGTATCTCAAAGAATCCTGTTATGCATTCCAAGACCAAACACATTCCCATCAAGTATCACTTCTTACGTGAACAAGTGCTTGAACAAAAGGTGAAGTTGGAGTATGTTCCCTCCAAAGAACAAGTTGCTGATATATTTACCAAACCTTTACCCAGGGAAGCGTTCGAATATCTCAGACAGAAGCTGGGAGTTGTCTCTGCCTCTCAGAAGATCAGATATGCTTAAATTCAGAAGATTAAATTGGATACGCGGATTTCCTAAAGGACAGTCGCATATATATGCGAGTTTATAGACAGAAAACCGCGTATGGGTGTTTGCTGACAAAATTTTTCTGGGTCAACATTCTTTAGCACAACTGTAGTGTTGTTGGGTATCTCTGGTGATGTTCCAACTCTCATATTTCTGTTTCATTCTCTAATGCTTCTGATGAAGATGCCTTGAAGATTTTCTATTGAAAGTGTTCAGGATGCAGAGGCTAAGGGGGAGCATTGGTCATGTGGAAAGGATGCATTGTTGGCATTCTAATTATTTGTTGTAGTCTGATCTCATGCTTGAGAATATTTGATCTTGATTGTATAAGTCATTTATGTAATTGATGAAAAAGGTCATGTTGAGACCTATGATGTAAAATTGAAATATTCAATCATGTAAGAAATTGTTCAAATTTGTAAACCCACTTGGTTGGGTAGTTGAGTCAAAATGTGTAAACCCACTTGGTTGGGTACTTGAGTCACATATGTAAATCCACTTGGTTGGATCATTGATGTAAGTATGAGTCCTTGGTGATAGGAAAGGTCATAGATTCATGTACTTCATTGAAAAATATGTTTGAATATTCAGCGTGAACTCAGGGGGAGCATGGTAACTTCAGTGCACATCAGATCTACAGAGCTCTTCTTTCTACAAGAGAAGAAAAACCTTGTTTTGGTTTTGATCCACCCTTTTCCCTTGATGTCAAAGGGGGAGAGTATCATGGTGTTTGAATAATGGTTATAATCAATGTATCTATCTATTGTGGTGATCAAACACCATCATGGTTGCCATCAAGTCCAAAGGGGGAGATTGTTGGCAATATGATGCAATGTGTTGTCCTTGATGGCAACCTACTTGATGAAGTTGTCCTTGGATAACAACCTATGTGTTAAAGATGTAAGAATGATGTATCTATAGTTTGTTCCGTATGTGCCAGAGAAATGATAAATATAATATGTCACAATGTATACGCGCTTTTTTAAAGGCCAAGTCGCGTATACACGCGGATAAGTACGTCCCAAGTCGCGTATGCCCTTTTGCACTCCAAAATTATAATACCAAGGGGCATTACCATGGTTTTGGCACACAGTATTGAGCGTTGTATGGTTTATTTGATTCCATCCAAGAATACCATCGGAAGTTGTGTGGTTTTGGCTCATGGTATTGATAAAGGCTAAAACTATATAAGGAGAAGAGGATCATAGTGCAAGGTGTGCATGTGTAAGGGTTGTTAATAAATAAATCTCTTTAAGAGATATCTGCATGGTTGAACTCTGTTCTTAATTGATAGATTTGAATCTATGATGCACCTATGGATATGATGAAGGTTCAAGATCTCTAGATCTAGAAATGATGAATCTCTAGGATGATCTGCAAAAGAAATGATGAAGACCAGGCACAAGACCGATGAAGAAATTGAAGAAATATGGGTAAGTTTATAGATCTAGTCTGTTCAGTAAAGTTTATCTTTTACAGATCTATACGCTATTTTGTCTCGGTAAAAGCGCATATATACGCGAGTTCCCTTAATAAAAGGCACGTATGGAAGTTAGGGTTTCTGAAGCTTATTTACAAATATTACTTCTGTGATTTCTGTATTCTCTCTACTATCGGTCAATGAAGTCTACTTGAAGTTCTGGGTTGATTGAATATGATGTATGCTGCTGATATGATAATGAAAAAATCTAATCAATGATTGAGAAAACATGATAAGGGAAGAATGACTGTCTAAACAGTTCTGCATGGATGATAGATTGTCTTAACAGAAATATGATTTCAGATCTGAATATGAGTTGGTGAAAGGAAAATCGCGTGTATACGCAAATTTGATAAAGAAAAGTCACGTATTAATTTAGAATATAAAGATGAGTATGCACTGAAGCATATGCAGGTTGGTGTGCAGAAAAGCGCATATGTACGCGGGTTTAGTAAATAAAAATAGCGTATGGTATCTGAACTAATGGTTTTTCAAGGTTGAATGTGTATCTGATTATCTACTGTGAAGTCTGGGTTATTTCTGATATTCTGGTTACAGTGGTATTGCTGTTTTGATTGAATTTTTGGGTAATGTATGGTTGTTGGTGTTAAGGGGTTGTATTGAAGTTGTTTTGATCTAGTATGAAAATTGATGAAACATGGTCTGCAGTGGATCTGAGGGTTGAAGCCTTCAGTATGAAAGTAGAAGCTTTCAGCCAGTAGAAGTTGGTGTTGAAGTCAGGGGGTAGAAGCTCCCTTCCAGGAGAGGCTGGTAAACGAGATCAGGGGGTTGGAGCTCCCTTCCAGTTATAGCTGGAAAACGAGAGAAGGTTGCAGCCTTCTGCAGGTAGAAGCCTGCGTACTGGTATAAGTGTGGATCAGTACAATGTTGTAAAGGGTTTTCTATATAATAAAGATTGAAGACAGAGATGACAGTAGCAGTGGTTTTCTCCCGATTTGGGTTTCCACCTTAAATATTGGTGGTCATGTGTGTGATGCTTTATACTATTGTTTACTGCTCATAACTTCTAAATATCTAGCCTTATTCATAACTGATAAATCTGTTTAAAAGACTGTTCCTGAGAAATTCTCTAAATCTGAAAGGTAAATCGGTATACGCTAGTTTCCTTCTATATTTCCACGTGCATATGCTAGTTCAGTTCATAAAAACCGCGTATGGAAATCTGCTCAGAGAAAAGGTTGAATTTATTTTATAAACTCTAAATACTGATTCACCCCCCCTGTTTTTCCTACCGTGTCCGTATTCGCGTACGAACCAAGTAACAAGAAGCTCTGAATCTTGGAAAAACTGTGGATCTGTGAAGGGACTAGAGGACAAAAAAAACTTTGGATACCTTTCATTACCACAAGCTTGAAATTTGTTAGTAGAAGCTTGGACATGAAGAGGGCTATACTCGGACTTGTGGCAGCTTATTTTTAGAAGCTCGGATAGTAGCACCTTGAAGGCTTACTTGTGGAGCCTGGACCTATAGTAGAATAATTATAACTAATTAAGAGAGGACACCATTAAGAACAGTTTGGGGAGAAAATTATTGTCGAAATGATTTAATGATACCCGTGGCATCCTTGAAATTCACAACAACTCGGTGCAGTGGATGGACTAGTATCTCAGATATGTGACCTTGAGGGACTCGAAACAGGGATCAGATACTTGATATTAGAGGCATGAACAATTTGAAGACAGGTGGAAAATGAAGTGAGTGAAGAACTTTGGAAGAAATAATACAGTGATGAATATGTAAGCACTATTAACATTCTCTATAAAAACAAGCAAAGAAGGCTTGGTGTCCTTGGAGTAGGAGCTCCTAAACACAAGGTTGGTGCCTTGAGAAGATAGGGTTAAAGCCCTAGAGGTTGGAGCCTCATCAAAGTCCAAGTTGGTGCTTGGAAACAGGTTGGTGCCTGTTTCATTAAAAGGGTTGGTGCCCTCACTCATCTATTGTACACTATTATTAAAAAGGGGATTGAAATTCTTATTAATCCTTAATATTATCATTATACACCTCTCTGTCTTTAATTGTGAACAATCTAACTGGCAATAATTAACAATTGAAAATAAATACTGATTCACCCCCTCTCAGTATTTCCAACACAGCGCAGTGTTAATTTTCACTACCGCTGCCTCCTTTGTGCGCAGTGTCGATGGCCAAGTGCATAGCGCCAGCCTCGGTGTGCAACGCCTAAAATTTTTCTTCAAACTCACATAAAAACCCTCAAAACTTGCTTTCAACAACTTTTCTCTTTTTTGCAATGACAATGAGGTTGAGGGAAAGGGAAAGGAGGCTTTATAGTCTTTTGAAAAAATAAATTTATGAGCCCAAACCCACTTTCCTAATGTTGATTTCTCTTTTTATTTATCTCATTGTGCTTTTGGCCTTTTTGGTCCTGTAGATGGCATTTTGACATAAGGAAAATGGCTTTTTCCTTTGTTGGGGTATCTTGATGTTCCCCTTGTGCTCACAAACCCTTCAACCAACTCAAATAGTGCCCTTTACCCTCTTTTGTAAACATGAACCCTTTTATGATGTTTTAACATTTGTAAACATCAGATTTTTGTGATCATTTGACATATTTCCTTTGACTGACATTCTGTCAAGTTTTCTCTCTAAAACAGTGAACAACCTCCTAGTATGAAAACCCTAACAATCAATAGTCCCTTTAGTCTTCAGGTGGGCCATCATTGTGAAAAACATTTGGTTTATTTGTCTGTATCAATTTTCCTATAGGTAGCTATTTTGACAGTCCTGCAGAAGTGTCATTTATGGCTAACCTATATCTTGCAGAATATACCTTGATAAAGAAACCATTTTGGGGGCTTTACTACTCTTAAACCAGCTACATGTTTGTTCCTTTGATCAATTTTAAAATGATGTATGTCTAGTGAGGAAGGTGAGTTATTTAAACCATTTCTGTGTCTTTTCCTGGCCACTTCTGTTCTTGTAGGTGCCTATACAACTTTTGCCTTTTTTATCACTGTCTTCTTGGAGTTTAACATCGTATTTTATCAATAATGAACCTATGCTTGTCATAATTTCCTCCTTGAGAAAATTCTTCCCTCATGCTTGCCTCCTTGGAACTTTTGAAAAAGCCTCTGACTGTTCCTTTGAGAAGTCAAACCTAGAACTGATATTTCTAGCACTTTTGCTGATACTGTTTATCATCTTTCTTCCTTTGGTGTAGTGGAGTATTGGTTTTTATGTCTGCCTCCATTGATCCCTTTAAGACTTTTGATTTTACCTTTTTATGAGGTGGAGTTAGTGCCTCTTTTCCAAACCCTAGAGGACAGTTTGAAACCCTTTTGAAGCCATCTTCTGTTATGAAGGAGGCTCTTTCTCATTATTTGACCATTTTTTGTCCATCTCCCCAAACTCCTAGGTTTTAGGGCTGCTTAGGAAAAAGTAAATAGTGTTGTCTTCTAAGTTCCCGAAACTTCTCAAACTCATTCATCATTTCTATAAGTCTTCAATGTGTACTTGATGAAGTTTTAGGTAACCTTTGCTTTTGTAACCCTGGTATTGATTTATTGCTTGGTCAAAAATATTCACAAACCTTGATTTTCATCAAACATATGCTTGCTGATTTCTTCTTGCTATGAATGGTCTTCTTATGATATTTTTCTCTTTTACCTTACCCATTTCTAGTCTGATGGCTATTTGATCCTCTTGCATAAATGTGAGCAAAAGGTAGTTGGCCCTTTGCAAGATTTGTGCTTTAGGCCAAAAGCCTTTTTGAGTGACCTCTTTTGATCAGTTTGGACAAGATTACTTGTCCCTTTCTTCTTTGAATGCAGTTTCTTCATACAGGAAAAACAGAGTTTGCAGGGCACCAAATCCACCCTATGACTTTGTGAAACCCTAGGTGACCTAGTGGAGGCTTTCTTGGATTTGGTTTTTGGACTGAGACCTAGACTTTGGGATCATCAAGTGTAAGATAGATTTTATGATAAACTAATGTGTTGAAGATCCAAAATACAATGTACTTGATATATCTAAAGAGTCTATAGAGATAGTTTGAGACCATCAGTGTTTGGGAGTATTTTGGGATACACAACAAAGTTGTTTGATTGGTGGGCTTAGGTAGTAGTAGGGGGTTTTTTAGGAAAAACAAAATAGAGGATTTTGGTCAAAGGTTACAAGATATAGACAAAATGGATGACATGAGTCCCTAATGGGTTTTCTGAGATTGCTAAGAAGAGCTGTGTTAGTCATCAGTATTTTTCACCTGTTGATGATGACTAGTTTTTTAAGCCAAGTTTTCTAGAATCTAATCTCCAATTTGTCAAATCTTTCATCTAGAAAACACTCCTAAACAATATTTGTCCTCCTACCTTTTCCAATCAGCGTATGATGAGAAAAAACCTAGTTGTCAAGTCCTATCTAGTTTCAATCATATAATCCTTTCCATGAGCTGTCATAGCTAAAGGTTATCTGTTGTCATTACCCTCATTCCCAAGTCATTCATTATCCAAGTGTTGATAAAATTTCAGCCACCCTACCTCTGGTCAGATGTCATTTTGATATCTAATCATACCAAAGAGAATACTCAAAATCTGTCAAGATCGCCCCTAAGATAGGACGTGGCGCTTTAGGGAATCCCTTCCTTGGAAAAAAACATCCTAAGCTAGAAGCCCTTGTTCAGTACCAGCCAGCCCTAAATTAGCGCTTGATCTGCAAAAAAAAATCTTGATACACCCATAGGTCGCACCAATAAGAGGTCTTGTTGTCTCAGTCTAGAAGAAATTCTGCAAATATCTAATACAGAAAGTGATAAGCATGTGCACAGTCTAAAATAATATGCTTAAGATTGGGAAAAATCTCAATAAGACACCAAAGGAGGCTCTCCAAGGTTAAAAGTCATATTTTTGAATCTCTGCAAGGTGAAAATTGAATGAAAAATAGTATCCAGACAAGAGCAAAGAGACAAGTCCAAATAAGTCTCTCATGTTGAAGAAATTTGCCATCATTAAGCAGATGGAGAGCTGCAATGAAAAGAAAGTAGGAGTACATGTCTCAGAAGCCAAACTAATATAATGTTGATCTACAGTATTTCAGTGTCTCTTTCAAAATCAGAGATGTACAAGTATTCCATAAGATATTTGTTGTGTTCAACTTAGTGTTCCTAAATTGAGGTCATAAATTGTCAACTAGGGCTAGTAAACTGCTGAAGTGTGGTGCACTGTATGTGCCTAGGTATCTGTTTCTCACTACGTTGTGTTTAGTGTTTTTATGATGTTTTTGGTTTTATGGTTTTTATGTTGAAAAAGAGCTAAGAAGTTTACACTAAAACAGAGTGAAACTATTCTAAACTAGGTGTGCACTAGAGGACAGAAAATGCAAAGCTTGATAAGGACTCATAGCAAATAAACAAATCACAACATGAACTCAGTAACCCATATCATGAACTCATCCAATTCATTCGTTTAGAGATATGTTGGAATAGCTTGAGAAAAGGATAAGTTTTTAGTGCAATTGAGGTTTTCCTAAGTCAACAATCAATTTACAATGTTACAACATCTCATCCATGGTTAAAGGTTTATTGGAACATAATTGGAAAAGAAAATTTGTAGCACAATAAGATTTCTACTCTAAACTAACTTCTAATTCTATTCTGCAACTCAATTTAGCACTACTAGGCCTTATTCAAAAGTTATAGATTTCTTTTTAGAATAGTCTTTGAGAGAAGGCTTGTTTGTGAAATTGTAAAAAGGTTGCAAAATACTCAAGGCCTTAAACTGATATTACTAGCTTCTATCCAGATGATGATGTATTAATATGAAGTTAGAACAAAAGAAGTTTTGTAGATAATGAAGACCGTGGTATCTAAATTTAACAAATAATACAATTTAAAATGCAATGGATAACAACTAAACTAGAATGCTAATACAGTGAACTAAGACTAAACTAGAGTGTTATTATCTAACTTGAAATGAATTGGAGCTGAACTAGAATGATACTAATACAGTGAACAAAGTTAAACTAGAGTACCATTATCAAGCTTGAAATATAGTGACAGAATTAAACTAGAATGACATCTACCTCCGGAGTATTGACTGAGCTAAAATGAAACTAATTCTATGAAATACTACAGCCCTGTCTTGTTCAAGATGAGTGATATTTTGGAATAGTTTGTACAAACAAGTCTGGCTGTATCATTCAGTGCAAATGGGCATAAAAACATAACAATACGTAGGTAAACTAAAACACCACAGCTAAGTCTTATCCAGAGTTAGTGGTATTTTGGAAGAGATTAATGAGAATAGGACTAGCTGTAACAACTAATTATAATTGAACACAAAAACGTAAAGTTCTAAATTGCTACAATTATGCCTCATTCCGGATTAGTGATCTTTTGGAATACTTCATGAGAACAAAGCTAAACTGTAGTATCAACTGTACGCAAAGTTCAGAAAAACTATTTAAATTGAGAATGAAACAAAGCTACGGCTACTTATCTAAACCAAATGCATAACGCTTCACGGGCAGTAGGGGCCCTCTACCACCGGATCAGCACGCGGATCTACTCAAGATTGACTCAGCTCATGCAATAAAATGATGTCTCTTTCATTAAAGGAGAAATTCTTCAAAACAGAGTATTTACGGCCTTCCAAAATCTAGCAACAAAAACAAAATCTAACCAACAGTTTCTCGGTCTCCCGAGTCATACTTATAATGAAATTACATAACTACTTCTTGAGAAAAATAGGGATAAGTGTCTTTCCCATTCCTAATCAAATTAAAACTCTTATTAACAGTCTTGTGCTTTACTGCGGACATCTGTAGAGTCCGTGTTTTGATAGGAAACTGCCTCTCTTCTTTGTGCATAACCGCTTTGATACTTTAACTCAGACTTCGTGGGGAGCAAAAAATGATAAGGGAATGATGTGGAATACGACCATATGTGTTTTTCCCTGAGATGACACCTGGAACCTGCGTATACATGAAGACAGCTGCAGAATCGGCAACTAGCTACAGAATGTCTGCATTCTGTAGCTAGGTGTAGTCAAAAAGTACTACAACAACGAAATCATGAAAACATAGCAAGTTAGATATTATATACAATTTCAAAGCAATTTTAACTAATCTTATTGATCATTTAAGCCTGAAATTAATAATGGACAAAGGAAATGAAGTGGAATGTGGTGGCAGAGAAGAACATCTTTGAAGCTCAACATACCCCCACTGCTAGGTTCTTGCATGTCCTCATGCAACTATTCCATGAACTCTGAGACCTCTGCAAGGACATCCAACCCTCTTCTTCTACTTTGCCTGGCAGTTAATGGCCTTCTAGGCTTCCTTATGACTAACTTGAATCTCAAATTTGTGAGTGCCCTGGTTAACCTTTTATTTTTCTTTTTCAATTTTTCACTGGCCTTGTACAACTTTTGCATTTGTAGAGACAAAGTTGAATTCATATCAGTTTTCAGCTTAACCTGCTCCCTTAGAATTTCATTCTCATTCTTGATATGCCTATTGAGTACTTCTAACTCATATTTATCTCTTCTTAGGATATCAATTGCAGATTTTGGTGGACTAGGAGTTCTGTCTCTACTTTCTGAAGCTCTCTTCTCTAGTGTCTCAACATAATTGTAAATTTCTTGCTGTGCTGGGTCTATTTCAGGAGCTTCTTCATCAAAATCCTCCTCATACTGATGCTCAGGTGTTTCTTCATCCTCAATTTTTATAATTCTAGTTTTTCTAACCTCTTTTTTCTTTAGTATCCCTCTAAGTCTGTGGCTTCGTCTTGGTTGAGATGGCCCTTCTCCTTTCTCTCTGGCAGATTTCCTTATTATCCTCTCTTTCTTAAGCTGCTTCTTAATTTGGGCCAATTTCTCAGAAATAATTTCTTCACTATCCTCTTGTATTGTTTTACCAGTTTCAGTTTCAGTTTTGGAGGTTTTCCATCTTCTGCTTCTTTTTGTAGATTTGTCTTCAAGTGGAGGTTCCTTGGGTTCTTCAAAGTGATTTCTCACTAAGAACTCATCTCAATTATCTCCCATTTTTCTCAAATGATGTTCAATCAAGATTTTGACTAAACCATGGTGGTATAAGGTTGTTTCTAGAAATTGAACTCTCTTTTGAACACTTGAGGCCATTTTCTTTAAACTATGAAGCAAGAAAAAGGGCAAGTTGATTTCTTCTTCTAAGAAATGCATCATTAACCGAATATGGTAAACATAGAAGGTACCAAATCTACCTTCACAAGTGATATTTTTTTGCAAAATGAGTAACATGTTCCTCCACTTATTCTTTAATGTCGAGCTAGGAATACCCTTTTTAAAAATGGAAACATCCATACCTAGTGACTTGAGTATTTGCTTCCATGTCTCATTATGGAATTCTCTATTTTTGAACCACCTTTCTCCTTGTCTAGGTAGTTATGTTGCCTCTGCAATGAAAGCCTTTGTAACAGTGAATTTAATGTCTCCTATTTCGACCTCGGCTCCATTGAAGGACCTTGCAAATGTTTTAGTCACCTCTTTGTGAAAACCCCTAAATTTCTCCAAAAATTGCAACCAACCTGCTTGCTGTAACATTTCTCTGGTTTGTGGATATCCCTCCAAGTACTTAGTTCCAACCGGTTCAGTCCTCACTATGAGACCCATAGTTTTTTTCTTTCCAACCTTCAAATTACTGCTCCTCTGCTCACGGTGAAAATGATTGTTAAAGAGATGTTTTTGCCCCACAGATGCTTCCTCTGTTTTACAGACCGAAATGGTTAAGAGTTGGCTACGGGAAAGAATGATATGGAGTGGTTACGGAATGAGTATAATGAGGTGAGGGTGATGTAAACAAATTAATGAGTTGGGAAATATCTTGGAAGAAAAGACCGCGGAGATATTTCGTAGGAAATTCAAAATCATCATTAAATGCTTTGGCCTAGTGACGTGACTAATCCAATCACCTCAGTACTTTAACCGTTAAGTTTTTAAATGATGATTAGATATGGGATTTGGAATGGCGGAATAGAAGGAATTTTATCCAAAGTTTTTATGAGAGGTTTGTTAGGCATGATCAACACAATTAATTAAAACAAATTTTTGAATTATACATAACTTAACTATACTAAAAATTTTCATGATCTGTCATTATAATAATTTCATAACTTTTACCTTTGCCTTTCCTCTGATTTTTGTGATCTTCATATGCTTTGTTCTCCCCTGAAAATCATTAATCTTTGAGTCTTCATAACTCCCTTGATTTTTCTTGTTGTCATGGATATGCAGGATCATTTTGTTGCAGATCAAATAATTACTGGACAGTGCCTTCAGGATCTCTGGCTGCAGAATGTCTGTATGGCTGCAGAATGTCTGATTAGCTACAGAATGTCTGACTGATTGCAGAATGTACCTGTAGAAGACTTGAAACATGAAATGGAATGGTTTGGAGCATGAATGGAATGTTGTATGGAATGAGTGAAAATGGATAATGAAATATGGTGTAATGGAATATTAATGAAGTGAATAATGGAGTGAAATGGATCACAACTTATGAAGTGGAGTGGAGTGTGAAAAGTAGCCTGCAATTCATGATGTGTATTATTTAATTGCAGAAAAACATCAAACTTAAAACTCTGAGATGGAAATGAGGTGGACCATGGAATGAAATGAATGAAGTATGGATGAATGAAATGAAATGGAGTATGAAATGAAATGGAATATGGATGAATGGAGTGAGATGGATCACAAGTGAAATGGATCTGCACTTATGATTTTGTAATAACTGCTTATAGAAAGAACAGATTTGAAAAGATAGAGTGTCAGAAAGATTCTGATTTTCACTCCACATTTTCTGTATAAACATGCCAATCAGTGATTGTTTTTCATGTCTATACTTTATTTATTTATTTATTTATTTATTTATTTATTTATTTATTTATTCAATCATCTGACTTCAGAAAATTTAATTAAGTTGATGAAGAAGAAAAATTATTCTTCATTAACTTCACATCACTGTTTTCCTGGAATCTCTTGACAAATTCTTCTCTTGAGAGTGGTTTGTGATACAACTTCAATCTATGACCATTCACAAGAAAAGTGACCTCTTCTTCATCTATTGTCCTGATTTTTATTGCTCCATTGTCAAAAATTCTTATAATTTCATATGGCCCAAGCCAATGTGTTTGGAATTTACCTTGGAAATCCTTGAAATTTGAATCAAACAAGAGAGCCCAGTCACCTTCTTTGAATTTCTTTTCCTTGATGTACTTATCATGCCATCTAGTCCTTTGATGTTGGACTATACTTGTTTTCTGAACTGCATCTTGTCTGATCTCATCCAATTCATTAATCTGCTCCAATCTGTGCTTTTGTGCCTCTGATAGATCAAGTCCTAGCTGAACTTCCATTTTGAAAGTTTGAATCTGGAACTCTATGGGAAACAAAACTTGCTTTCCATAAACAATTTCATAAGGAGTATGGCCTGTTGTGCTTCTCCATGTAGTTCTATAGGCCCACAAGGCTTCAGGAAGCCTATCTACCCAATCTCTTCTATGTAAATGGACAGTCTTCGTTAGGATCCCTTCAATGACCTTATTAGTAGATTCCACTCGACCATTTGCTTGTGGATGATAGGGAGTAGATTTTCTGTGTCTGATTTTGTACCTCTCCATCATTTGTTCAACTATCCTTGATGTAAATTGAGCTCCTTGATCTGTAAAAATTTCCCTTGGGACACCAAAACGAGTAAAAATATCCTCAAAAAGAAAATTAACTACAGATGCTTTAGTAGCAGAAAGTAATGGCTTGGCCTCTACCCATTTAGTAACATAATCAGTGCAAACTAATATATATTTCTTTTTTCTTGATGGAGGACTAATAGGTCCTACAAAATCCAAAGCCCATTTTTCAAAAGGTTCAATATGTACCTGAGGCTGCAATGGCATCTCACTTGAAGGAGAAGGTTTCCCTACCCTTTGGCAACTGTCACACCTTTTGAAATACTCTTTAGCATCTTTAAAAAGGGATGGCCAATAGTATCCTAAATGAAGGACCTTATAAGCTGTCCTTTTATCAGCAAAGTGTCCGCCACAAGGTTCATCATGACATGCCTTGAGGATCTCAGGCATCTCATCTTCCCAAACACATCTCCTAATGATAAAATCTGGACCTGTTTTGTATAACTCATTAGCAACCCATGAATATTTTGCACTGTCATAAATGATCTTTCTTTTGTCTCTTGCATTCATTATTGAAGGAAATTTCCCCGAAACTAAATAATTAGCAATGTCAGCAAACCAAGGAGTTTGAGTAGAAATTGCAAAAAGATATTCATCAGGAAATTGATCTTCAACTGGGGTATTGTCTTGGATGTTTTGGAGTCTAGATAGGAAATCAGCTACTGTGTTTTGTTTTCCAGGCCTATCTAGAATGGTAATGTTGAATTCTTGTAAAAGCAATAACCATCTTATAACTCTGCCATTAGTAATTGATTTGTTCATTAAGTATCTAATTGCAGAATGATCCGTGTGAACAAAAGTTTCATAGCCTGTTATATAGTGTCTGAATTTGTTTATGGCATGAACAACAGCTAAAAACTCTTTTTCAGTTACAGTATAGTTTAACTCTGAAGGAGTCAAATTTTTACTGGTATAGTAGATGGCATAAGGAATCAGGTCTTTTTATCCCAATACTACTCCTAGAGCTGTATCTGAGGCATCCGTTGAAATATGAAAAGGTAGCTTCCAGTTAGGTCCCCTTAAAATAGGTGCTTCAGAGATTTTTGTTTTCAGGGTCTTAAAGGCTAACTCGCAATCAGGATTCCACTTGAATTCATAGTCTTTGGTAAGTAATTTGAAAAGTGGAGATGCTATCTTGGTGAATTTTTCTATAAACCTTCGATATGTCCTGTAAATCCAAGAAAAATCCTAACATCTTTTTGGCAACTTGGTATATATAAGTTAGAGATGACTTCAACTTTTGACTCATCAACTCTAATCCCATCCCCTGAAATGTGATGACCCAAAACAATTCCTTCAGTAAACATCATAAAACACTTTTCATGACTTAGTGAAAGATTTTCTTCTTTACATCTCTTTAAGACTTTTTCCAAGTTTGCTAAGGCTTCTTCAAATGTATTTCCATAAACTGTGAAATCATCCATATATACCTCTACACAATCATGTATTAGATCCGAAAATATTCCTAGTACTGCCCTTTGAAATGTTGCAGGTGCATTGCATAGTCCAAATGGAAATACTCGGTAAGCATAGGTACCCCAAGGACAGGTAAATGTGGTTTTGTCTTGATCTTCCAGTGCTACTTGGATTTGATTATAACCACTAAACCCATCTAAAAATGAGAAGTACTTTTTTCCAGCTAGTGTGTCTAACACCTGATCTATGAAGGGTAAGGGAAAATGATATTTAAGAGTAGCTTTGTTTAATTCCCGGTAGTCAATACATACCCTCCATTTACCATTTTTCTTTGGCACAATTACCAAAGGAGAAACCCAATGACTATCTGAAATAGGATAGATAAAGTTGACATTCAATAATTTCTGCAATTCTTCTTTAACAATCTCCCTAAGATTTGGATTCATCCTTCTCTGAGATTGTCTGATTGGTTTACAATTTTCCTCTATGTAGATGTGATGAGTGCAAGTCTTGGGGCTTATCCCTTTCATATCAGTGTACTCCCATGCATATGCAGAAGAATGTCTCTGTAATATCTTGACTAGCTCTTTCTGTTGAGATCTCTCTAGGTTCTTGTTTATGTTTAAAGTTTTGCCTGGAAATATCTCAATTGTAGAGCTGCCAAATTTATCCATGGAATAGAGAGACATCTGCCTTGATGAAAAAAACTCAATGTTGGATTCTTCTTGAAATTGTTCATGTTTATATTCCGAAGAGGATTCAAATTTTTCCAAGGTATTTAGAATTTGGCTATCTTCACTAATTTCTGAAATTGTGAAGAGAGGTTGTAAGTCTTCTTCATCCTCTATCCATTGAGTATCATCTAATTCTGTAATTGTTCTTGCTGGAGGATACAAGGTAAATTTCTTGGTTGAACTACCATCAAAGATATACATATCACCGGATCTACAACTAATGAAAGCATCAGCTGTAGCTAACCAAGGTCTTCCTAATATAATAGGGTGTCCTCCTAGATTATTCTTAGGAGTTAGGATCATAAAATCCACAGGATACTCCCAAGAGTCTAGGGACACTGGAATGTCTTCTATTACCCCATCAGGTTTGATCACAGATCTATCCGCTAATTGTAATAATGTGGGTGTAAAAATAAGATTAGGAAGTTTCAGTTTATCCATGATTTGTCTACTCATAATATTGATTGCTGCTCCTAAATCAATAAGTGTGTTTTGGATCTCAATTCCATTGATGTGAATTTTAACAACTGGATTTCCTGGGTCTAGATACTTTGGAATAGAAATCTTACCCATCATGATATCTGCTATTTTTCCTGCCAGTTGAATTTTCTTTATCTCCCTTATTCTTTTTCTTGTTTTCTTCATGCTCAACTCTTTTATTGTCTTTGCTAAGATTGGAATTTCCTTGATGGCTTGCAATAATGGGATCTTAATACAAAGATTTCTCAGCTCATCTAGGAAATCATAATTAGGCACCATAATTTGTTTTTCTACACCCCTATCAATTTGTAATCTTTCTGGGAAGGGAGGTGTAGAAGTGGATGTTGATGGATGCTCTAATATAGGAGTTGAAATTATTGGTTCTTTTTGTTTTGATTTTTCAATGTTTGGGTCTTGGAAAGTTGTGTTCTCTTCAAGACTTTTATTTACCCGTAGAGAATCTTCCTCAGAATTGTCTCGCTCTTGTACAATTACAGACGGTTTCCTCTTTTCAAGTATTCTTACAGACCTAAGTTCAACATCACCAAGGTCTAAAGGAGTGATCAAATAAGTTGGAAACTGTTGGCCTTCTATCATGTATGTATTCTGAGGATTTTTATTGTTGGGGTTTGGTATGGGTTGGGCAGGCAACTGATTTGTTTTCTGAGGAAATGGTAATGGAAGTGGTTGATTTTGATGTTGTGGATTTTGAGGATTTTGTTGAGGAGAGAAATGTGGATATGGTGGATAGGATGGTGGATATTGGTAATATTGAGAGTATCTTCCATAGGGATTTTGTGCTCCTTGCGCCCAGGTTTGTGATTGATTTTGAAATTGGGGCCAAGGTTGCTGCCAAGAATTCCAATTTGGTGGAGGTTGATTATACATTTGATCATGGAATCCTTGTGTTTGAGGTCCTTGCCAAGGCCTTCTAGAGACAAAATTGAGAGATTATGTGGAACTTGTAGGAGTATCTTCTTGAAAGACAGCTTTAAGACCAGGAAGTGAAGGAAAAATCTTGGTCTCATGTTTTTCTAAACAAATTACACAAGTCTCCACAACTTTGGAATCTAAAGGGCACTCTCTCAGGGCATGTTTCTTTCTACATTTGGGACAAAAGATTTCTAAGGCATCAGATTCAGCTTTTTGCTTGTTTTGTAACTTAAGGGTTTCTATTTGTTCACTAAGACTCCCCGAGATATCATATTTGAACTCATCAAGCATATGTCCTATTTCTGCCCTACTTACTTTCCCAAAAGCAGACTTACTTGCCCTTGCAAGAGCAGGGTCTCTTGGTCCTTTTACAGTTTTAGATTTCCCTCTTGAAAGGTTGATACATAATTCAGCTATTTCAGGTAATGTGAGCTGAGATATATCCCCTTTTCCCATCATGTTAATGATATCTAACCATTCATCCCTAATTGTTTTCAACAAGATAGATTTTAAGGTGTCTTGGTCTAAGTTTTCCATTTTTGCTCTTTTGATGTTGTAATGAAATATTTCCAACAAATCTTCCAAGTTTTCATCTTCTTTTTGTAGCATCTTAAACACTTCCTCCTTATGATTGAATGGCATACAATAATCCAAATACCTCTCTATAAATGCTTGTTTCATGTCTTCCCATGTCCTAATAGAACTGTTGATCAAACTCATAAACCACTTCAATGTTGCTCCTTTCAATGTTGAAGGAAATAGTTTAAGTTTTTGAGCATCTTGTAAGTAGTCATAAGTTCTACACAGGACTTCAAATTCAAATAGGAAGGTTTCAGGATCTTCAGTTTTAATTCCATAAAAGTTTGGAAGGACAGAGGGTGAAATGTTTTTCATAGTTGCATTGGTTTCTTCATCTACTATAGGAAACCCAAAAGAGCTTCCCATCTCTCTTCTACCTCTTCCTCTGCCTCCTCCTCCTTCTACACCTCTACCTCCTTCTCCTCTACCTCTACCTCGAAACAAGGCTACCTAGTTACACTTCCCTGAAAATGGTGCCAAAATGTTGTGCTCAACTTAGTGTTCCTAAATTGAGGTCATTAATTGTCAACCAGGGCTAGTAAACTGCTGAAGTGTGGTGCACTGTATGTGCCTAGGTATCTGTTTCTCACTACGTTGTGTTTAGTGTTTTTATGATGTTTTTGGTTTTATGGTTTTTATGTTGAAAAAGAGCTAAGAAGTTTATACTAAAACAGAGTGAAACTATTATAAACTAAGTGTGCACTAGAGGATAGAAAATTCAAAGCTTAATAAGGACTCATAGCAAAGAAACAAATCACAACATGAACTTAGTAACCCATATCATGAACTCATCCAATTCATTCATTTAGAGATATGTTGGAATAGCTTGAGAAAAGGATAAGTTTTTAGTGCAATTGAGGTTTTCCTAAGTCAACAATCAACTTACAATGTTACAACATCTCATCCATGGTTAAAGGTTTATTGGAACATAATTGGAAAAGAACATTTGTAGCACAATAAGATTTCTACTCTAAACTAACTTCTAATTCTATTTTGCAACTCAATTTAGCACTACTAGGCCTTATTCAAAAGTTATAGATTTATTTTTAGAATAGTCTTTGAGAGAAGGCTTGTTTGTGAAATTATAAAAAGGTTGCAAAATACTCAAGGCCTTAAACTGATATTACTAGCTTCTGTCCAGATGATGATGTATTAATATGAAGTTAGAACAAAAGAAGTTTTGTAGATAATGAAGACTGTGGTATCTAAATTTAACAACTAATACAATTTAAAATGCAATGGATAACAACTAAACTAGAATGCTAATACAGTGAACTAAGACTAAACTAGAGTGCTATTATCTAACTTGAAATGAATTGGAGATGAACTAGAATGATACTAATACAGTGAACAAAGTTAAACTAGAGTACCATTATAAGGCTTGAAATATAGTGGCAGAATTAAACTAGAATGACATCTACCTCCGGAGTATTGACTGAGCTAAAATGCAACTAATTCTATGAAATACTACAGCCCTGTCTTGTTCAAGATGAGTGATATTTTGGAATATTTTGTACAAACAAGTCTGGCTGTATCATTCAGTGCAAATGGGCATAAAAACATAACAATACGCAGGTAAACCAAAACAATACAGCTAAGTCTTATCCAGAGTTAGTGATATTTTGGAAGAGATTAATGAGAATAGGACTAGCTGTAACAACTAATTACAATTGAACACAAAAACATAAAGTTCTAAATTGCTACAATTATGCCTCATTCCGGATTAGTGATATTTTGGAATAATTCATGAGAACAAAGCTAAACTGTAGTATCCAATGTAAGCAAAGTTCAGAAAACTATTTAAATTGAGAATGAAACAAAGCTACGGCTACTTATCTAAACCAAATGCATAACGCTTCACGGGCAGTAGGGGCCCTCTACCACCGGATCATCACGCGGATCTACTCAAGATTGACTCAGCTCATGCAATAAAATGATGTCTCTTTCATTAAAGGAGAAATTCTTCAAAACAGAGTATTTACAGCCTTCCAAAATCTAGCAACAGAAACAAAATCTAACCAACAGTTTCTCGGTCTCTCGAGTCATACTTATAATGAAATTACATAACTACTCTTTGAGAAAAACAGGGATAAGTGTCTTTCCCACTTCTAATCAAATTAAAACTCTTATTAACAGTCTTGTGCTTTACTGCGGACATCTGTAGAGTCCGTGTTTTGATAGGAAACTGCTTCTCTTCTACGTGCATAACCGCTTTGATACTTTAACTCAGACTTCATGGGGAGCCACAAATGATGAAGGAATGATGTGGAATAAGACCATATGTTTTTTTCCCTAAGATGACACCTGGAACCTGCGTAGACATGAAGACAGCTGCAGAATCGACAACTAGCTACAGAATGTCTGCATTCTATAGCTAGGTGTAGTCAAAAAGTACTACAACAACAAAATCATGAAAACATAGCAAGTTAGACATTATATACAATCTCAAAGAAATTTTAACTAATATTATTGATCATTTAAGCCTAAAATTAATAATGGACAAAGGAAATGAAGTGGAATGTGGTGGAAGAGAAGAACATCTTTTGAAGCTCAACAATATTATCAAACTAAACATAAGAAGACAATGAGCCTAGTTGTCTTGAGCCCTGGGATAACTACACTACTCGTAGAGTAGAAAATTCAATAAACCCCTATATTACTATAAACCTCTGCAAACACAGTCAAGAAAGGTTAGTAAGTAATGACTAGCAAGCAAATACTCTACAAATACAAGTCATGTGGCTCCTGGTTTAAAAGTTCACAAGAATATTCTGACAACAGGATACATTTCTGAGAACATGCCTCTTATAGCATATTGTCAGATTTTTCACTTTATTATTTATTGTGATATACCAAGTAGAGATATGTATTACAAAGAAAGATGCCATATTTTGAGAAATGGATGAAATCTCATGACTTTGTTAACCTCCTCCAAAGCAAGAGTAGATGGTTGGGTGACATGTTGAAAACCTCCTCCAAGCAAGAGCATATGGTTGGGTCACATGTTCAAAACCTCCTCCGGTATAAAGAGAATATGGTTTGGAAATATTATGTTAACCTCCTTCATTAAAAAGCAGATGGTTAGGAACATGATGAGGGTCTCTTTCATTTAAAAACAGAGGGTCAGGAGTAGAGATATAGCCTCATTCAAAGAGCAGAAAACTAACAGGTGTTTTAAATGAATCAAAAAATTGTTTACACCACTTCCTCCAAAAGGGTGAACAACTAATGTATGGAAAAAATATAAAAGTATGTTTGAAAGGGTCTTTATTGGTAATAACAGTTGAGAAATCAGGTTAATACAAATGAAAATTCATCATGTTGAAAACCTCTTCAACATAGAAACCATATAGTGGCATAAGGGTGCTGAAAGTCTCTAGTCCAATCAGAAGGACAGAATGGACAAACAGTGACAAACAAATGAGTTTTCATAGGTTAAAAACCTATTTCACATCAAGCAAAAAGATGACTTTTCTGGCGTTAACAAAACCCTTTCTTCCTCTGTTTCATAACAACCTCTTTCAAACTGTCATAAGGGTGAAACTTGGGCTAAAAACTTTCATCCAAATAGCCAAAGAAAGAGAAATCTGGCTGTGGTTGACAGCATCTCTTGCATATAAAAATGAAAGCAAAGATTAGAAAAATTCATCATTATCAAGAGCTACATTAGTGGTCTCAGGGGTTATTTCCTTAATGAAGAGGCAATGATTGATGTTTTTATATACAAAAATCCTTTTCAAAAATAAATAAACCCTCCTAAATATGCTGCAAATACATTGAAGTTTGTTTCAAATAAAAAGGCGGAAGAGACCATTTAAAAGGCCCATTGTGCAATTTCAAACCACGAAACAAGTGTTCCTTAGCCTTCTCACTGGAGGAAAAAGCATTTTCAGGCATTTTTTCAAGTTTTTGGGGCTCATAACTCTGCGCGGTGCAACTGTAGATGCGCGTGACGCGCCTGGGAGCACCCAAACGAAGAGATTAAAGTACGACACAACGCGCCTGTGTCTGTTGTCACCAGGCGCCCGAAACCGACCCGACGCCTTCATCTGCGCAACGCCTTCTACTGCAAATAGCCCTCTCATCCACCGGACCTCCAAAAATTCCTTTGAACGCTGAAACAATGATCGACAAGGTTCATAAACTTATTTTCAAGTGTTTACAAAAGTAATTTTGGCTGCTAAAAACAAAGAGATAGACAGTGATTAGAAGATTGGGCCTTTGGTCAAAATCAAAGAAGTTTTGTTGTTGTGGGTATCAAGGATTAATACAGTAATAGAGGAAGGTGTTTTATCAGTTTTAAAAGAGCCCTAATTACCTTTCAAAAACAGTGATAAAAAAGAGCAGTGTTTGAAGGGAAGGGTGTTTGTGCCAAAACAAAGGGAAATTCATCTTCAAACAAAAACCACAAACATATATTGTTTAAACCCTTTTCTCAAACACAGTGATGAAAGTGATTTTGGTTCTCATTTGACAAACACTTGTTTGATAGCATCAAAGAAACACAGTGACTTGCAAGGAGGAAAACGTGTGGGGTTGGGAAACTATTTCAGAGACCATTTGAATCAGCCTATCTTGGTCAGCCAGCAAAGAGTATCCAAAGCAAAATTCTTCACAGGCAAGATAGCAGAAGTGGCCCTCACAAAAGATATGAACCTTTTTCTACTAAGGAAGTAAATGCCCATCCTTCAATACTTTTTAACTTTCATGAAGTAGGATGTTTGGAGTTTTGTCAAAGGGTTTAGGAGGTGAAAAGTTATCTTCCCTTGACATATCTATCTTCTTTAATACTGCAAGGGAAACATGTTCATCTAGCAGGCTTATACTTCAAGCTTTCTCCTAGATCCATTTCCAGAGCTACCAAAATTCCACATGTCAGAGAAAAATGGTTTAAGAAGAGTTACTTAGACTCAGATTAGTACAAACCCTTTTTGAAACCAGAGCATCAGGATGCATGCCCATCCATCTTTCCTTTTTCATATTTTTTGACCAGCTATGCTCCCCTCATGAAGATAATCATGAAATATTTCACATGCGAGGGAAGGTTTTCCCGGGTTTATGCTTACCATGTCCGGCTACTCATGCACCTCACAAGAACCCAATTTTTAAACCTACCCTTTTTCCTCCATAGAAGTATTGAAAAGATGGCTTGTACTGTTCAAAAGAGACCTTCTGCTCAGCAGCCAGCTTGTCTTTTCCATCATTCCCTTATCAAAATTGTCATTCTCCATCAACTTGAGAAGAAGGGAATTTCTTGGGACACTTTCATTTCACATCCCGATTTCACCACTACTTCTTCATCCCATGCATCTCCTTCACCTTCCACTCATCCTCTTTCTCCTTCTTCTAGTAAACCCACTCATAAGAAGAAAAAATCTCCCATGATTGATAAATAATAAGAGCATAGTGAGGAAGAACAACACAGTGAGGAAGAACATCACAGTGATGGAGAAGAGCACAGTGAGGAAAAGCAGCATAGTGATAAAGAGAAAAATAGTGAAGAGGATCAAAGTCAAAGGAAGAAAAATGAAGAGGAAAACAGTGATGAAAGGCAGCACAGTGATGAAGAAGAGCACCATGAAGAAGAGTAAAACAGTGAAGAAGGAAATAATGAAGAAATGGAATAGTTTGATGAGGAACACAGTAGTCACAAAGAGGAAGATATTGGTAGCCCTCATAGTAGCAAGCATGATGAGGATGAAGCACAAAACATTGAAGATACAGAGCCAGAAAGTCCTGAAGAAAGCAGGGAAAAAAGTGAAAAAGGCAGCCCTCAAAGAGACATGCAAGGTGATAGTCAAGGCATTCATGAAGAGGGTCAAAACAGTGGTAGGGATGATGAGGGGATTAGCAAGGGAAAATACTAAATATAGCATGTGCTAGCTGCCTCTCCTAGGCAAGGGGACATGCTTTCTTCTCCAAAGGTAACAAAGCCCCGAACATCAAGAAAGAAATTGACTCAAATTGTAACTCCAAATGTTACTAGAGCCCTCTGAAGCAAAGGGAAGTTTCCCAAGTAATCCATTGTTGAATTACCAAAGAGGAGAAAGACCAAGAAGGCCACCCAAAGCAAGGGAAAGGAGAAGGAAGAAAGTAGCCATGAGAAAGAGAGGGATTTTGACATAATTTAGATAAACAGTGATGACAGTGACAATGAGGCCAGAATCCTATAATCTCTCTTGATAAATAGAGAAGAAAAAATTCATCATCTAAAAGCAGATCTAGAGAGGTCTCAAAACTTCATTCATTTTCTGCAAACACAAAACAAGAAAATGAGTGTCCACATGGCAATGTATGAGACACGGGCTATCAAGTATCAAAAAGAAGCCTCCAAAGTGAAAATTAAGTTGGAAGAACTCATGGGCGAATTCAATGATAGTGAAGAAGAAGATTAGCCAAGGAGGAAGAGGCCAAGGACCATGGGACTCGGAAGAGCTTTGGAGAAGAAAAAAGAGGAAGAGGTTGCCCTTTTCCAATATTTTCCTCTTACTACTTTATTCACTCAAGAGATAGAAAAAAACAGAGAAGCATGGATTGAAAGGGTGAATGAACACTTGGAGAAGAAGTTGGAAAAGGCCAATAGAGATTTGAACCTTCAAAGAAAAATGACCAGGCACTATAAGAAGCTTAATCAATTCGCCCGACGGAAATTGAAGGCCACACAAGAAAAGCTCAAGGAGGCTCAAAAGAGGCGCCTGGCACCAAAAATGAAGAAAGGCATATCAAGGCTTCAAATTTTTGCCTCCGCTTCTCATTATGCTTCTGAAAACCCATGAGGGTCATGCTCACCAAAATTGGGCAAAATTCGACAAGTTTTGGTTTTTTGACATTTTTGGGGTTTTTGCTAAAAATCATGGGCATTGCCATTTTTGTTTGAAGCATCCTAAAAGGATGAAAATGGTATCATTGGATGCCATAATTTTAGGGGCATATACTCAGTGAATTTCAGATCAATTGAAGATTATTTGGTCCCCCAAAGTGGCGAAAAACAGTCACTTTTTCAACACTCTGCCCCACATATCAACAAAGTCTATTTTCTAGGTTTTTCCACACTGGTCAGTTTTTCATAGGCTTCCATTGATCATTTTGGAGAAAAAAAATCATTTTCAGAAACTCGACATCTAGAGCTTTTCAACTAGCCATCACAAGCTCGTTTTGACATCGGGAAGGCCTCCAAAAATTTCCCACAATACACGGAATTTTCTGCTGATATATTTCTGAAGTATTTTTGTAAAAAATGCAGTTTTCTGAAGTGGCTTTTCCTAATGTGCGTTTAGCCTTTTTTGGCCATTTTCAGTTAGGAAAAGTCAATTTAATTTCCTTTTTTAGCATTTTTAGGATATTTTTATAGATATTTTGTGCCTTGGGCTTTGCAAAGCCTCAAGGACAAAATCAGATATTTTTGATGGGCCAATGAGCTTGCTAATTGCACTAGGAGGTTCTCCTTCATCTTGGCCTATTTATTCCAAGAGACTTCATTGTAAACAAGGATGAAATTGAAGATATAGAGCAATATATGGTTATACAAGCTTGGAAGAAACACTTGTCTCATGAATTGGATAGTTTCTTGAATGTTTTTGGATGATGAAAGAGGACTGTTGTTGGATTCCTTAACTTGGTAAAATGGTATAGTGTCCCTCTCTGTTATGCTTCTTATTTTTCATACATATTTCATGCTCTTTTTTGCTATAAGATAGTAGAGAATAGATTTGAGACATGCCCTTGGAAGCACCTTAGATTTCTTGTTTCATTATAGCTTCTATGTTTTCTTCCTTCTTCGTCATATCAAAGAATCCTTGATTGCTCTTTTATCACTGAAGAAATTGTTTTCTTGTTTCATTTATGATTTTATACATGCTAAGTATGATTCACAGTATGCCCTGCTTACTCATGGCTAGCCATAACTCCACCTCTGAAACCTTTCTTTGAATTTTTGATTGTCCTAGTTGAACCAAAGAGGTCTTGTATCGAACTTTCCCTTTGCCTAAAACTCTGCAATCTTTGTTCAAAGTGCCCGATAGCCCGAAATACTATGTCTAGGTGTTTCTTCATAGTGGTTTGAGTTTTTTTTTTGTCTTAATTGTCCTTCCCCAAAGTCTGATAGCAATTTCCTAAAGTTAGAGAGTCATATATCTCTATGTATTGCTTGAATGTTTATTTCTATGCATTTATCAGTTTGAAGTTACATTTATCATGATTAATGGTTAGCCCTACCATATAAATGTCTACTATTGAACTATTTATTTTTGAAATCCTTTGTCCTTCACAAACTTAGTGTCCATTCCACTTAATTTTACCTTAAGATCCATTTTACCTTGATCAAATCGGCCCTTCAACATACCTGGTATCACCATCTGAAGCTTTCTCGACCTTTTCGACCCCACAGCCCAGTTGATCTGACAATATTTTTATCTATCTTAGTCTTTGATCAGTTCCTCCCTCAAAAACCTAATAAAAAAACCAAAAACCTACTTCATAAGTAGCCTAAATTCAGAAACACAAGAAGCACACAACTATACATTCCTTACACAAATAGAGAGAGCCCTCTCTGAGTCTAGGAAGGCTAGGTCCTTGAGCTCCAAAGTTGGTTTGATGTTACCCTGTCACTTGGCTTGCCAATCAGCAAAATCACGAGACACTAACATAATGGCGATCACGGTGGGACTCTGAGTGATAAAAAAACTTAGTTTCCATAAACCTTCATAGACATTTGAGAATACTATCTTGTGGACTTATCCCACCACTCACTAACATAATGGAAATCACGGTGGGACTCTGAGTGATAAACAAACTTAGTTTCCCTAAACCTTCAGAGACCTTTGAGAATACTATCTTGTGGACTTATCCCAGCGCTCACTAACATAATGGCGATCGCGGTGGGACTAACTAAGTACATAAAATTCTAGAAAACTCTTTTAGATTCATTAGTCTTTCAAAATTTAAACAAGCAAGTAGTCCATAGAATCATTTAGAGTAAACTCTATTTGTTTCACCACCCTAGCAAAGTGATGAATTAGGTTTAGAACACTCTAATAAACCATAGGCTACACATAAAAACTCAAAAAACCCCAAAAAACATCCCCAGATTGGCTTTTCCTAGTTATTGGTGGTGGACCATGAGTACATCTCTATAAAAACAACCAAAAATCCACCTGGCGACTCCACTAGCCTCTAGTAGGCCTAAAACTCCATAGAAACCAAAAATTTCATAAACCATACCTTTATGTTGACTCATCCTTTCTAAAACTCAAAGTTCATGGTGTAACCTCTATAATCAGTGACAAACTAAGTATAACTTAGCAATTCAAAAAACTTCACCTAAACATAGGAGATAAACAGAATAAACTTGCAAATAGGACCATGGCTTTCCCAACAGTCTAGAAAACTATTGAAACTAAGTATTAAGTATTTCTTGCAAGTCTCCACCTCAAAGTTTGCTAGAAAACTTTTTCCCAAAACCATCTTTGACAGTATTAGTGGTGGACCATAGATCTCAAAGAAATCCACTTGGCGACTCCACTAGCCTTCATTTTTTTTTTTGACCATTCTTCAAATTAGCGAAACCCCTAGAGAGGCTATCCATCCAAAATAATCACAACTATCATCCTCTCTAAACTTTGAATTTTAAATCTGGCTTCACGAAGGATCAATACCAGATCTCATCCAGACCCAAATCCCCCTATCATAGTTGATAACCCAGTGAATATTTTGTGGCAAACTTTCGAAATTGAAAAATTAGCTACTAATAAGTCCATCCATAAAGCAAGCTTTGTACCTGAACATCTCACATCCTTGCAAGATTCCCCATTTGACTTAAAAACAACAAAAACTCTTTTTAGAAGCAAGTCACAAAGTAAAATCAACTTTGACGATGTTAAGCCCTTAGATTTGCAACAGAGTCCTAGTAGAGAAGCCTCACCTAATACACCTCCCGACTTTTATCTTCTCCACCACTTTGGCTCCTACCACCCCAAATCTGGTCAAAATCAATTCACAAGTCCGAGTACATCTGCCACACCAATCCAAACCACCACTATTCAAATCACCTCAGCTCATCCTACAAGCCCTCATATTGTAAATCAACCATTAGCTCCCGCCATGGTAGCTTGGTATGCACCCTTGGTATTACCACAGCCTTTGGCACCTTTACAACATGAAAACCAATCCAAAATCCCGCACTTCATCGAAGTTGAGGCTACCACCGCCCAACAACATGTAGATAGAATTAGCGATGCCTTTGAATACATGGAAATAGAAGACGAGACCATAAGAATGAGGATGTTCGCCCAAAGCCTGGGAAGAGAACCTAAAAAATGGTTTAAGGGCTTAACTCCAAACAGTATACATGATCTCCCAGCACTCTACCAAACTTTCATAAATAGGTGGGAAATTAGAAAAAACGCCATTCAAATCCTTTCTGAGTATAACAATCTAAAAAGGGATAACGGGGAAAGTGTCCAGGACTACTGCACTAGGTTCAACAGTGTTTATAATGCCCTCCCGCCTCACTTCAAACCTCCACTTGGCTCAGCCTTAGCAAAGTTTCCCGAAGGCTTCGACCCAGACATGAATTATCAACTAAGAGACAAGGACCCCGCAACCTTAGAAGAAATGTAAAAAGTGGCTATGAGTGCAGAAGCCAACTTAGCTGAAAAGAGAGCTAGGATGAGATCATAGAAGAAAGTCACATACCATGATGAAATTTCCCCTTCAGTATCTTCCTCAGATCCTAGAATAGATGACCTGGTTAGATCCATGGTGAAAATGTGGGAAAAGATAAGTGAAAAGACACCTCTTAGGGACAACCAGCCAAACCCTCAAAATAGGAACCGGAACCAAAACATTAGGAGAGACCAGTCTCAAAATAAACCAAGGGAAAATGACCAACAAATTAGGCCACCCTTCAATGAAAAATATGTTGATGAAGAAGGGAGGGATACAAAACCCATTGATGAAAGTCATTTAAACCTAATAGGTTCGGATAACAAGGGTGAGGTTTACCTCACAGAAGAAGAACAAGCTTTCTTCTCCCCGAATCAAAATGAAACCAACTATGAGGACCCCGAAGATCTTGCTATAGGTTTTCAGAATGCCATAATAAAAACCCATAGGCAGTATGATCTTAGAAGTAGAAAAAACCAAGACAACTCCAAGAAAGGTAGCTCAGACACTGCTGTTACTAAAACTCCTGATACCATCCTTAAAAGAGCAGTGGATAGCAACAAAATCGTGGTCAAGAAAACTGACCAAAAAAAAGATAAAGCTATTCAGACAAGCCTTGGCTCAGATTTTCCTAGTACCTCTACCAATATTCCCGAGATGGTTGTGTTGAACAAAATCCTGAACCAAAGTTAGCAAATTAAGAACATAGAGAAAGTCATGGCTGAAAAAACTGAAGCGAACCTATCTAAACTACAAGCACCCTTCAGTTTTGAAGGGGAAATTGCCAAAATAAATATCACCATGCCTCTCACTGAACTTCTCGCCCAAAGCTCTTACAAATCCCAAGTGCTAAAGGTCCTGAACATAGGGAATGATGCAAACACCTTAAATCTAGCTGATGACACCCCTAAAGTGTTGTTTGGTCCAAAAATAGAAGGGAAATTCCAAGAAGGAACCACTCTTCCCTTTTACATCAGTCTGAATATAAATGACCAAATCCTACACAATGCCATGCTAGACTCTAGGGCCTCGCATAATCTCATGCCAAAGGTTGTGATGGAAAGATTAGGCCTAGAAATAACAAAACCTTATAAAGACGTATATTCATTTGATTCAATAAGAGTCAAGTGTCTAGGCTTAATCAAAGATATTTGTTTTAGTTTGGCCCAAATACCTGCAAAACACCTGATCATGGACATAGTGGTAGCAGACATCCCTCCCAAGTACGGAATTCTTTTATCCAAAACTTGGGGAGCCAAGATTCAAGTTCAACTTGATATGTCCTACGCCACTATTCCTGTGTTTAACCAAACTAGAATACCCTATCGGGAATCACACATGAAATATATGGTCAACAGCCAAGAAAGGCCAGATAACATCCCGATGTACTCCTTGCATTCTGATCTGAATTCCTTCATTTTACACACTGACGAAGACATTGAGGAACAGTTAGGAGAATTTGAAACAAACTTAGACACACCACATTAGCTACCCTAGGTTCTCTATGATGAGTTGGACACTCAAAATTATCATGACCATGAGCAGTTATTTCTTGAGGAAAGAGAGTTCGTTTCTCCTGAAACTGAAATAGAGCAGGAAGCACAAAACATTATATACCATCAAGAAAATTGCTCAAACCATAGACAAACATCAGCAATAACATCAAGAGACTTTTTCAAAACAGAGGCATTAGAAGACTTGCATATTACAAACCTCTTTGGAAATCAGAGGCAGGGGAGCTTAATGTTCTTACCATACCTAAAAGATCTACCATCTCATAACTCTACCTCTTCAAATGAAACCTTGACTGTAGCCACAACAACTAAAAATCCAGAAAAAATGTCTGATAAACTTCTTATGAAAGGATATGATGACTGCAGTCCAAACATACTTGAGTTGTTTGAACTAGCTACCATTCTACCACTCCACCAAAGACTTAGAACTGCTATAATTTGCAATATTGTTCAAAATATTACTTCATGTAGGGAAAACAGTGAGAAGCACTATGACACTGCCATCACTCCAAGAAAAAAATTCGACAAAATAAAATGCAAAAATCTTGACCAAACAATAATAATCAAAGACAAGACAGCTGGACATAGGATCTGTGTTGATTTTAGAAACACAAATACACACCCTTGGGATAGAAATTATATCCTTCCTGCTCAAGACCATGCTATACAAATGATAGGTGCTTCTAATCATGTGTCTTTAAAAAATGATGTTTCAGGGTATCACCAAATAATTCCTTTGCAGAGCGAACAGCTCAAAGAATTTTTCAAGTATGCAGGAAATAGTTCCATCTTCGAACCCAGAATTGCAAAACCACCAGACACCAAAAAAATTCTCTTAAAAGCCATGTTTCTGGTTCTGAATTTCTGCATTCTGATGTACCTTGATGATGTCATCATATACTTCAAAAATGACAAAGAATATCTGCATTATTTGAAAAATATGTACAGCAAAAGGAGAAGTGGAGATCAAAGGTATAAAGAAGTACAGCAGGAAGATACAGGGTTGTTTAGAGATTCATGCATGAATCCTTATGTTATGCTTGAAAGAGAAATTTTTCCAAACTTTTCCTTTCAAGAGCTGAGCGGACCAAGAGTGGTGGGAGATCTTTATGAAGATAAGATACTCAAGTTTCACCACTTTTAGGATTTCTAGTTCTAGATTTTTCAATCATTGTATATATCATTGTTTGAAGAAATTAAAAAAAAAACAGAAAACTAAAAAAACAATTGAAAAGTAGAAAAAGAGGGTAGTTTGAAAAACAGAAAGAAAGCCCCATGTTCAAAAAAATAGTCATTCTAAAAGCGTGCAAGTCTAAATGCCGCTACTAGTGCTCAAAATGTCTTGTTCAGTTATCTAGCCTAATCATAACTAAATATGTTTTAAATGTATTTTCTGATAAGTTAGTGAGAGAAGAGATAGTCAATATTGTGTAAGATTGACTTGTCAAAGAATATAGATTAGGAAAAGATACTGGTTCCACATGCTCAAAACAGAACCAAAGAGGAAAACAGGGATGAAAAACAAACTGTGTACCCTAGCCCTGATTTTTCTAAATTTCATTTTTATGAAAAATAATATGTGTGTGCAAATTGTCTTTCATGCCACAAATACATGACAAATCAGACTGTCTAATCCTGATTTGGTCATTTTTCAATTTCATGTTTTAGATCAGAGAATAAAATCCTGTCAAACAGCTTAACCTTGACAGTCGATCTAGCATAGGTAGAGAAACAAAGGAGTTCATCAGTTTAATCTGAACTCTCAGCAGATATAAGTGTAGAATGAGATAGTGTCATTTTCGAAAACATTATGCCAAAGGGTTGCTAGTCTAAATGCACCCAAAAGAAGAAAAACTATTAGGAAATGTAGCGGAAATGACTCGGATGCTAATCATGCTGTCAATTCTCAGAAATAGAATGGAAGAAAGAAGTTTGCGCCAATGGATAAAGGCACTGGTCTTCAAAAGTCAGAGATCTGAAATTCTGGACACCTCCTGAAAAGGAGCTACCCTTCCCAAATGAAGCCACTGTTAGTCATCAGTATTTTTCACCTGTTGATGATGACTAGTTTCTTAAGCCAAGTTTTCTAGAAGCTGATCTCCAATTTGTCAAATCTGTCATCTAGAAAAGACCCCTTAACAATTTCTGTCCTCTTACCTTTTCCAGTCAGCCTATGATGAGGAAAAACCTAGTTGTCAAGTCTTATCTAGTTTCAGTCATATAATCCTGTCCATGAGCTATCATAAGATAAAAATTATCTGTTGTCATTTATCCTCATCCCCAAGTCATTCAATATCCAAGTGTTGATAAAATATCAGCCACCCTACCTCTGGTCATATGTCATTTTTAGATCTAATCCTACCCAAAGAGAACACTCAAAATCTGTCAAGATCGCCCCTAAGTTAGGTAGGGGCGCGTTAGGAAATCCCTTCCTTGGCAAAAAACATCCTGAGCCAAAATACTTTGTTCAATACCAGCCAGCCCTAAATTAGCATTTAATCTGCAAAAAACAAATCTCAATACACCCATAGGTCACGCCACTAAGAGGTCTTGATGTCTCAGTAGTACATGTTTCAAAAGTCAAACTGATATAATGTTGATCTACAGTGTTTCAGTGTCTCTTTCAGAAGTAGATATGCACAAGTATTCCAGAAGACATTATCAAACTGAACATAAGAAGATAGATGCTTCTCATGTTGTCTCGAGCCTGGGATAAGAATACTATTCAGAGAGAAAATTCAATAAGCCTTTACAAACACAGTGAAGAAAGAGATATGTATTACAAAGAAATATGACACATTTCGAGAAATGGATGAAATTTCATGAATGTGTTAACCTCCTCCAAGCAAGAGCAGATGGTTGGGTCACATGTTGAAAACCTCCTCCAATATAAAGAGCATATGGTTTGAAAATATTATGTTAACCTCCTTCATTTAAAAGCAGATGGTTAAGAACATGATAAGGGCCTCCTTCATTTAAAAGCAGAGGGTCAGGAACAAAGGTATAGCCTCATTCAAAGAGCACGAGACTAACAGTGTTTCAAATGACCTAAGAACTTGTTTACACCACTTCCTCCAAAAGGATGAAACAACTGACATATCAGTAGTATTTGAAAGGGTGTTTAAACGAGTTCACTATTTAAAGAACAAAGTTGAAAATCAGTGAAAGCAACTGAAGGTTCATAGTTTGAAGCCATTTGTGACATCATCAAAGTAGTGATAGAATGGTGTCAAAAGAATTATCTTCTCTTTTATCTATAAAGGCCTCCTTCGAAGAGTAACCAGAAGCTAGAATGTCCAAAACTTGGAACAAGCTCATCAAAATGACAGGAAGGATGTAGGTCAAAGCTTGGAGTGCAAATAAGGGTTTATCCACAGTCAAAAGAAAATTTCAATATAAGGTGCCTAACAATGTTTGACAAACTTCAACAATGGGCATAATAAATCATCAAACACCAAAGAGTTGAAATGTCAAAGTAATTTCTAGAATTGTCAATCGCCTCCTTCCAAGAGATAGGCAAAGGATGCATCAATAGTCTTGGATATGTTTCTTGAGCAATGTTCCTTTTGAAGGAAAGAATGGACAAACAATGACAAAGCAATGATTTTTCATAGGTTAAAAACCTATTTCACATCAAGCAAAAAGATGACTTTTCTGGTGTTAACAAAACCCTTTTTTCCTCTGCTTCATAACAACCTCTTTCAAACTATCATAGGGGTGAAACTTGGGCTAAAAACCTTCATCCAAATAGCCAAAGAAAGAGAAAGCTAGTTGTGGTTGACAGTAGCTCTTGCATATAAAAAGGACAAAAAAGATTAGAAAAATTCATCATTATCAAGAGCTACATTAGTGGTCTCAAGGGTTATTTCCTTAATGAAGAGGCAGTGATCGATGTTTTTATATACAAAAAGCATTTTCAAAAAGGCATAAACCCTCCTAACTATGTTGCAAAGACATCGAATTTTGTTTCAAATAAAAAGGTGGAAGAGACCGTTAAAGGCCCATTGTGCAATTTCAAAACATGAAACAAGTGTTCCTTAGCCTGCTCACAGGAGGAAAAAGCATTTTCTGGCATTTTTTCAAGTTTTTGGGGCACATAACTCTGCGCGGCACACCTGTAGATGGGCGCGACATGCCTGGGAGCGCCCGAATGAAGAGATTACACTACGGCGCGACACGCCTGTAGCAGCGCGACACACCTGTGTTTGCGGTCACCAAGCACCCGAAACCGACCCGACACCTCCATCTGCACGGCGCCTTCTAATGCAAATGGCCTGCTCATCCACCAGATCTCCAAAAACGCCTTTGAACACTGAATCAATGATCAACAAGGTCCATAAAATTATTTTCAAGTGTTTACAAAAGGAAGTTTGGCTGCTAAAAACAAAGAGATAGACAGTGATTAGAAGATTGGGCCTTTGGTCAAAATCAAAGAATTTTTTTTGCTGTGGGTATCAAGGATTAATAAAGTAATAGAGGAAGGTGTTTTATCAGTTTTGAAAGAACCCTAATTACCTTTCAAAAATAGTGACAACAAAGATCAGTGTTTGAAGGGAAGGGTGTTTGTGCCAAAACAAAGGGAAATTCCTCTTCAAAAAAAAACCACAAACATATCTTGCTTAAACCCTTTGCTCAAACACAATGATCAAAGTGATTTTGGTTCTGATTTGACAAACACTTGTTTGATAGCATCAAAGAAACACAGTGACTTGCAAGGAGGAAAAGGTGTGGTGTTGGGAAACTATTTCAGAGACCATTTGAATCAGCCTATCTTGGTCAACCAGCAAAGAGTATCCAAAGCAAAATGCCTCCCAGGAAAGATAGCAGAAGTGGCCTTCACAAAAGGTATGAACCTTTTTCAACTAAGGAAGTAAATGCCCATCCTTCAATACTTTTTAACTTTCATGAAGTAGGATGTTTGGAGTTTTGTAAAAGGGTTCAGGAGGTGAAAAGTTATCTTCCCTTGACACATCTATTTTCTTTAAGACTGCAAGGGAAACATGTTCATCTAGCAGGCTTAGACTTCAAGCTTTCTCCTAGATCCATTTCCAGAGCTACCAAAATTCCATATGTCGGAGAAAAATGGTTTAAGAAGAGTTACTTAGACTTAGATCAGTACAAACCATTTTTAAAACCAGAGAATCGGGATTCATGCCCATCCATATTTCCTTTTTCATATTTTTTGTCCAGCTATGCTCCCCTCATGAAGATAATCATGAAATATTTCACATGCGAGGCAAGGTTTTCCAGGGTTTATGCTTACCATGTCTGACTACTCATGCACTTCACAAGAACCCAATTGTTAAACCTACCCTTTTTCCTCCATAGAAGTATTGAAAAGATGGCTTCTACTGTTCAAAAGAGACCTTCCTCTCAGTAGCCGGCTTGTCTTTTCCATCATTCCCTTATCAAAATTTTCATTCTCCATCAACTTGAGAAGAAGGGAATTTCTTGGGACACTTTCATTTCACATCCTGATTTCGCCACTGCTTCTTCATCCCATGCATCTCCTTCACCTTCCACTCATCCTCTTTCTCCTTCTTCTAGTCAAACCACTCCTAAGAAGCAAAAATCTCCCATGATTGATCAAGAAGAAGAGAATAGTGAGGAAGAACAACACAGTGAGGAAGAACAACACAGTGATGGAGAAGAGCACAATGAGGAAAAGCAGCATAGTGATAAAGAGAAAAACAGTTAAGAAGGAAATGATGAAGAAATGGAACATTTTGATGAGGAACACAACAGTCACAAAGAGGAAGATATTGGTAGTCCTCACAGCAGCAAACATGATGAGGATGAAGCACAAAACATTGAAGATACAGAGCCTAAAAGCCCTGAAGAAATCAGGGACAAAAGTGAAAAAGGCAGCCCTTAAAGAGACATGCAAGGTGACAGTCAAGGCATTCATAAATAGGGTCAAAACAGTGGCAAGGATGAGGAGGGGAGTAGCAAGGGCAAAGACAAATAGAGCATGTGCTAGCTACCTCTCCTAGGCAAGGGGCCATGCTTTCTTCTCCAAAGGTAACAAAGCCCCGAACATCAAGAAAGAAAGTGACTCAAATTGTAACTCAAAATGTTACCAGAGCCGTCCGAAGCAAAGGGAAGTTGCCCAAGCAATCCATTGTTGAATTACCAAAGAGGAGAAAGACCAAGAAGGCCACCCAAAGCAAGGGAAAGGAGAAGGAAGAAAGTAGCCATGAGAAAGAGAGGGATTTTGACATAATTCAGATAAACAGTGATGATAGCGACAATGAGGCTAGAATCCTAGAATCTCTCTTGATAAATACAGAAGAACAAATTCATCATCTACGAGCGGATCTAGAGAGGTCTCAAAACTTCATTCATTTTCTGCAAACACAAAATAAGCAAATGAGTGTCCACATGGCGGTGTATGAGACAAGGGCTATCAAGTATAAAAAAGAAACCTCCAAAGTGCAAATTGAGTTGGAAGAACTCATGGGAGAATTCAATGATAGTGAAGAAGAAGATCAGTCAAGGAGGAAGAGGCCAAGGACCATGGGACTCAGAAGAGCTTTAGAGAAGTAAAAAGAGGAAGAGGCTGCCCTTTTCCAATCTTTTCCTCTTACTACTTTATTCACTCAAGAGATAGAAAAAAACAGAGAAGCATGGATTGAAAGGGTGAATGAACACTTGGAGAAGAAGTTGGAAAAGGCCAATAGAGATTTGAACCTTCAAAGAAAAATGACCGGGCACTATAAGAAGCTTAATCAATTCGCCTGACGGAAATTGAAGGCCACACAAGAAAAGCTCAAGGAGGCTCAAAAGAGGCGCCTGGCACCAAAAATGAAGAAAGGCATATCAAGGCTTCAAATTTTGGCCTCCTCTTCTCATTATGCTTCTGAAAACCCATGAGGGTCATGCTCACCAAGATTGGGCAAAATTCGACAAGTTTTGGTTTTTTGACATTTTTGGGCTTTTTTCTAAAAACCATGGGCATCTCCATTTTTGTTTGAAGCATCCTCAAAGGATGAAAATGGTATCACTAGATGCCATAATTTTAGGGGCATCTACTCAGTGAATTTCAGATCAATTTAAGATTATTTGGTCCCCAAAAGTGGCGAAAAACAGTCACTTTTTCAACACTTTTCCCCGCATATCAGCAAAGGCTATTTTTTGGGTTTTTCCACACAAGTAAGTTTTTCATAGGCTTCTAGTGATCAGTTTGGAGAAAAAAAATAATTTTCAGAAACTAGACATCCTGAGCTTTCCAACGAGCCATCACAGGCCTCGTTTAGACATCGGGAAGGCCTCCAAAAGTTGCCCACAAGACAGGGGATTTTCTGTTGATATATTTCTGAAGTATTTTTGTAAAAAATGCAATTTTCTAGATATTTTGTGCATTGGGCTTTGCAAAGCCTCAAGGAAAAAATAATATATTTTTTATGGGCCAATGAGCTTGCTAGTTGCACTAGGAGGTTCTCCTTCATCTTGGCCTATATATTCCAAGAGACTTCATTGTAAAAAAGGCCGAACTTGATGATATAGAGCAATATATGGTTATACAAGCTTGGAAGAAACACTTGTCTCATGCATTGGATAGTTTCTTGAATGTTTTTGGATGATGAAAGAGGACTGTTGTTGGATTCCTTGACTTGGTAAAATGGTATAGTGTCCCTCTCTATTATGCTTCTTAGTTTGCATACATATTTCATGCTCTTGCTTGCTATAAGACAGTAGAGAATAGATTTGAGACATGCCCTTGGAGGCACCTCAGATTTCCTGTTTCATTATAGCTTCTATGTTTTCTTCCTTCTTAGTCATATCAAAGAATCCTTGATTGCTCTTTGATCACTGAAGAAATTGTTTGCTTGTTTCATTTATGATTTTATGCATGCTAAGTATGATTCACGGTATGCCCTGCTTACTCATGGCTAGTCATAGCTCCACCTCTGGAACCTTTCTTTGAATGTTTGATTGTCCTAGTTGAACCAAAGAGGTCTTGTATCGATCTTTCCCTTTGCCTAAAACTCTGCAATCTTTGTTCAAAGTGCCCGATATCCTGAAATACTATGTCTAGGCATTTCTTCATAGTGGTTTGAGTTATTTGTTTGTCTTAATTGTCTTTCCCCAAATTCTGATAGCAATTTCATAAAGTTAGAGAGTCATATATCTCTATGTATTTCTTGAATGTTTATTTCTATGCATTTATCAGTTTGAAGTTACATTTATCATGATTAATGGTTAGCCCTACCATATAAATGTCTACTATTAAACTATTTATGTTTGAAATCCTTTTTCCTTCACAAACTTAGTGTCCATTCCACTTCATTTTACCTTAAGATCCATTTTACCTTGATCAAATCAGCCCTTCAACATACCTTGTATCACCATCTGAAGCTTTCTCGACCTTTTCGACCCCATAGCCCATTTGATCTGTAATATTTTTATCTATCTTAATATTTGATCAGTTCCCCCCTCAAAAACCTAATAACAAAACCAAAAACCTACTTCATAACTAGCCTAAAATCAGAAACACAAGAAGCACACAACTATACATTCCTTACACAAATAGAGAGAGCCCTCTCTGAGTCCAGGAAGGCTAGGTCCTTGGGCTCCCAAGTTGGTTTAATGTTACCCTGTCACTTGGCTTTCCAATCAGCCAAATCATGGGACACTAACAGAGCCCTAATATCAAAGGCATGAATAGAGAAGAGTTAGTATCTACTAATCCAAGGTTCCAAAATACAATGAGTGGTCCAAACTATTTTTGGATGCATTAGAGCATTGGACATGAGGAAATACCCAAGCCAATATGTGGAAAAGAAAGGATTTATCCTGACCTCATATTGTGTAGAACTAAGATGAAGAAGCCCTAGGTTGATTGAAGATTAGGTATGATTATTAGAGAATTTCTCTTATAACTCTTAGGATCAGTGTTTGGTTTTATTCATCACTAGGAATTAGCTTATTTGAGAATATAGCCTTGTAGTTGTTCCTTCACCCTTATAGTCTCACAGATTGGTTTAGGGTGGATTAGATCACAATTTCCTATGATTTGGAGGTGAATCACTCCTCCACACCATTGTGGTAGATGAAATCGATAAAACATAAGTTCTCTCTTTTCCCTTTGTGGTTTAATTTTTTTGTTGGTGTTGTCATTTAAATTCGTCACTAGTGTGAAATCCATACAAGGGAATAGATACAATGATGATATACCCACTAACATAAATGATTATGATTTTATTTGGATTTCCCCAATGATCTTAAGGTATGCAATTTATTTTCCCTACACTTTGTATTTGTACAATGTACTTTTTTTATAATTGTATATAAAGTTGTTATATCTCTATTAAATATCAATATAGTTCTCTTTTAGGCAATCTAAAAGGAAGGAAAAAAAAAAAATCATTGTTCCTTAGTGGCCAAGGGAAGCAGTTTTGTACTTGTTAGAGTGTGGTATATAAATATAGTGACAATATTTGACCATCGTTGGTAGAGCATGTAAAGTTTTTATAGAGTCCCTCAATTTTATCTTAATTTTTTACAAAAAAAAATGACAATTGTGCGAGTTTCATTCTCTCAAATCTTCATGATGATGTGTTGAATTTAGAATCGCAAAAGATAGATGCAATAGTAGGGATTTCATGAAAATTGGATTACTCATGACAGATGAACAATATTCATGTCAAGTCACTTATAAAATATGTGTTGTTGTTGCATCCATTGGGAAATATTTGATGATGTTTAGAGGTAAACAAAGAAGAATTACAATTGTCAAGTTAACAAGATCAAGAAACAAACCAACAGAGTATGGTTGAATATTCTCTACCTATAAGGTTCAAGTTTAAAATTTAAAGAGGTGAAGAAAATGTACCTCTCCAATGAGGTTCAAATTCCAAACCCTCTGTAGTATGTAATCTTGGAACTATGCGACAATGATTCAACCTTCAAGACTCACTAGGAAATACAATTGTATTATGTCTGTGTAATTGATAGGTCAAGGAATCCAACCCAACAATGTATTTGGATCAAGCAAAAGGAAATTTTCCAAAAAAAATAATTTCATCAGTGGACATAAAATTCATGGGACTGATGATGACCATGAACCACCCAAATGACAACTAGAATAAGTCTACAAATTCACAATACGTATATATGATAAAATGGTTGATCCTAGAGAAAGGAGTCAAAGCAAGAGACAATGTAAAGTTGATGTATTAAATCCTAGAGTTAGAACAACAAATCCTATAAATAAAGTGTAATATCACATATACCAACAATTGCAATGGGGTGGAATTCTCAGACATCAAATAATTTTGCAAGCATGTAAGTACTATTGGAAATACTGAGAGGGGGGTAAATCAGTATTTCTTTTCAATTGTTAATCTTACCAGTTAGACCACTTATATTTAGAACACAAAATGAAAAATGATGGAATAGATACTTTTATTAATTTCTTCTTTACAATAAGTAAAGTACAATAATGATATAGGGCTCCAACCCTAGATGAAGACTCCAATATTCCAGGTTTCAATCTGTATTGTGCCAAGCACTGACTTGGTATTTCCAAGGCTCCAACCTTGTCAATTTGAGGCACCAACCTCTAGGGCTCCAACCCTGTCTCTGGTACAGGCTCCGACCTGGTTTCTTGAGGACTCCAATCCTCTAGGGCTCCAACCCACTGCTTCAATTTGTCAAGATAATTTTGATGATCTTCAAGGTTCTCATTCTCTTCTACACTTTGCCCTGACAATATCTTCACACTCAACAATGCCTTCTCCAAATAACTTCATTAATGACAACCTTGTTGTGATATTCCAAAATTAGCATACAGCTAATTGGAATATTGATTTTTTTTGTTTGCACTTAGGAGATGAATAAATGGGTAAGGAGGCCCATACATTTCAGAACTAGAAATAAATTCCCTCTTGATGTGAAAAGGGATCATAAAAATAATTGGATCTAGCACTCTCATGTGTGGAAAGGGACATTTGCATGTGGACAAAGTCAAGTTTGACCAAGTCAACATCATAAATGTAGGAGGAGTGGATCAGCAATAAAAATAGCTCAATATGAATGAGGTTCAGCCTAGATAGCTATATGTGAGCTGGATTGAAGACCCTTACATGTGAAAAGGGCTGAAGTAGGTTTAAGAGGTCAACTTTGACCAAATCAAACAATGCAGTTTTAGAGGAGTGGCTCTAATGAAGGTACAACGCAGTTTTGGAGGGAGATTGTTTGTGTGATGGTGAAAACCATAATGAGTGGGACCCAAGGTGAGAAGGCTCACTTAGTTTATAAGGAAGATGATGGCAGCCATTTGAGGTTAGCTTATGAATTATATTTTTATGTTTGCTTAGACTTTTTTCTCTCTTTAGTTGTTTAGCTAAGATTGCTGGTGTTGTTTAGCACTAAGGTATTCATGTTTAGGAATTCCTTCTCTTCCCTTTGAGTAGCTCTTGGGAGAGACCTAATCTATCATTCCACACATTTGGAATTGGTTCCAAGCTTCATTCTTCAGTTTCAACGTAGTTTCTGCAGGAGGTTGTGTTGATTTGCAGGGTGTTGCAGTGGAGGGTTGAGAACCCCACTTTCTGAGTTGGCTTTGCATATGAGGGACGATTCCTTCTTGTGGGAGATCATTTTGGAGGGTTCTTGAGCTTATTTCAAGCCTTTGGAAGCAGGCCAATGTATTTCCATCACCTACAGTGTTATTCCAGTCTGGAAATTGTGTTATTTCTGGAGGCAGTTTCAACAATGTCTTTTGTGGCTCTTTCGAGGAGTTTTCCTGTGATTGGAGGGTTGATTCTTCCATGGGGGAAGACCTTTGATAAAATGTGCATCAGATCTATATCCTTATAGCCTTCTATACTCCTATGCTTCATTTTGCAGTGATTATTCAGTTTTATTGCTGAAGATCACCATTTGTATTCAGGGTGTATTCCTAGAAACCCTTCCCGGGTTCTCTAGATTTTGTATAAAGGAGACTAGATCTCATTTTATGAGCCACATTGTTTAATATAATATCAGATATATTTGTCTCTATCATTCATGTGTACAAACCCTCATTAGACTGCGTTGTCTCTTTTATGCAGAAATTTCTATGTTGCAGTGTTTGGGGTTTTAGCTTTTTCTAGCTATCCTAGGTGTGGGAGGTATGTTTACCCCACAGTTTGATTTGTTTATGATCTATTATTGGATATACATTGTATATTTTCCTATATATGGGAACCAAGAGCTTATTTTGTTTTCTGTTGCATATATTTCAGAAAATTCATTTTTTAGTGCTGGCTTGCTGAATAGTCCCATTCTGGGATATTACAGTGGTATCAGAGCATGATCTTTGGCTCAGCCTGTGGACTTCAAGCCAAAATTCTATAAGAAGAAGGGAAGATCAGAATGATGAAGAAAATGAGCTTGGTCTCATCATTTTTCAGATCCATGAAGGACCTCCCCAAGGAGGTTAAGCAAGAAGAAGAAAAGAGGAGCAGTGAAACTTCTAGAGAGTTTCAAGAAGAAGAATATCCATGCACTTCCTATGATCAAAAGAGGAAACCAGTGTTGTAGAGGGCTCCAAATCATTGGAACATACCCTTTCCTTTTGAAAATAAGTACAAATTGCATAAAGATGGAGGACACTTGGATCACCAGATTCTAAGTGAACACCTTGTTGAGTACAAATCTCAACCTAGACCCTTCAAGGAGACTCTAGCTTTCCCTCAATTTATTCAATTGGAGGAAGGAAGAAGACCTTGTAGCCAAGGGAGGATCAAGGGCAATAGGTTCCTATTGTCTACTTTTGATGGGTCATCTACAGCAAGGGTTTGGGCAAGGAAACTAGATGCATTATTCCTACTACATCCAATGGTAGAAAGAGAGGTTGTAGAGATTGTAGCATTGCACCTTGAGGGTGAAGCCAACATTTGGTGGTTCAACCATTTGAGCCATGAAAAGATGGCTAATTTTGTTGAGTTTACTCAAAGGTTGATTGGAAAATTTGGTGAAGACAAATCAGAGGAGAATCCATCACCACCATTGGAGGAGACTTGTACCAGCGCTGTCATAACCATGAAGGAGCAGCCCCCAACATCTTCAATTGGAGGAGCCAACACATTGGAGGGACAAGCCCTTACAGCCATACAAGATGCTTCTGAATTTCACCAAGGTATGCCTAATTTTCCATCTCCTATTGTTTTAGTAAATTATATGGAGGGTTGTATACCATTGCATACTGCTCATTTGGAACAACATAATTTCACTACGCTGTGCAACCTTGAGTTGATCAAGGGAGGGATGAATCATCATCCTCATGTACCTTGGTTGAGTAGCACACAACACTTGAGGGTGGGGTGTAAACTTTTGGAGGTTAAGATGAACCGTGTTCCAAATAAAATGTTACAAAACCATATGTTCATTCTTGAGTGGGATCATGAGACAACAAGTACATCATTGAGGAGTTTTACAGCGTTGTCAAGAGGTAATAGTGAGGAGGTTTTTCCTTAAACTCAATTGAATCCTTATGGATTTAAGATGGTCATTGGTGTGAGATCTTCTCTAGGAGGTCTCCAAGGAGTTGCATTTCAACATCCCATGAAATGCAAAAAGAGAAATCTGATTTGGGAGAATGGTAGTCTTCATTGGAAGGGTACCAAGGTTGATCATGATGGAAGGCACCCACATTGGGATGAATGGGGGTGGATGGAGAGTAAGAAGTTGGTAAGCTACTTGCAAATATATGACACCGGGCAACAAGAGGCTTGGCTGCATTGGCTACTCTTGAAGGAGTTTTGCCATCATGGAACATATCCTTTTCCCAAGGGTATGTGGGTGGAAGGAACTTGGCAGGATACTTGCATCATTGGGAAGCAAGGAGTGTGTATGCATTATGATGATATGATAATTATGTCTTCACCACATGATTTGTATGATGGAGGTATGAGGAGGCAGCAAAAAAAATTTCTACTTTGGATGTTCTTGGGAGAGCAAGGGAAAATTTGCTCTCACACTTTGCATGATGTTGCAGAAGTAGGAGATGGCACTATGATGGTGCAAAGGGGCTACTCCTTAGCCTTGGATGATCTGGAAGTACTTCCACTTTGGAAGAAACTTCTTGTATATAGCAACATTATGGGAGGATTCTTTGACAAGGAGCATGCCAAAGAATGGAGTTATGAGTTGGCAGGAGCCTATTTGCCTAGGCCAACAGCATTGTCACTTTGGAGCTTGGACTTATTGATGGAGTGTCCCTAGGATCACTTCACATTTGATGCACTTGGTGAACAAGGAGGAGGTGAGAATGATGGAGTAGTGGATGGAGGCATCTATTACTGTGATATGTTCTTCTTGACATGGATTTCAAAGCATAAGAGGGAGGATCTTCATGCAACATATGGTTCATTCCTCTTCATAGGAGTATGTCATACCACTATGGAGGACTTATTTATGGATCTGTTAGCTCCCCATAATTTCAGCAGATTGGTGAGACCAAAACTGCGGAGAGTACACTGTTTCAACCACTTTGGGATTCCAGGATCTAGCCCTCCTGAATCCAGAGAGGGATATCTCCAATAAAGTGCAAAGATTGATTTATCTTTAAAGCTTCGGGGTATGATATTAGGCTAGTTATTAAGATAAATGGTTTTTTTTTATTTTGGATGGTTGAGCATGATTATTAGTTGAGTGGAAAGTCCTAAATGCAAGGAGTTTCAAAGGTATGAAGTTGCAAGAAATCAGAACAAGTTTTGGCTGATAAGACAGATATAATGCTAGTTTTTAGTCCATTGGGCTATGGAGTCATAAGAGGGTTTTAATTGTGCAACAATTTCAAGAGTGGTCTAAGGGGAAATTCATCTATATCACAATATCTTTGAGATTAAATGATGGAATGGAAACAATAAAAGTGTTGAAGGGGTGGAAATAGACACTAATTTCAACTAGGATTTACAGTCTGTCCTAACAAGAAAAGCCTTTTAAGCAACTGTTTAAAACTGGCCAAAGGGCAAGGCTCACCATAAACCTCTTTGGACAAGCTCGTATTAAAGTTGACTCAACAGAAAAACAATCCAGTAATCCTCATAATTACTTTCAGAAAGGATGAAAACATATAAGATAAATGAAATTTAGCTTAAGATCAGATAAAATACTTTTAAATCTAGTCTATTTTGGCATACACTTAGGGAAACTTTTAGAATTACCTTTGGAGGAAGAAGCTAGAAAATAGGGCACACCATCACTTTTCTAGTCTGACTTTACTAAGAAGATAATGAAAATAACATTCAATAATAATGTTTAAAGAAAACAGTAGGACAACGGAATTCTAGCATTCCTAACTACTTAAACTGTATTGAATCATTCTTAAATAAACAAATTAGAGGAAAACATTGAGATAAATCTTATCAATCAGAGAAGGGTACTGTAAACAGTAGATCCTAACTCTATGCTTGTTGTTCTTTATCAGAGAATTAATGGAAAATATGGCATACATGAAAGGAAAACAATAACACAGAAAGAAGCACTTAACCAGTGATATAGACCAGGATCCCAAGAAACAACTTGTATATTGATGTCAAACCAGTTACAATCTTCAAGTCCAATGTTTCAATTCAAAAATCATCTTCACTACTCAGCCTAACTTATTTAATCACAAGCAGAGCTTCAAGAGCCTCTGAACACTATTTACAAGTAGAAAGTTTCGAGCACAAGTATATTTCAAAGTTCAGCAACCAACACAAATACAACCCTTTACAATGAGCTCCTCAAGAAGATTTTATAGGAAAATGAGGAGGTGGAATGAGAGAAAAGATCTACAGACTCAATTAATACAGTTTAATGCTTCTCGACCTTTGAGGGGCTCAATGGAGAAGATTTCAGATATTTCCTCCGTATTAATTGATTTATATTAAGTATTAAGCTCGCTAGGAATAATTTTTTGACTTTAAGGCTTTGTATCATCTTTGTAATAACTCTGATGATATTTTGCAATAAGTCTCTCTGGCTCGAAATAACTGTTGAACTGTCTTTATGCTAATATCCTCTATTCTGGTAATAACTTGGCCATCTTTTGAATGCTTTGAGGCTACAGGTGGCCTTTGGTAGTTGGTGAGTAATGGAGAAGATTTCAGATATTTCCTCCGTATTAATTGATTTATATTAAGTATTAAGCTCGCTAGGAATAATTTTTTGACTTTAAGGCTTTGTATCATCTTTGTAATAACTCTGATGATATTTTGCAATAAGTCTCTCTGGCTCGAAATAACTGTTGAACTGTCTTTATGCTAATATCCTCTATTCTGGTAATAACTTGGCCATCTTTTGAATGCTTTGAGGCTACAGGTGGCCTTTGGTAGTTGGTGAGTAATTAATTAACCTCTGATGTGGCGGTGGAGGCTTCTCGGATAGTTGAATTTCTTTGTCCTTCTTTAAACACTGTTAATTTTCTTTAACTCTCTGTGTTAGGCTTAATTCGGCCTCATTTCTTGTCTTCTTTTCTTCAACTGTGTTTAATTTAGTGGATTAGGCTTTTAATTGTCGATTTTAGTCATAATCCACCCAAAATGTGTAGACCATCTTTAATTCTTCATCTCTGGTTTGATTGGATCCTTTCACACTGATAATTTTTACTTGATTAGATTTTATTGTGTCTTGTTTATGTGCAGGTGTGCAGAGGGTTCTTTATGGCATCAGTGCTCATGACGCATGGAAGAAACGTGGTATTGAACCCTACAGAGTAATCTTCTTCAAAGAATAAAAGCCTGGGGGATCGTCATCCCCGGCTTTTAATTTCCTTTTAAAATTTTTTTAAAAACTATTAAAACCTGCATAAACCAAGAAATTCTTAAGAAAATCTTGCATTTTTGGGTCAGACTACTTTGGAGGCTTAGGTTTAGAGCGCACCTGTTGGATGAAAGCATCCAACGGTGGAGATTGATCACGGGGATTCAAATGGAGGTGGTTGGAGAAAACGGTGGAAGAGATTGAGTCAGATCCGTCGATCTTGCAATGATAAATGGTCAAGAACAACCGATGAAATATAATGTAGAAGGGCCTCTTTATCGCAAAATAGAAGAAAATGCAAAGAAAATAGGTTAAAAAACCTTAGGCAGAGGAAAAATGTATTGAAAGGGAAATTGGGGTTTCCAAACGATCCTGGGTCGTTGGATTAGATTAACCCAAGGAGATCAATGGTCGAGATTGATCGATGAAGGCCCTTGGGGGATGGGCGGAGGGCGATTAAGAAATACAAGATCAAATGGTAGCCGTTCATCTGCAGAGATCAACGGCTGGGAATGAATGCGATGAAACGTAATAGAAAATGGGGAAAGCGGTTTCGAACGAGAAAACCACGGTTTCGCATAGAAAAAGGGAATAATTTCAGTATTTCCTTTTTTAACGTGATATGCATCAGAGGTCGACACGTGGCATTTCAAAACCACCCATATCGCGTGATTTAAAATAATTATCCTTCAGGAATAAATTTACGCGAAAATGTGCACTAGCCGTCAAATCAGGAGTCTTAGATTTGACAGTCGTGAGAGAGCGCGATATTGATAAGGTGCAAATATGGAAAGAGGTGGGGGCAGGACAAGGCGGTTTAAATCTGAGCCGTTAGATCAAGAAATGAATGGAGGAGATTAAATCTGGAGGAAGGTAGGACCCAAAGGAGTTGGGCCTATCGGGATGGATCTGGGCCGTTGGATGAAACAGATCAATGGCTCAGATTTTATCTATGGTTTAATGACATAAATATGAGGCGGGAGGAAGGGTTAGCGTGGGCCATTTATCTGCAAAGATCAACGGTGGAGATTTCCCCAAAAAAAATTATAAAGCGGGGCTATGAATTTTAACAAAGGTTGGATAAATGATTTGGACCGTCGGATCTTATGCAATGGAGGGCCCAGATGTAATCGGAGATTTGCAATCGGAGGAGGCAAGGGGTAAGTGACGCTGATGTGATTTTATGTGGACCGTTAATCTAAGGGCTAGATCAACTGCAGGGAATGAATCGGAGGCGGTCACGGCGGGGGAAAAGGCTTAGGGATGGAGCGATGTCGGCCGTTGGATCTTGATCTGGCAGGGAAGATCAACGGCTGAGGATCCATCGAGAGAGGCCAATCGGAGGGGGGAAATAAAATATAACAACGCACCCAATCGAAATATCTGATGCGAGATTTAGCCGGTCGTTGATTGGTTTAAGATCAACGGTCGGGATTGGTTTAGATAGTGAACTGGCGAAACCCTTTGAAAACATATGAAAATCGAAATTTTTATGAAATACAAAGGACTTTTGTATCGGGGAGGGGTTTTATTTATGATTAGCACCCGATTGCGGGGCCTCAGGGTATATGAAAATATACAAGGGATCGGGAGTTTATACAAAGGGAGCTAATCGACATCGGAACTTTATGTTAAAACAAACAAACGCGCCCATCAAAAGTTTCCAATGCGAGACTACGCAAACCGTTTGATTGTTTCAGATCAATGGTTGAGAATGGTTTAATCAATGAACCGGCGGATTCCCTTTATAACATAAAAAAATGGGTTTTTATGATTTTTACAAAGGAAAATTGCATCGGGGAAGGGTTCATTTAAGGTTTAGCGACTGATTGCGGGACTTTTGGTTATGCGAAGAGGCAAAGGGATCAAGGCTTATAAAAGAGGGCCAATCGGCATCAGAAGTTTATATGTAACAAAAAGACTTGCGCTCGTCAGAAGTTCCGATGCGATAAGCGCTTTTGGACTTAGCACTTGTTTCCAGGGCGTGGGTATATGGTGGGGAAGTGTTTTAGGGCTTAGCCCAAAGGGGCTTAGGCCTGTAATACAAAAGGTTATTTTTTATGAATTTTCAAGACTTTTCAAAGGATTTTGAGGGTTTCGGATAAGGTAAAAAAGGATTTTTTAACCTTATAGAGGGGTTTCATGAAGGGAATAAGGGAAAAAAGGAAAAATAGAGGAATTTTATGGGAGTAAAAGGGGATAAAGTGAAGGTTAATATGAAGTGAAAAAGAGGGGTAAAATGAGGGAAAAATGAAGTTTTTTGCAGCAGTCTTTTCTTCATGAAAACAACAGATTTTCAGAATTAAGAAGGAAACAGTAGTGAAGATTAATCAAAAAATAATATGTCTTCACAAGACTTCAAGAACTAACAATTTTGCAATAAAACTTGTTTCTTGAAGGCTTCAAAAATGATTTAGCCATCATTTGATATGACAAATTTTATAGGTGGCTAACAGTGGCTCCACATGGGGATGGTGCCTTCTTGAAGGCATCAAGAACTTCAGACTTGTATTCTCTGGGAAGCTGATCAGTGCCTTATCCATGGGGCTGTAACTTTCCTTACTTGGATGATCTTCTTCTGTCTTGAAAATGTTAGCAGCCATGAAAAAACAATGGAACTTCATCAACACAATCTTTCTACCTACCCAATCCTACTAATCTAACATTTTTTCTTCTTTTTAGAGTGCATTTGGATTGGAAAACTCTTTTACAAACATTTTATTCTTTTGAAAGCAAAAAACTAGTCTATTTCTACTCCTTATTTCTCCATGGACTCAGATTAAACAGTTGAGTCCATAAGCTTCTCTGCCTAATCTACTATCTGTTAGGATTAAACAGTCTAACAGATTTTTATTCACTAATTTCTAAAACAGAAATTTAAAAGCATACAAGTCATGATTGAACAATCTAACTTGTTGCTAATTTATGGCATAAAACAAGTTGCACATAGATAGTTATTTTGCAGAAAATCAAATCAAAATGGTGAAGGCTTAAGATATAAAAGTTTTAAGCACATCCTTCTCTTTTCTTCAGCTCTATTTTTGAGTTTATTTGAGCTGTTCTTACAATCCTTTCTGGTTCAAATTTTGAGTTCATTAGAACCAGTATACTTCTGTCTCTTGACTCAAAATTAAAAAACATTTTAGAGCCATTCTTCTTTTGAAAACTTAGGTTCAGATTTTGAGCTTTTTTGAGCCTTTATTTTCTATCCTAATATTCCTAACTGATAAGCCAAGATTAAGCTGTTTGGAAAATCTAATTCACTAACCTATAAGCAGTAAATTGAAAACTAATTAGTCAAGATTAAGCTGTTTGACTAACTAGGAGTGTATTTCTTAGGAGTGGCATTTGAGCTTGCTCACTTTCAGACTTTGTTTCTCTTTTTTGGTATGGGGCTATACCTTTCTTGTTTTCTCTAATCTGCCCTCTTTTCTATCTTTATTGTTTTTGAATTTTTCTTTTTCTTCAAGACTAAAACAACAACTAACTAAATGCTCAAAGGATGAGATTTATTGACATTCCTATCAAACCTATTCTAACTTGGAGTATTTACATCCTTTATATGATACATAAGTGCCAATGTAGCCAGTTGAGTAGTGTAAAAAAAAATAAGAAACTTTGGCTGTTTGTCTGGGGTATACATAGTACATTTTGAAGATTAATCTTCAAAACCAATACTATCACAGAAGGTGGCAGCTTTTCATGCATTTGGCTCTTGCAAAGGATCAATGCTTGATAACTTGAGCCAATTGGGACCTCCACACACTCTTCCAAAGGATCAACAAAGAAAAGATGAAGATTCCCTTCTTTTTGGCCTTCTATGTCTAGTAGATTGTCTGCTTCCAAGACTTCAGCTTTGAGGACTATATCTTCAGTATGTTCCTTGGAAGCATCATTACCTTTTACCTGCAAAACCACAAGCAGTGAAATTTCCTTTTCCTCTAAATCTATGCTTGCTTCTGATGTAAATTCAGGTTCTTTGGACTATAGATTGGTATCCTCAATGGGAGAAGGTTTCTCTTGGAAAGATGGTATATCCTCAGCAGGATAGTCTTCTATTTTTTTTTCTTCCTCGAAGGTTTTCCAGTACCTTTTATTGTTTGGGACAGATGGTCTGAATTTTTCTTGAATTGTATATTGTTTGCTTTCCCAAGGTTTTAGACATGTACTAGCAACAAGGGCTAATCCACTAGCAAAAATGTTTTGGTCTTTAGGAACAAGGGTAAGTTGGAATTCTTTGAAATATTTTAACAAATCCATGGCATCATTCTTATAAGCTTTAAGTCTGGGATGTTTAACCATGCATTATTCTTTCACTTGCCTAATTACCAATTCTGCACTTCCATGAACTGTTATCCTCTAGGCTCCTGATTTCTTCAATAAGTGGAGCCCTAAAAGAAATGCCTCATACTCTAATATGTCACTTGTGCATTGAAAGTTAAGTTTATATGAATAGGCTTCAGAATAAAAAAAAAATTATCATAAAGCCACATTCCTGCAGCTGCACTGGTTTTAGTACATGACCCATCAAAGTTCATGATCCAAAGAGGACTAGTTTCAGTTTCATCATTAATTTCCTTACTATCCTCTTTGCCTTGAGTGCCCTTGGGTTGTTCTATGGAGTGGGAACTATATTCATGATTGTCTAGTTGAGATGATGGTTTGGAGGGTAGCTGCTTGCTTAGTATTTGATCAATTTGTTCTTATGTCAAAGGAGAGATTTTTCTTTCAGTATAAACAAAAAAAGAGCTACCCTCTTTCTCATGATCAACAAAAGAAATTTCTGCATTTTTATAAAAAAGTTCTCTATGTGACTGAGAAAGAGTATTTGTTTTGCAATAAGTTTCAGAGACTGACTGTTTATTAATAGTCTGATCTATCTCTTTTTCTGTCAAAGGGGAAGATGTTTCTATGTTCCTTTGAATAGAAGTACAGCAGTTCTCTATCTCTTGTAAAGGCTGGATGTTTTCTTGAGCCACTTATAGGGGATTTTGACTTGTGCTTTTAGGGAAACTTTGAGGATTTTGTATTGTTTCCTGATCCTCTTGTGTAAAAAATTCCTCATGATTTTTATGATACTCAGTTTTCATATAAGGTTCATGAGTTTTTTCTTCTAGATTATCAGGATGCCACTCTTGTTGTATAATTTGAAATGAGTTATAACACAAAGGAAGGTTTTCTATATGTGTTGGTGTCTCCTCTATTTTAGGTTTCGTGTTTTCCAATGGCTATTTGTTTCCTCAAAGTACTGCTCACTATTAGTATTTGCAATTTGAATGTGAAGATCTCCTAACAGCATAGTACAAGATATGGGGAGGAAATCAAGAGTTTCTTGAAAACCATGCTTATTGCTTTCTTTGTAAGTTTTCTCATCATCTCCTATAAGGTGTTGATCATAATACATATCTTGGTCACTGTCTTGGTCTTGAGGTGATTGGGCTTGTGTTTGATCAGAGAAAAGCATAGGTTGCTCTAGATCATCAATATTCATATTGTTAGCCACCCATATTTTTCTGTCATATCAGCTGGTGGCTAAATGATTCTTGGGAGCCTCCAAGGAACAAATTTTACCACTAAAACTTGTTGGCTCTTGAAGTCTCTATAAGGCCTCCTGCCTTTTCCCCCTGTTCAAAACCCTTTACTACTGCTGTTTCCTTCTTCGAACCTCTGATATCCTACAAAAATCCAAGCCAAATACTGCTGCATTCCCCCTTTTCCCCTCCCTTTCTTCCAACTTACATCATTCTCCATTTTCCTTTTATTCATAAAAACCCCACAAAACCATATGTTTTTCCCTATCCCTTCATAATTTTTCATTTCCTAAGGTTAAAAACCCACTTTTTAACCTTGTCGGGACCTTAAAATCATTTGGAAAATCATTGGAAAGCCATTGAAAATACATATTTTTTGTGTACTAAGGTCTCTAGCCCCCCCGGGCTAAGCCCTTCACCCTTTTCATCCATAAGCCCGAGCGCTAGAACCGCGCGAAAAACCGAAGGGCGCTTATCATTTCATTTTATATTTTTCCGCCCAAACCTTTACAAAGCATCAAAAATCGGGTTTTTATAAAATTTTATTTTATCCACATGTGCAAATTAGTTTAAACCTGGGCCATCGATCTGCTCCGTAGATCCGACGGAGCGGAAGACCGCTTGCCTGGTGGACCCCCTTTCCCCGCGCTGATTCCAAAAACCGCCAGTATCATTCCGCACCACCCTCCGCCGGTTGGTGGTTTTATCCCATCAGCCAGCGATTCCATACGCTGGCCGACGCGTGTCCTCGACACTGTTCCAAAACCACCACGCCACCAAATCATTTCGCGCGTTAATCTTCGTACCATAACCACGCGGCGAAATCCACCTCTACTGTCCAATCTGGGCCCTCCCATCCGACGGCTATCAATCATCTGATCTTCTTGACCTTTAACCGACATGCGCACACGTTAACACAGTCATCGCGCGGCCGAAATTCAATCTCTGTCGTCGATCTCTGTAGGTTGACGACTCACATTCATTTCCCTGGTTCCACGTCCCAGTCAAAATATCATCGCCGCTGACTTTTCCAATCGCCCCTGACCGTTGATCACAATGCGATCGACGGCTCTGATCGCTCCATTCACCCGCACACCATCCGATGCAGTAAACCAAATGCGCAGGATTATATAACATTTTTTTCGTGTTTTTGAAGGTTTGAATGTATTCTCCACCTTTTCCAAAGAGGATTCGGCGACAGAGGGTGACGACCCTCCTTTGTTCGTTCCCTCTGAGGAAGATCATCTGCAAGGGTAAATATCACGTTTCATTAATGATTTATTAGGCATCGATGCCTTACAGGCCCTACGCAGCCCTGCACAAGCAGAAAAAACCGTGAAGATCAATGCAGAAAAAGAGTATCAGAGATTGAAGGCCAGAAATGAACCAGAACAGCAGATTAGTGGACAGATTTGTGGGGATTAAGGCTAAGACAGTTATCAAATGCCTAATCCCCGGATCTAAAATGCAGATTAAGAAAAATCTAAAGTGTTTTGTCAGAAAAACCCTCCACCGCCACAAATGGAGACGAATTGATTCCTCCCAATGACTACAACGCCACCTGTGCCTCAAAGGATTCAATCAAGAACCGAATTTATTGATCAAAGTCAGGTATTTTTCCTCGACGCAACCAAAGGAGTTATTTCTGCGAGGAAATTAATGACAGAATGTCGGAAGAGCAACCCTATTGATACACAGAGCCTCAAAAGTATAATAAAGCTCCCATCGAGCTAAATTCATGAGTGTAAATCATTTAATACAGAGGAACACCTGTATAATTCTTCGTTGAGCCCCTCGATGGCCAAGAAGACATTAATATCTGCATTAATTGGTTTTTGAGATATTTTCATCAGATCTCACCTCCTCACCTTTCTATAAATACTTCAGTAGAAGATGAGTGAGACGTTGGGAATTGGTTGGTTGTTTATGTAAATTGCTGAAGCATTGTATTGTAACTGAGTTGAAGACTCTTGATTGTAGATAGGATTTCACTGGCTCTTGGAGCTCTGCTTGTAACAGATAGGTTAGGTTGTGAAGAGAGATGGATTAAAACACTGGATCTGAAGATTGTAACTGGTTTGAAGTATCAATACAAGCTGATTTATGGGATCCTGGTCTATGCTGATAGTGATGTTATTCTCACTGTAACTTGTATTTTGTTTCTGTTTTCAATTTGTTTCATTTTCCACTATAAAGAACAGTTTAAACAGCGTTAGGACCTACTGTATATCAGTAACCTTCTCTGGCTGAAAAACCTTTATTTAAATGTTTTCTCTCAACTGTGTTATTTGAAAATGATTTAATTCAGTTTAAGTACAGGGATGTTGGCGTTCCCTCATCTTGTTGTCTTAGCTGAATGTTATTTTTAAATGTTACTTTCAATATATGTTGTGTGAAGATGAACTGAGGAAATTAAGGTTAGCCCTGAGTCCCTTTCTTATTTTCTCAACTATTTGATTGTTTCCCTTAGGATGTGTTAAAAGCTGACTAGTTTCAAAGTACTTATCAGATCTTAGACCATTCTGTGTTATCTTTGAGTTTCCCTTTTGTTTTTTATATGTTTTCTATCAAAAGTGTATCAAAGGCTGGATAGTTTCAAAGTACTTACCAGATCCTAGTTCGCTTCTATGTTTTTCTTAAGTGCCTGGTCAAAGGCTAGCTAGTTTCAAAGTACTTACCAGATCCTGGGCTGCTCTTTGTTCTGCATCTGTCATTTCCCTTTCTTATTGTATCACTCCATTCCATAAATCAAACTTTAAAGAGATCCTTAGGCATAGATGACTTGCCCCATAGACCACTCTTGGACCTAATTGTTTCAATTAAATCCTATTATGACTCCATAGCCCAATGGACTGAAAACCTGCCATCATCTTTTATCTTAGCTAAAGCTTACTCTTGTTGCTTGCAACTTCTCACTTTTGAACCTTTTTTGCATATAGATTTTTCCGCCTCAGACAGCAACTATGTTCAACCATCCAAAAAACCAAACAAACCCTTGGTCTTCATAACTAGCCTAATATCATTACCCTAAACTTCAAAGACAATATCCATCTTTTTACATATTGGAGAGATCCCTCTCCGGATTCAGGAGGGCTAGATCCTAGAATCCCAAAGTTGGTTGAAATGATGTTAACTCTGTGATCGGACTTTGCCAATCTTTCTTATTACAGAGACCTAACACATATTAGCCATCAACCTATCCATTCTCTTTACAAGTATGTACATCATTTTTTCCATCATGGCTAGCAGTTTTTCTTCATTGTTTTCTCTATAATCTTGATCATCATACATGTCTTGTAATGGTTGAGTTTGTTGTTGATTTGAAACAAGCATGAGCTGTTCTAGATCATCAATGTTTAAATTAGCCTCGTATCTTTCCATTCTCTTTCCAAGCATGTACATCATTTTTTCCATCATGGTTTGCTCAGGAAAAGGCATAGGTTGTTCAGGATGAGCAATATTTAAATTAACTACATACCTATCCACCCTCTTTCCAAGCACGTACATCATTTATTCCATCATGAGCATATGTTTGTCTTTTGGGTCTATATCTAAATCCATGTTTGTACATCAGAAAAGGGGTCACTGTATCTTGTCAACCAGTTTAGAGTCTTCTACCAGTGGAGTCATTTGGTATTTTGAGAGTTGTGGAGTCGACAGGTGGATGGTTTAGAATTTTCTGTCCACCAACAGTATGATTTGGTTTGCTTAGTGCATTCCCAAAGGAGTCTTATTAGGAGTGGAAAGGTAATAGGCCTACTGGAGGCCAGTGGAGTCACCAGGTGGAAGTTTTTAGCTCTTTTGGAGGTAAAATGTTTTATGGTCCACCACCATGTACCAATCTAAAATGTTTTGGGTCTTCTGAGGTCTTAAATATGTATAAAATGTAATTTACTCAGACTCCCCAGTGGAGTCGCCTTAAATGTTAGCTCCCCGTAATTTCAGCAGATTGGTGAGACCAAAACTACGGAGAGTACACTGTTTCAACCACTTTGGGATTCTAGGATCTAACCCTCCTGAATCCAGAGAGGGATCTCTCCAATAAAGTGAAAAGATTGATTTATATTTAAAGCTTCAAGGTATGATATTAGGATAGTTATTAAGAGCAAGGGTTTTTTTTTGTTTTGGATGGTTGAGCATGATTATTAGTTCAGTGGAAACCCCTAAATGCAAAGAGTTTCAAAGGTATGAAGTTCCAAGAAATCAGAACAAGTTTTGGCTGATAAGATAGATATAACGCTGGTTTTTAGTCCATTGGGCTATGGAGTCATAAGAGGGTTTTAATTGTGTAACAATTTCAAGAGTGGTCCAAGGGGCAAGTCATCTATATCACAAGATCTTTGAGATTAAATGATGGAATGGAAACAATAAAAGTGTTGAAGGGGTGGAAACAGACACTAATTTCAACTAGGATTTAACAGTCTGTCCTAACGAGAAAAGCCTTTTAAGTAACTGTTTAAAACTGGCCAAAGGGCAGGGCTCATCATAAACCTCTTTGGACAAGCTCTTATTAAAGTTGACTCAACAGACAAACAATCCAGTAATCCTCATAATTACTTTAAGAAAGGATGAAAACATATAAGATAAACGAAATGTAGCCTAAGATCAGATAAAATAATTTTAAATCTAGTCTGCTTTTGGCATACACTTAGGGAAACTTTCAGAATTACCTTTGGAGGAAGAAGCTAGAAAACAGGGCACACCATCACTTTTCTAGTCTGACTTTACTAAGAAAATAATGAAAATAGCATTCAAGAATAGTGTTTAAAGCAAACAGTAGGACGAGGGAATGCCAGCATTCCTAACTGCTTAAACTGTATTGAATCATTCTTAAAGAAACAAATTGGAGGAAAACATTGAGATAAAGCTTATCAGTCAGAGAAGGGTACTGTAAATAGTCGATCCTAAATCTATGCGTGATATTCTTTATCAGAGAATTAATGGACAATATGGCATACATGAAAGGAAAAAAATAACATAGAAAGAAGCACTTCACCAGTGATATAGACCAGGATCCCAAGAAACAACTTGTATATTGATGTCAAACCAGTTACGATCTTCAAGTCCAATGTTTCAGTTCAACAATCATCTTCACTTCTCAGCCTAACTTATTTAATCACAAGCAGAGCTTCAAGAGCCTCTGAACACTATTTACAATTAGAAAGTTTCGAGCACAAGTATATTTCAAAGTTCGGCAACCAACACAAATCCAACCCTTTACAATGAGCTCCTCAAGAGGATTTTATAGGAAAATGAGGAGGTGGAATGAGAGAAAAGATCTACAGACTCAATTAATATAGTTTAATGCTTCTCAGCCTTTGAGGGGCTCAATGGAGAATATTTCAGATATTTCCTCCATATTAATTGATTTATATTAAGTATTAAGCTCGCTGGGAAGATTTTGTTGACTTTAAGGCTCTATGTCATCTTAATAATAACTCTGTTGATATTTTGCAAGAAGTCTCTCTGGCTCGAAATAACTGTTGAACTGTCTTTATGCTAATATCCTCTGTTCTGGTAATAACTCGGCCATATTTTAAATTCTTTGAGGCTACAAGTGGCCTTTGGTAGCTGGTGAGGAATCAATTAGCCTCTGATGTGGCAGTGGAGGCTTCTCGGATAGTTGAATTGCTTTTTCCTTCTTTAAACACTGTTAATTTGCTTTAACTCTCTATGTTAGGCTTAATTCGGCCTAATTTCCTGTCTTATGTTCTTCAACTATGTTTAATTTAGTGGATTAGGATTTTAATTGTCAATTTTAGTCGTAATCCACCCAAACTGTGTAGACCATCTTTAATTCTTCATCTCTGGTTTGATTGGATCCTTTCACACTGATACTTTTTACTTGATTATATTTTATTGTGTCTTGTTGATGTGCAGGTGTGCAGAGGGTTCTTTATGGCATCAGTGCTCATGAGGCATGGACGAAACGTGGTATTGAAACCTGCAGAGTAATATTCTTCAAAGAATAAAAGCCTGGGAGATCGTCATCCCCGGCTTTTAATTTCCTTTTAAAACTTTTGAAAAAACTATTAAAACCTGCATAAACCAAGAAATTTTTAAGAAAATCCTGTGTTTTTGGGTCAGACTGCTCTGGAGGCTTAGGTTTAGAGTGCACTCGTTGGATGAAAGCATCCAACGGTGGAGATTGATCACGGGGGGTCAAATGGAGGCAGTTGGAGCAAACGATGGAAGAGATTGAGTCAGATCCGTCGATCTTGCAATGATCAACGGTCAAGAGCGACCGAGGAAATATAATGTAGAAGGGCCTCTTTATCGCAAAATAGAAGAAAATGCGAAGAAAATAGGTTAAAAAACCTTAGGTGGAGTAAAAATGTATTGAAAGGGAAATTGGGGTTTCCAAACAATCCTGAGCCGTTGGATTAGATTAACCCAAGGAGATCAACGATCGGGATTGATCGATGAAGGCCCTTAGAGGATGGGTAGAGGGAGATTAAGAAATGCGAGATCAAATGGGAGTCGTTGATCTGCAGAGATCAACGGCTAGGAATGAACGCGATGATATGTAATAGAATATGGGGAAAGCGGTTTCGGACAAGAAAACCACGGGTTTTGCATAACAAAAGGGAAGAAATTTGGTATTGCCTTTTTGAATGTGATATGCGTCAGAGGCCGACACGTGGCATTTCAAAACCACCCATATCGCGTGATTTAAAATAATTATCCTGCGGGCATAAATTTACGCGAAAATGCGCGTCAACAATCAGATCAGGAGTCTTAGATCTGACGGTCGTGAGAGAGCACGATATTGATAAGGTGAAAAGATGGAAAGAGGTGGGGGCAGGAGAAGGCATTTTCAATTTGAGCCATTAGATCAAGAAATGAACGGCGGAGATTAAATCTGGAGGAAGGCAGGACCCAAAGGAGTTGGGCCTGTTGGGATGGATCTGGGCCATTGGATGAAACATATCAACGGCTCAAATTTTATCTGTGGTTTAATGAAATAAATATGAGGTGGGAGGAAGGGTCAGCATGGGCCGTTTATCTGCAGAGATCAACGGTGGAGATTTCCCCAAAAAACATTATAAAGCGGGGCTATGAATTTTAACAAAGGTTGGAGAAATGATCTGGACCGTCGGATCTTATGCAATGGAGGGCCCAGATGTAATCGGAGATTTGCGATCAGAGGAGGCAAGGGGTAAGCGATGCTGATGCGATTAGATGTGGACCATTGATTTGAGGGCCAGATCAATGGCGGGGAATGAATCGGAGGCAGTCACGGCGGGGGAAAAGGCTTAGGGATGGAGCGATGTGGGCCGTTGGATCTCTATCTGGCGGGGAAGATCAACGGCTGAGGATCCATCAGGAGAGGCCAATCGGAGGGGGAAAATAAAATATAACAACGCACCCAATGGAAATCTCCAATGTAAGATTTAGCCAATTGTTGATTGGTTTAAGATCAACGGTCGGGATTGGTTTAGATAGTGAACCGGCGGAACCCTTTGAAAACATATGAAAATCGAAATTTTTATGAAATACAAAGGACTTTTGTATCGAGGAGGGGTTTTATTTATGATTAGCGCCCAATTGCAGGGCCTCAGGGTATATGAAAAGATACAAGGGATCGGGATTTTATACAAAGGGAGCCAATCGGCATCAGAACTTTATGTTAAAACAAACAAATGCACCCATCAAAAGTTTCCAATGCGAGACTGCGCAAACTGTTTGATTGTTTCAGATCAACGGTTGAGAATGGTTTAATCAATGAACCGGCAGGTTCCCTTTATAACATAAAAAATGGGTTTTTATGATTTTTACAAAGGAAAATTGCATCGGGGAAGGGTTCATTTAAGGTTTAGCGCCTGATTGCGGGACTTTTGGTTATGCGAAGAGGTAAAGGGATCGAGGCTTATAAAAGAGGGCCAAACGGCATCGGAAGTTTATATGTAACAAAAAGACTTGTGCTCGTCGAAAGTTCTGATGCGATAAGCGCTTTTAGACTTAGCGCTTGGTTCTAGGGCGTGGGTATATGGTGGGGAAGTGGTTTAGGCCTTATCCCAAAGGGGCTTAGGCTTGTAATACAAAAGCCTGTTTTTTATGAATTTTCAAGACTTTTCAAAGGATTTTGAGGGTTTCGGATAAGGTAAAAAAGGATTTTTTAACCTTATAAATGGGTTTTATGAAGGGAAGAAGGGAATAAAGGAAAAATAGAGAAATTTTATGGGAGAAAAAGGGGATAAAAGTGAAGGTTAATATGAAGTGAAAAAGGGGTAAAATGAGGGAAAAATGAAGTTTTTTGCAGCAGTCTTTTCTTCATGAAAACAACATATTTTCAGAATTAAGAAGGAAACAGCAGTGAGGATTAATCAAAGAATAAGATGTCTTCACAAGACTTCAAGAACTAACAATTTTGCAATAAAACTTGTTTCTTGAAGGCTTCAAAAAGGATTTAGCCACCATTTGATATGACAAATTTTATAGGTGGCTAACAGTGGCTCCACGTGGGGATGGTGCCTTCTTGAAGGCATCAAGAACTTCAGACTTGTATTCTCTGGGAGGCTGATCAGTGCCTTATCAATGGGGCTGTAACTTTCCTTACTTGAATGATCTTCTTCTGTTTTGAAATGTTAGTAGCCATGAAAAACAATGGAACTTCATCAACACAAGCTTTCTACCTACCCAATCCTACTAATCTAACATTTTTTCTTCTTTTTAGAGTGCATTTGGATTGGAAAACTCTTTTACAAACATTTTATTCTTTTGAAAGAAAAAAACTAGTCTATTTCTACTCCTTATTTCTCCATGGACTCAGATTAAACAGTTAAGTCCATAAGATTCTCTACCTAATCTACTATCTGTTAGGATTAAACATTCTAACAGATTTTTATTCACTAATTTCTAAAATAGAAATGTAAAAGCATACAAGTCAGGATTGAACAGTCTAACTTGTTACTGATTTATGGCATAAAACAAGCTGCACATAGATAGTTATTTTGTAGAAAATCAAATCAAAATGGTGAAGGCTTAAGATCTAAAAATTTTAAGCACATCCTTCTCTTTTCTTCAGTTCTGTTTTTGAGTTTATTTGAGCTTTTCTTACATTCCTTTCTGGTTCAAGTTTTGAGTTCATTAGAACTAGTATACTTCTGTCTCTTGACTCAAAATTAGAAAACATTTTAGAGCCATTCTTCTTTTGAAAACTTAGGTTCAGATTTTTTAGCTTGTTTGAACCTTTATTTTCTTGTTTTCTCTAATCTGCCCACTTTTCTATCTTTATTGTTTTTTAATTTTTCTTTTTCTTCAAGACTAAAACAACAACTAACTAAATTCTCAAAGGATGAGATTTATTGACATTCCTATCTAACCTATTCTAACTTGGAGTATTTACATCCTTTATATGATACAAAAGTTCCAATGTAGCCAGTTGAGTAGTGTAAAAAAAAAGAAAAACTATGTCTGTTTGTCAGGGGTATCCATAGTACATTTTGAAGATTAATCTTCAAAACCAAGACTATCACAGAAAGTGACAGATTTTCATGCATTTGGCTCTTGTAAAGGATCAATGCTTGATAACTTGAGCCAATTGGGACCTCCACACACTCTTCCAAAGGATCAACAAAGAAAAGATGAAGATTCCCTTCTTTTTGGCCTTCTATGCCTGGTAGATTGTCTGCTTCCAAGACTTCAGCTTTGAGGACTATATCTTCAGTATGTTCCTTGGAAGCATCATTACCTTTTACCTGAAAAACCACAAGTAATGAAATTTCCTTTTCCTCTAAATATATGCTTGCTTCTGATGTACATTCAGGTTCTTTGGACGATAGATTGGTATCCTCAATGGGAGAAGGTTTCTCTTGGAAAGATGGTATATCCTCAGCAGGATAGTCTTCTATTTGTTTTTATTCCCTGAAGGCTTGCCAGTACCTTTTATATTTTGGGACAACTGGTCTGAATTTCTCTTGAATTGTATATTGTTTTCTTTCCCAATTTTTTAGACATGTACTAGCAACAAGGGATAATCCACAAGCAAAATTGTTTTGGTCTTTAGGAACAAGGATAAGTTGGAATTCTTTGAAAGATTTTAACAAATCCATGGCATCATTCTTATAAGCTTTAAGTCTAGGATGTTTACCCATGCATTCTTATTTCACTTGCCTAATTACCAATTATGCACTTCCATGAACTGTTATCCTCTGGGATCCTGATTTCTTCAATAAGTGGAGCCCTAAAATAAATGCCTCATACTCTACTATGTCACTTGTGAATTGAAAGTTAAGTTTATATGAATAGGCTTCAGAATAAAAAAAAATTGTATCATAAAGCCACATTCCTGCACCTGCACTGGTTTTAGTACATGACCCATCAAAGTTCATGATCCAAAGAGGACTAGTTTCAGTTTCATCATTAATTTCCTTACTATCCACTTTGCCTTGAGTGCCCTTGGGTTGTTCCATGGAGTGGGCACTATATTCATGACTGTCTAGTTGAGATGATGGTTTGGAGGGTAGCTACTTGCTTAGTTTTGATCAATTTGTTCTTCTGTCAAAGGAGAGATTTTTCTTTCAGTATAAATAGAAAAAGAGCTACCCTCTTTCTCATGATACACAAAAGAACTTTCTGCATCTTTATAAAAAATTTCTCTATGTGATTGAGCAAGAGTATTTTTTTTGCAATAAGTTTCAGAGACTGACTGTTTATTAATAGTTTGATCTATCTCTTTTTCTGTCAAAGGGGAAGATGTTTCTATGTTCCTTTGAACAGAAGTACATCAGTTCTCTGTCTCTTGTAAAGGCTGATTTTGAGGCTGGATGTTTTCTTGAGCCTCTTCTAGGGGATTTTGACTTGTGCTTGAAGAGAAACTTTAAGGATTTTGTATTGTTTCCTGATCTTCTTGTGTAAAAAATTCCTCATGATTGTTATGATACTCAGTTTTCATATAAGGTTCATGAGTTGTTTCTTCTAGATTATCAAGATGCCACTCTTTTTGTATAATCTGAAATGAGTTACAACAAAAAGGAAGGTTTTCTATATGTGTTGATGTCTCCTCTATTTCAGGTTTCGTGTTTTCCAAATGGCTATTTGTTTCCTCAAAGTACTGCTCACTATTAGTATTTGCAATTTGATTGTGAATATCTCCTAACAGCATAGTACAAGATATGGGGAGGAAATCTGGAGTTTCTTGACAACCTTGCTTATTACTTTCTTTGTAAGTTTTCTCATCATCTCCTATAAGGTGTTGATCATAATACATATCTTGGTCACTGTCTTGGTCTTGAGGTGATTGGGCTTGTGTTTGATCAGAGAAAAGCATAGGTTGCTCTAGATCATCAATATTCATATTAGCCATCAACCTATCCATTCTCTTTACAAGTATGTACATCATTTTTTCCATCATGGCTAGCAATTTTTCTTCATTGTTTTCTCTATAATCTTGATCATCATACATTTCTTGTAATGGTTGATTTTGTTGTTGATTTGAAACAAGCATGAGCTGTTCTAGATCATCAATGTTTAAATTAGCCTCGTATCTTTCCATTCTCTTTCCAAGCATGTACATCATTTTTTCCATCATGGTTTGCTCAAGAAAAGGCATAGGTTGTTCAGGATGAGAAATATTTAAATTAACTACATACCTATCCACCCTCTTTCCAAGCACGTACATCATTTCTTCCATCATGAGCATATGTTTGTCTTTTGGGTCTATATCTAAATCCATGTTTGTACATCAGAAAAGGGGTCACTATATCTTGTCAACTAGTTCATAGTCTTCTAACAGTGGATTCATTTGGTATTTTGAGAGTTGTGGAGTCGCCAGGTGGATGGTTTAGACTTTTCTGTCCACCAACAGTATGATTTGGTTTGCTTAGTGCATTCCCAAAGGAGTCTTATTAGGAGTGGAAAGGTAATAGGCCTACTGGAGGCCAATGGAGTCACCAGGTGGAAGTTTTTAGCTCTTTTGGAGGTAAAATGTTTTATGGTCCACCACCATGTACCAATCTAAAATGTTTTGGGTCTTCTGAGGTCTTAAATATGTATAAAATGTAATTTACTCAGAATCCCCAATGGAGTCACCGGAAATGTTAGCTCCCCATAATTTCAGCAGATTGGTGAGACCAAAACTGCGGAGAGTACACTGTTTCAACCACTTTGGGATTCTAGGATCTAGCCCTCCTGAATCCAGAGAGTGATCTCTCCAATAAATTGCAAAGATTGATTTATCTTTAAAGCTTTGGGGTATGATATTATGATAGTTATTAAGATCAAGGGCTTTTGTTTGTTTTGGATGGTTGAGCATGATTATTAGCTCAGTGGAAAGTCATAAATGCAAAAAGTTTCAAAGTTCTGAAGTTGCAAGAAATCAGAGCAAGTTTTGGCTGATAAGATAGATATAAGACTGGTTTTTAGTCCATTGGGATATGGAGTCATAAGAGGGCTTTAATTGTGCAACAATTTCAAGAGTGGTCCAGAGGGCAAGTCATCTATATCACAAGATCTTTGAGATTAAATAATGGAATGGAAACAATAAAAGCGTTGAAGGGGTGGAAACAGACACTAATTTCAACTAGGGTTTAACAGTCTGTCCTAACAAGAAAATCCTTTTAAGTAACTGTTTAAAACTGGCCAAAGGGCAGGGCTCACCATAAACCTCTTTGGACAATCTCATATTAAAGTTGACTCAACAGACAAACAATCCAGTAATCCTCATAATTACTTTCAGAAAGGATGAAAAAATATAAGATAAATGAAATGTAGCCTAAGATCAGATAAAATACTTTTAAATCTAGTCTGCTTTTGGCATACACTTAGGGAAACTTTTAGAATTACCTTTGGAGGAAGAAGCTAGAAAACAGGGCACACCATCACTTTTCTAGTCTTACTTTACTAAGCAGATAATGAAAATAAAATTCAAGAATAATTTTTAAAGCAAATAGTAGGACGAGGGAATGCCAGCATTCCTAACTACTTAAACTGTATTGAATCATTCTTAAAGAAACAAATTGGAGGAAAACATTGAGATAAAGCTTACCAGTCAGAGAAGGGTACTGTAAACAGTATATCCTAACTCTATTCTTGTTGTTTTTTATCAGAGAATTAATGGAAAATATGGCATACATGAAAGGAAAACAATAACACAGAAAGAAGCACTTCACCAGTGATATAGACCAAGATCCCAAGAAACAGCTTGTATATTGATGTCAAACCAGTTACAATCTTCAAGTCCAATGTTTCAGTTCAACAATCATCTTCACTTCTCAGCCTAACTTATTTAATCACAATCAGAGATTCAAGAGCCTCTGAACACTATTTACAAGTAGAAAGTTTCGAGCACAAGTATATTTCAAAGTTCAACAACCAACACAAATCCAACCCTTTACAATGAGCTCCTCAAGAGGATTTTATAGGAAAATGAGGAGGTGGAATGAGAGAAAAGATATATAGACTCAATTCATATATTTTAATGCTTCTCAGCCTTTGAGGGGCTCAGTGGAGAAGATTTCAGATATTTCCTCCATATTAATTGATTTATATTAAGTATTAAGCTCGCTGGGAAGATTTTGTTAACTTTAAGGCTCTGTGTCATCTTTGTAATAACTCTGCTGATATTTTGCAATAAGTCTCTCTGGCTCGAAATAACTGTTGAATTGTCTTTATGCTAATATCCTCTGTTCTGGTAATAACTCGGCCATCTTTTGAATGCTTTTTGGCTACAGGTGGCCTTTGGTAGCTGGTGAGGAATCAATTAGCCTCTGATGTGGCGGTGGAGGCTTCTCGGATAGTTGAATTGCTTTGTCCTTCTTTAAACACTGTTAATTTGCTTTAACTCTCTATGTTAGGCTTAATTCGGCCTAATTTCCTGTCTTATGTTCTTAAACTGTGTTTAATTTAGTGGATTAGGCTTTTAATTGTCGATTTTAGTCGTAATCCACCCAAACTATGTAGACCATCTTTAATTCTTCATCTCTGGTTTGATTGGATACTTTCACACTGATACTCTTTACTTGATTAGATTTTACTGTGTCTTGTTGATGTGCAGGTGCAGAGAGGGTTCTTTATGGCTTCAGTGCTCATGAGGCACAGACGAAACATGGTATTGAACCCTACAGAGTAATATTCTTCAAAGACTAAAAACTGGGGGATCGTCATCCCCAGTTTTTAATTTCCTTTTAAAACTTTTGAAAAAAATATTAAAACCTGCATAAACCAAGAATTTTTTAAGAAAATCCTGCATTTTTGGGTCAGACTGCTTTGGAGGCTTAGGTTTAGAGTGCACCCGTTGGATGAAAGCATCCAACATTGTAGATTGATCACGGGGGGTCAAATGGAGGCAGTTGGAGCAAATGGTGGAAGAGATTGAGTCAGATCCGTCGATCTTGCAATGATCAACGGTCGAGAGCAATCGAGGAAATATAATGTAGAAGGGCCGCTTTATCGCAAAATAGAAGAAAATGTGAAGAAAATAGATTAAAAAACCTTAGGCGGAGGAAAAATGTATTGAAAGGGAAATTGGGGTTTCCAAACAATCCTGGGCCATTGGATTAGATTAACCCAAGGAGATCAGTGGTCAGGATTGATCGATGAAGGCCCTTGGATGATGGGCAGAGGGCGATTAAGAAATGCGAGATCAAATTGGAGCCTGTAGAGATCAACGACTGGGAATGAACGCGATGAAACGTAATAGAAAATGGTGAAAGCGATTTCGGACAAGAAAACCACGGGATTCGCGCAGAAAAAGGGAAGAAAGTCGGTATTGCCTTTTTGAACATGATATGTGTCAGAGACTGACACTTGGCATTTAAAAACCACCCATATCGCATGATTTAAAATCATTATTCTTCGGGCATAAATTTATACGAAAATGCCCGTCAGCCGTCAGATCAGGAGTCTTAGATCTGACGGTCATGAGAGAGCACGATATTGATAAGGTGCAAGGACGGAAAGAGGTGGGGGCAGGAGAAGGTGGTTTCAATCTGAGCCGTTAGATCAAGAAATGAATGGCGGAGATTAAATCTATAGGAAGGTAGGACCCAAAGGAGTTGGTCCTGTCGGGATGGATCTGGTCTGTTGGATGAAACAGATCAACTGCTCAGATTTGATGTGTGGGTTAATGACATAAATATGAGGCGTGAGGAAGGGTCAGCATGGGCCGTTGATCTGCAGAGATCAATGGTGGAGATTTCCCCAAAAAACATTATAAAGCAGGGCTATGAATTTTAACAAAGGTTGGAGAAATGATCTAGACTGTCGGATCTTATGCAATGGAGGGCCTAGATGTAATCGTAGATTTGCGATCGGAGGAGGCAAGGGGTAAGCGGCACCGATGCGATTAGATGTGGACTATTGATATGAGGGCCAGATCAATGGCTGGGAATGAATCGGAGGTGGTCATGGAGGGAGCAAAGGCTTAGGGATGGAGCGATGTGGGCCGTTGGATCTTGATCTGGCGGGGAAGATCAAAGGCTAAGGATCCATCAGGAGAGGCCAATCGAAGGGGGAAAATAAAATATAACAACGCGCCCAATGGAAATATCTAATGCGAGATTTGGTCTATCGTTGATTGGTTTAAGATCAACGGTCGGGATTGGTTTAGATCGTGAACTGGCGGAACCCTTTGAAAACATATGAAAATTGAAATTTTTATGAAATACAAAGGACTTTTGTGTCGGGGAGGGGTTTTATTTATGATTAGCGCCTGATTGCGGGGCCTTAGGGTATATGAAAAGATATAAGGGATCAGAATTTTATACAAAGGGAGCCAATCGGCATTAAAAATTTATGTTAAAACAAACAAACACGCCCATCAAAAGTTTCCGATGCGAGACTGCGCAAACCGTTTGATTGTTTCAAATCAACGGTTGAGAATGGTTTAATCAATGAACTGGCGGGTTCCCTTTATAACATAAAAAAAATGGGTTTTTATGATTTTTACAGAGGAAAATTGCATCGGGGAAGGGTACATTTAAGGTTTAGCGCCCGATTGCGGGGCTTTCAGTTATGCGAAGAGGCAAAGGGATCGGGGCTTATAAAAGAGGGCCAATCGGCATCGGAAGTTTATATGTAACAAAAAGACTTGCGCTCGTCGGAAGTTCCGATGCGATAAGTGCTTTTGGACTTAGCGCTTCGTTCCAAGGCATGGGTATATGGTGGGGAAGTGGTTTAGGGCTTAGCCCAAAGGGGCTTAGGCCTGTAATACAAAAGGTTGTTTTTAATGAATTTTCAAGACTTTTCAAAGGATTTTGAGGGTTTCAGATAAGGTAAAAAAGGATTTTTTAACCTTATAAATGGGTTTTATGAAGGAAAGAAGGGAATAAAGGAAAAATAGAGGAATTTTATGGGAGTAAAAGGGGATAAAAGTGAAGGTTAATATGAAGTGAAAAAGAGGGGTAAAATGAGGGGAAAATGGAGTTTTTTGCAGCAGTCTTTTCTTCATGAAAATAACATATTTTCAGAATTAAGAAGGAAACAGCAGTGAATATTAATCAAAGAATAAGATGTCTTCACAAGACTTCAAGAACTAACAATTTTGCAATAAAAATTGTTTCTTGAAGGCTTCAAAAATGATTTAGCCACCATTTGATATGAAAAGTTTTATAGGTGGCTAACATGATCCTATCATCATCTTACTTTCATTACATGGTAAGAACTTTGTTTTTGCATTTATTGATTGTCCAACACAATATTTGCATGCTCTTACCATTTCTTTGCAGTGAATTGCTCCAGAAAGGAGCAAGCTTTCCTTTGGGCTCCATGGACCATTTTTGGCCAACTTTTATGATGGAGACAACCATATGTTGTATCAATTTTGGCAAGTGTTTGTTTACTTCTTGTATGCTTAGTTGATACATTCAGCCATTTACTATTTTCTAGTAGATGTGATGACTTACAAAACTAGCCATTTGTCATGAAACAACTTTCCATGCTATTTTCTGAAGCTGCAGTGTGGAAGACTGTGTTGTGACCACTTGGGAAACTGTTGGTACCTTCCAACACCACATTAAACCTTCAGTATTTCCTTCATTTTGATTCTAATCATGATCCCATTTTCTAATGTTTTTCTTTATTTTATGGGGAGCATGATTGGGGGAGAAACACATTGGGTGGATGTGTTCTTTGGGAATGAGGATTCCCACACTTTCTGCATTACATGTTCTAAGGGGAGCATGGGAGGAGATATGGCTACCATAGAAAAATATTTGTTTCTTTATGAGGAGGGCCATGAGGTGGATGGGATGACCTATGGTGGTGATTTCTTATCCATCATGTATGAGATGGTTTGGGCCAGCTTAATTCACAACACTGGGGGAGGGATCTTTGGAGATCCAGTTTCCTTCTTTCCACTTGAGGACAACATTATTGCAGCCAAATATGATCGAATTATCTACACTTATCTTAAGTGGAGAGGAGGAAAGCGTGGGGTAGGCTACTTTGTATACCATGTTCAGATTTTCATCCCACCTACTTTGCAGGAGCTCAAGGTGGAGGAGGATTTTCAAGAGTTTCCATGTTGGAAAGTAACTCATTATGTATGGATGATAGCTTGGGGATGGGAGATTCATATGGGGATGGTAGATCCAAATATATATCAAACATCATGCCTCAAGAAGGCCTTTATACCACCCATTGTTGCCTCCATTGATACTTTACTTTTACATGATGATAGCTATTTGGGATGTTCACCAAAAGCTAGCTTGCTTACTTGGGAGGGGAAACTTGGAGATGTATTGATGAGACAACACCTTGATATTTGGAGGATTTTATCTTATGAGGATGCTATAGGGGGAGAAGAGGAGGCTCTTCAGTTCTATCCTTACAGTTCCTTGAGGACAAGCAACATTTGGGAGGGGAGGACTGTAATATTCCAAAATTAGCATACAACTAATTGGAATATTAATTTTTGTTGTTTGCACTTAGGAGATGAATAAATGGTTAAGGAGGCCCATAAATTTCATAAATAGAAATAAATTCCCTCTTGATGTGAAAAGGGATCATAAAATAACTGGATCTAGCACTCTCATGTGTGGAAAGGGACATTTGCATGTGGACAAAGTCAAGTTTGACCAAGTCAATAGCATAAAGGTAGGAGGAGTGGATCAGCAATAAAAATAGCTCAATATGAATGAGGTTCAGCCTAGACAGCTATATGTGAGCTAGATTGAAGACCCTTAGGTGTGAAAAGGGCTGAAGCAGGTTGAAGAGGTCAACTTTGACCAAATCAAAAAATGCAGTTTTAGAGGAGTGGCTCTAATGAAGGTACAATGCAGTTTTGGAGGGAGATTGTTTATGTGATGGTGAAAACCCTAATGAGTGGGACCCAAGGTGATAAGGCTCACTGATTTTATAAGGAAGAGGATGGAAGCCATTTGAGGTTAGCTTACGAATTATATTTTTATGTCTGCTTAGACTTTTTCTCTCTTCAACTGTTTAGCTAAGATTGCTGGTGATGTTTAGCACTAAGGTATTCATGTTTAGGAATTCCTTCTCTTCCCTTTCAGTAGCTCTTGGGAGATACCTGATCTATCATTCCACACATCTAGCATTGTTTCCAAGCTTTAGTCTTCAGTTTCAGCGTAGTTTCTGTAGGAGGTTGTGTTGAGTTGCAGGGTGTAGTAGTTGAGGGTTGAGAAGCCCACTTTCTGAGTTGGTTTTGCATAGGAGGGAGGATTCCTTCTTGTGGGAGATCATTTTGGGGGGTTCTTGAGCTTATTTCAGACCTTTTTTAGTAGGCCAACTTATTATTATCACCTACAGGGTTATTCCAGTCTGGGAATTGCATTATTTCTAGAGGGAAGTTTCAGCAGTGCCTTTTGTGGCTCTTTTCAGGAGTTTTCATGTGATTGGAGAGTTAATCCTTCTATGGGGGAAGACCTTTGATCAAATATGCATCAGATCTATATTCTTAAAACCTTATATACTCTTGTGCTTTATTTTTCAGTGATTATTCAGTCATATTGCTGAAGATCACCATTTGTATTCAGGGTGTATTCTTAGAAACCCTTTCCGGGTTCTCTAGCTTTTGTATAAAGGAGACTAGATCTCATTTTCTGAGCCATATTGTTTAATATAATATCAGATATATTTTTCTCTTCTATTCATGTGTACATACCCTCATTACACTGCGTAGTCTCTTTTATGCAAAAATTTATGTGTTGCAGTGTTTGGGGTTTTAGCTTTTTCTAGCTATCCTAGGTGTGGGACGTCTATTTACCCCACCTAGTTTGATTTTTTTCTGATCTATTCTTGGATATAGGTTGTATATTGTCATATCTATGGGAAAAAGGAGTTTATTTATTTATTTATAGCATATATTTCTAAAAATTCAATTTTTAGTGCATGCTTTCTTAGCAGTCCCATTTTGGGATATTACACTTGTCTTCTTAGAAGGTATCACCACTGCTCTTCATATTACCCAAGATAGATCTCTAAGTTCACCTCATTATGACTTCCAATGCATCATGGTCTCCAATAATATCTCCAAGACCTTCAAGGTGTCTTAAATAGGCAGCCCAAGTTCTGCATTTTCTCTAAGCCTCTTCAAAGTTTTTTTCAAGAACTTTTCAAGGGAGTCTTCAACCATACTCAAGGATATCTTCAATAGTTTTTACCCAAGATGTGTCTTCAATAATAAACTACTCCAAGACCTCTAATAATTTGTCCAACAACTTCAAGGTTTGACTCCAAATAGGCAGTCAAGGCTCAAAGGATTCTCTTCAAGGATTCTTGCATGGAGGTGTCAATAGATTTTCTTCACACGATATCTGACCAAGATGCTTCCAAGAGTATCTTCAATGATGTATACTTTAGTAGAATCTTCAAGTGTTCTGCTTTTGGAATGCCTACACCTTCAAAGAATTGCCACTAGTTGTCCATTGAAATGATGATAATCCATAGTTAAGTGACCACTTCATAGTTGTGTGACCACAAAAGTTTCCTTAGTTGTGTTTCCTCTTCAAATTTTTTATCACAGTGATATTTTCACAAAGGTAAGTCCTATGAGTTGTTCATAGGTTAAATTCTAGAGGACCGAGATTTAAAGGCAAGACTTCAATCTGAAACAAGGTCACTGGTCCGAAGTTTCATCACTGCAATCTGAGGTCACTAGAAAAATGATCACATGTCATAGTTCTGATGCAATACACCACCGGCCTGAGGAAATATACCATAGGTTCGAATTGAACGAGCTTAAATCCAAGGCACTATATGACCATAGGTGTAGAAGTTTTGAATGGTTGATATATTAATACAACTGAGCTAACAATGGTATAGTTCAACCCCTTAACAAAATATCTAAGCTACCAAAGTTAACTTATTCAAATATTCCAAACTACTGTAGATGATTTAAATCTCCATAAACCAAAAAAAACAAAGAGACAGACAACTATCCACAAGTCCTTCTCCGTGCCTCTGTAATCGGAGCTTTACAACGACTGTAACATGCTCTCTAGCACAGATCCAAGCTTAGAAAGAGAACACAAGCTTATTTAATCCATAATCTGAGCCTCCTTCTAATTCCGGTTCACTATCACAAGGGTTCAAGTTCCTTATATTCCTTTCAGGGATTTAAACAGTGATATGATCTTAAAGAATTTCCCAAACAATGTTTTCCTATCCTCTTCAGCCTCCTTTATCCTTCTGTTCTTATTATATGAGATCTTGACCAAAAATGTATGACCAAAATGAGAATATCCAACTTGAATTTATACTATTTTTTTGCTTAAGGTGAGGAGACACGTCACTAAGGCAGACCAACATGAGAGCTAGGACAGTTCGGCTCCAAAACAGGAATAATTTTTGCACAACTTTAAAAATCAATATCTTCCTAACCACAGGGAGTTTTGGGTCATATGAGGGCTTGATGGAAAGAGGAAGGATTCCTCTCTAATATTGACAAGGGTTCATTTTGATATCCATCCTTCAAGGTCCCCAAAAAAATCATTTTTCTTGCTGACTGTCCTTCTATTCCTGTGCATAAAAATGATGGACAGTGAGCCTTCATTTAGAGAGATCTTATTAAGTATTTTCTTTTTGACTGTCCTAGTATTTATTGTTCATGAAGTGATGAAAAATAGGCTGAACAGTGAGCTCCTTAAGTGTATATGGATAGATTTATAAACTATATATAATTCCATAAATGATATTTCCATTAATGCCAATTAAGTGATCTCCAAGTCACTTCATGTCATGTCACCAATCATTGTCCATGTCATCAAATGGTCCTCCATGTCAACATATAGACTCCAACCATGTCATCAAGACCTTCATCAAGTGTCATCACATATGAAATCATTAAGTGTAGTCTTCTAGTTTACCAAACAAGTTACATGACTGACACTTGGCAACTTAAGAATATTCGCCATCTTGATATCATGCTGGTTCCAGACTTCTTTATCAAGATTAAGCAAATCATCATTAATGAAATCCTTATTAACCAAGAGGGACTTATCATCATGAGCAAGGACATCTTTATACGAGGTCTGCATGATGTTCCTTCTAGGGTTTTCCATTAGGTTATTAGGACTTTACAAGAAGATTGATCCCCATATTGACATCAATGACAAGATTACACCAACAATCTCTCCCTTTTTCATTGATGGAAATATTCTTGCGCTTCCAAAATTCTCTCCCCCTTTGACATCAATGGAAAATGGGGTGCCCAAGTGCTCCCCCTATCAAACTACTTCTTTTCTTCATGAATAGTAGTCCTTCGTACGTATGTTATGTTGAGCCCCAAAGATGTCCTTCTTTTCCACCACATTTCACTTCATTTCCTTTGTCCCTCATCAATTACAGGCTTAAATTATCAATAGGATTGATTAGGATTACTTTAAGAATATATATAATGACTAACTTGCTATGCTTTCATGATTTTTTTATTGTAGCAATTTTTGACTAGACTCGGCTACAGAACGCAGTCATTTTGTAGCCAGTCACCTATTCCGCAGCTATATTCATGTTTACGTAGGTTCCAGGTGTCACCTCTAGGATAAATGCATATGGTTGTATTCCAAATCACTCCCCCATCATTTCTTTCTCTCCACGAAGTTTGAGCTCGAGTCTACAGGTGGTTATGCACGTGGGAAACCAAAACTAGGAGATAGACTTCTAATAGGACAAGGACTGTATAGATGTCCTTAATCATAGTACGAGGCCACCACCAGAGTCCTAGTTTGATTTTATTTGGGAAATACATTCATTCCTATTTTATCTCAAAGACATTTATGTAATTTTGTTATAAGTATGGCTCGGGAGACCGAGAAACAACTAGCTAGATTTTGTTTTGTTGCTAGATCTCAGAAGACCGTAATACTCTGTTTTGAAGAATTTCTCCTTTAATGAAAGAAGCATCACTTTATTGCAAGAGTTGAGTCAATATTGAGTAGATTTGCGTGCTAATCCAGTGGTAGAGGGCCCCTGCTACCTGAGAAGCTTTGTTCATATGGTTTAGATAAGTAACTTAGCCTTATTTCATTCCTAGTTTAATCAATTTTCTGAACTTTGTGTTTTTATACTTACTTACAGTGGATGCCACAGTCAGTCTTATCCTTACAAACTATTCCAAAATACCACTAACATTGGATGGGATAAAACTGTAGTATTTTAGGAGTTAGTTGCATTTCCTTGAACTTTATGTTTTTGTGCTCAATGACATCAGTTGTTACAGCTAGTCTTGTTCTTATTAATCTCTTCCAAAATATCTCTAACTCCGGATGAGACATAGCTGTGGTGTTTTAGAGCTTACTGTGTTTTGTTGAATTTTATGCTTTTATGCTCATTTACATAACATGTTGCAGCCAGTCCTATTCTATAAATTATTCTAAAAAACCACTAACTCCGAATCAAACAGAGCTGAAACATTTCATAGAATTAGTTGCATCTTTAGTCTAGTTGTAGTACTCCGGAGGTAGATGTCACTCTAGTTTAATTTTGTCACTATATTTCAAGTTTGATAATGGCACTCTAGTTCAACTCTGTTCACTGTATTTTAAGTTAGGTTAGTGGCATTCTAGTTCAGTTCCAGTTCACTGTATTTCAAATTAGGTTAATGGCATTCTAGTTTAGTTGTGATGATTGTGTTTCAATTTTGATCAATTGCATTCTAGTTCAATGTTATCCATTGTTCTTTAAGTTGTGTTAACTGTTAAAATTAGACTTCATGGCCTTCATTGTTTACAAACTACTCTTGTTCTGACTTTCCATTAATGCATCATCATATGGACAGGAATTAGTGATATCAGTTTAAGGCCTTGATTGTTTTGCAATCTTTTGCAATTTCACAAATAAGCCTTTTCCTAAAAACTATTATAGAAAATCTTCCACTTTCGAATGAGGCTTAGTAGTGACAAGTTGAGCTGTAGAATGGATTAATCTTAGCATTACAAGTTAATTCAGAGTAGAAATCTTATTGTGCTACAAATAATCTTTTCCAATTGTGTTCCAATAAACTTTTAGCCATGGATGAGATTCTTTGTAATATTGTAAGATGATTGTTTACTTAGGAGAACCTCATTTGCACTAAAATTGTCCTTTTCTTAAGCTATTCCAACATATTTCTAATGAATGAATTGGATGAGTTCATGTTATGAGTTATTGAGTTCATGTTGTGATTTATTTCCTTGCTATGATTCATTATCAAAATTTGCATTTTATGTTCTTTAGTATAGGTTTTTCTCTGTTTTTAGTGTGACCAACAACTGTTCTCTTTACCAACACTTAGTTCTTTTCCTTCTTAACATAAAACCACAAAACCAAAAACATCATAAAAACATTAAACACAACATAGTGAGAAATAGATACCTAGGCACATATAGTGCACCTCACTTCAACAGTTTACTAACCCTGGTTGATAATTTATAACCTCAATTTAGGAACACTAAGTTGAGCACCACATGTTACACCCCCTATCATGGTGCTCTTCCTTCTGGAAATGTGTTCCATGATATGTTTGCATTTCTTCGTGTGGTGAAACAACTTCTCTTGTCTGCATAAACTCTTCTAGCTCAAGATAAAATTTCTACCTTGTGAAAAAGTGGAAGAAAACCAGTTCATCGGATGAATAAGGGATCATCTTCTTCAATGAATTTGTTCTCAAGAGATGATCTATCAAAGGATGACCGTTCAAGTGTGACTCATCAAGTTTTTCATAGGGCACATTCACGGATAGCTTCTGCAAGAATGGTCAAGAATCACAAGCTCCCCCTAACAGTATGCATAGTCTTCTTCTTGGCATAAATTCATGATCAAACATTGGAATATCATATCTGCCAATGATGTCTTCATCAAATCAACAAAATTTGTTATTGGTTGGAGTGTTCAAGAGACTTTCAGATCCAATTTTCTTCCTTTTCCACACTTGTGTAAGTTTCTTCTCTAGCTTGGTTGTCATAGTTTTAGCTTGTTTAGGGACCCAATTCAAGTTACAATCACAAGCCATATCTCCAATTTTATGGAAATTGAAGCATTCCATTCTACTCATAAATGAGGATGCATGATTTCTTCTTGCAAGGCTGCTTCTAGGAGATTGACAGGGATCATTAAATTTGTCCTTGTGGTATGCCCTACAATCCTTTTCCATGTGCCCAAATTTTGTATAGGAATAGCAATAACCAAGAAATATACTTTGGTACCTGGGAGATAAATAGTTCCTTGAAGTACTTTTGAAGTCATCTGTAAATCTCCTTGGAGTAGGGTTTCTTATAATGTCATCTTGACTCTTTCCTTTGTTGGAACTAAGAGTATCATTTATTTCTAGCTTCCTCACATCTTTGTTGTTTGAAGCATTATTATTCTTTCTTGAGGGTTCGCCTGCATAGCCAAGACTTGATTTATCAAGGGGGGATCTTTGATCACTTAGGATGTCTTATAGGGTTTGATAACTCTTCAATTTCTTATTCAAAAATTCAAATTCATTTTTAAGACAGACAATTTCTCCTTTCAATTTTTCACAATCTTCATCTTTCATGACTAGTTGCTTCTTCATTTCTTCTTTTATTCTTGTAGCTTCACATGTTTCGGCCTTGAGAAGATTGATGTCTCATTTTAGTTTGAATATTTCTTTATCCTTTTCTTCTAGTTGATATTTAAGAGAGGGGACCTCTTCCTTGTATTTACCAATCTCTTCTTCAAGATTTTTCAAGCTCTTAATCTTTGTTCAAGGTGACTTGACAAATTTTATTCCCTTTTCTTTGCCTTATCCAATTCATTTGCCATAGATATGACTTCTTCATATGCTTTCTTTTGTTTTGATGAAATTCCTCTTTAAGTTTGGTGAGCTCCTTATCTCTTTCTTGTACTTGAATATTGACAAAGACGACTTCCTTCCTTGTATTGTCTTGGTTACCATCTTGTGCTTTCTTCTTAAGTTCTTCATTTTCCTTTTTCAAATTTTTAATCTCTTCCATGGAATCCATAAGTTTATTCAAGAGATCTTCTTCACAGTCTTCTTTGTTCTCTTCATCCTCTAGGTATTCTTCAACCTTGTTGTCATCTCTCTTATCTTCAGCTTCCTTGATGGATTCAGATCTTCTTTCTTGTTTTCCATCATCTTCTTGACTAGAGATCATTGTCAACGCTCCTTTTGAGTGAAGATCATGAAGTTTGTCCGATATGAATTTTGTTAATGAACATTTTCAAAATTGGCCTTCATAGAATTTGGTAACCCATTCAAAATTTCCTTCATTGCTCTTGTATTGTACTCCCTAGATTCTTCGTCCATCGTTACATTAGTAATTATTGATTTCCAAGCTTCAATTCCTTGATTCTTCAAGAAATTCCTCATTCTTGCCTCCCATATATCAAAATTTCCATTGAATAATGGAGCCTTCACAAATCTACTGACTTCAATTTCGATGGTTGAGGAAGACACATCTTTAGAAGGATTGGAGAGTTTCTTCCTTGGCTTTGCCATTTGTGTTGTAATGATCAACCTTTAAGCTGTTAGGATTTGAGTGAAAGTATTGGCTCTGATTCCAATTGTTGGAAATATTGAGAGGGGGGTGAATCAGTATTTCTTTTCAAATGTTAATTTCACCAGTTAGACCACTTATATTTAGAACACAAAATGAACAATGATGGAATAGATATTTTTATTAATTTATTCTTTACATTAAGTAAAGTACAATAATGATATACGACTCCAAACCTAGATGAAGACTCCAATCTTCTAGGCTCCAACCTGTATTGTGCCAAGCACCGACTTGGTATTTCCAAGGCTCCAACCTTGTCAATTTGAGGCACTAACCTCTAGGGCTCCAACCCTATCTCTGGTACAGGCTTCGACCTAGTTTCTTGAGGACTCCAATCCTCTAGGGCTCCAACCCACAACTTCAATTTTTCAAGATAATTTTGAGGATCTTCAAGGCTCCCATTCTCTTCTGCACTCTGCCTTGACAATATCTTCACACTCAACAATGCCTTCTCCAAATCACTTCATTACTGACAACCTTGTCTTCTCACAAGGTGTCACCACTGCTCTTCATATTACCCAAATTGGATCTCTAAGTTCACCTCATGATGACTTTCAATGCATCATGGTCTCCAATAATATCTCCAAGACCTTCAATGTGTCTTAAATAGGCAGACCAAGTTCTGCACCTTCTCTAAGCCTCTTCAAAGGATTTTTAAAGAACTTTTCAAGGGAGTCTTAAATCATACTCAAGGATATATTCAATAATGCTTACCCAAGATGTGTCTTTAATAATAAACTATTCCATGACCTTCAATAAGTTTTACAACAACTTCAAGGTTTGACTCCAAATAGGCAGGCAGGGCTCCAAGGATTCTCTTCAAGGATGCTTGCATGGAGGTGTAAATATATTTTCTTCATAAGATATCTGAAAAAGATGCTTCCAAGAGTATCTTCAATGATGTATACTTTATTATAATCTTTAAGTGTTCTTCTTTCGGAATGCCTACACCTTCAAAGAACCGCCACTAGTTTTCCATTGAAATGATGATAATCCACAGTTAAGTGACCACTTCACAGTTGTGTCACCACACAAGTTTCCTCAGGTGTGTTTCCTCTTCAAATGTGTTATCACAGTGATATTTTCACAAAGCTAATTCCTCTGAGTTATTCATAGGTTAAATTCCAGAGGACCGAGCTTTAAAGGCAAGACTTGAATCTGAAACAGGGTCACTGGTCCGAAGTTTTATCACTACAATCTAAGGTCACTAGAACAATGATCACAGGTCATAGTTCTGAGGCAATACACCACAGGTTTGAGGAAATATACCATAGGCTCAAATTGAACGAGCTTAAATCCAAGGCATTGTATGACCGCAGGTGTATAAGTTTCGAACTGTTGATATATTAATACAACTGAGATAAAAATGATATAGTTCAACCCCTTAAAAAAATATACAAGCTACCAAAGTTGACTTATTCAAAGAGTCCAAACTGTTGTACATGATTTAAATCTCAACAAACCAAAAAAAACAAAGAGACGGATAGCTATCCACAAGTCCTTCTCTGTGCCTCTATAATTTAAGCTTTACAACAACTGTACCATGCTCTCTAGCACATATCCAAGCTCAGAAAGAACACACGAGCTTCTTTAATCCATAATATGATCCTCCTTATAATTCTGGTTCACTATCACAAGGGCTCCAGTTCCTTATAAACCTTTTAGGGATTTAAACAGTGATTTGATCTTAAAGAATTACCCAAACAATGTTTTCCTATCCTCTTCGGCCTCCTTTATCATTCTATTCTTATTCTCTGAGATCTTGACCGAAAATAGATGACTAAAATTAGAATATCTGACTTGTATTTATATTGGTTTTGCGTTTAAGGTGAGGAGACATGTCACTAAGGCCGGCCGACATGAGAGCTAAGACAGGTCGGCTCCAAAACAGGAATAATTGTTGCACAAATTTAAAAATCAATATCTTCCTAACCACAGGGAGTTTTGGGGCATATGAGGGCTTGTTGGAAAGAGGAAGGAGTCCTCTCTAAGATGTACAATGGTTCATTTTGATATCCATCCTTCAAGGTCCCCAAAAAAATCATTTTTCTTGCTGACTGTCCTTGTATTCCTGTGCATAAAAATGATGGACAGTGAGCCTTGATTTAGAGAGATCTTCTTAAGTATTTTCTTGCTGGCTATCCTAGTATTTATTGTGCATGAAGGGATGAACAATAGGCTGAAAAATGAGCTCTTGAAGTGTATATGGATAGCTTTATCAAGTATATATACTTCCATCAATGATATTTCCATTAATGACAATTAAGTGATCTCCAAGTCACTTCATGTCATGTCAACAATCATTGTCCATGTCATCAAATGGTCCTCCATGTCAACATATAGACTCCAACCATGTCATCAAGACCTTCATCAAGTGTCATCACATATGAGTAAGAAAATAATCATCTGGGCTTCTTTATCAGGAGTAAGCAAATAATCATTAATGACATGCTTATTAACCAAGAGATACTTTTCATCATGAGAAAGGACATATTTATACGAGGTTTGCATGATGTTCCTTCTAGGGTTTTCCAATAGGTTAATAGGAATTTACAAGAATATTGATCCCCATATTGACATCAATGACAACCTTACACCAATAAGTACATAGGTTAAAATTCTAGTAAAAACAGGTCCATAGAAATAAAATGCCCAACTTTGTATCTAGAAAAAGACCCCAATATTTTGTATGTGTAGATGAAAATTGACACTTAATTTAGATGTGGTCTTTCTTCTGGGTGTTGGGCCTTAAAGTTGCAATTATGAGTGAGTGAGTGAGAAGGGGAAGGGTCCAAGATCGTACCAAGTATGGACCACCTTTAAAAGGCCATTCAACATGTGTACATGTCCAAAGTGAGAAAAAATAAAGGAACAAGGATTCCAAAGAAAAATGACTATTGTTATAAATCTTATAGCATTAAGTGGTTGTAGTTCTACTCTTGTGATGCACTTAATAATTACATAACGTTGAAATGGATAGTATTAGTTTTTTTTTTTTAATTCTTTTGTGTGACTTAATAGTGTGGGGTAATTGTCATAGCTATTATGGTCTTATTGTAAACAATAATATTGTGTACTTTAAGCTCTAGTGCTTTAAATGGTGTCTCAAGAGGAATTCATATTTCTTTGGTATGGGTGTATGAATGTAAGCATAAATTTCATGGGTAGCACCCAAAGTATCCATGTATTTGCTTCTTAAGAACCACAAATTCTCTCAATCATCTTTTTTAAGATGTATTTCATTGATTTTGTTGTGAGTTTTGGAGCCTTGTGAATTGTTTCACCTTGTCAATGGTTCCTTTATTCACTCGAGGTGAGATATGGCCTAGTTGGTGTCCCACTATGGCTTTCATTTTTTTCCTCTCCAAACCTCTGAGATCTCATTATGGAGCCCGTAGATTTAAATGTGATCTTGATTGGTAGCACTACACTACCAATTCACTCAATAATTGTTATAACGAAAATACCTCTTCCACGCTCAATCATGAGGTTAGTGAAAATTACCTTGAAGAACATAGAAAACCTATAACAACCCTGGTTAAAAGTTGATGTAATAAAATTTAATAAAGGAAAAATAAAGCAATAGTTAAGGGACACATATTCCTAGTTTGACTGTTGGGAAAAATATCCTAGTGGGCATCACTTCTTGTTTTTTATGGCTAAGGGGAAATTGGAAAATGCAATGGTTGTTTTGGGAAGGAAAAAGAGTATTTTTGGTATTTATTTATGAAAATAAAGGAAATTAGGAGAAAAGGAAGGTGAAAGGTCACAAGTTGCATGTGAGGAGGAAAATGATGGAAAATTGAATAAATTAGAGGTTTCATCAATAAAAATACCTTAGAACATCAGTTCGTAGTCTTTGTCAGTTCAATTTTGAAATTATTCTCAGAGAGGAGAAGAGAACCAAGAGGAGAAATAAATCAAGCAAGCAAAGGAAGTAAATGAAAGGAAAGTAAAGTAAAGCAAAGATCAAGCGAGGAAAAGTTGGATCAAGAAGCTTCAACAGGAATACTTGCAAGTAACAAGTTGCATGCATGATTTCCTAACTGGTTTTGACATGCATGGTATGTGCATGTTCATATTTGGTTATTTTCTTGCCATTGGCATGGGTTTTTCCGAGTTGGACAATGGATTTTAGCCTAGCCTTGCCATTTCCAAATAGCCATGGTGTGATGGGGTTGTTCTCAGTTTGAGCTTTGGATTATCGAAAGATTTTGGATCCGGGTGAGGTGGTCTCAAGAAAATTCCCAAATGCCTAGGAATCCCTTGATCATTAATGGTGGAATAAACGATAAAGCCTGAGGGTGAGGATGGAAAAATTCCCCAAGGTATTGGAGAATAAATTCTGGGACATCCAAGCTCAGTTTGGCTTTGTGATCTTGGCACTGATTTAGGTGAGATCATGGTATGGTGAGGGTGGAGATGGTTTACCCTTTGGATTACCTTGGTTGTGTTTGGATGGGTTAATCTCATGAGATCCCACATCCATGCCTGGAATATGGCATAGGGTTGATTGGATCAAAGACTTGGTTCATCCAATCTATGGTCAGATGGTACATGGAAGTCCTTCATAGGTATGTTACACCCCCTATCATGGTGCTCTTCCTTCTAGAAATGTGGTCCATGATATGTTTTCATTTCTTCATGTGGTGAACTAACTTCTCTTGCCTACATAAACTCTTCTAGCTCAAGAGAAACTTTATGCCTTGTGAAAAAGTGGAAGAAAACCAGTTCATCGAATGAATAAGGGATCATCTTCTTCAATGAATTTGTTCTCAAGAGATGATCTATCAAAGGATGACCGTTCAAGTGTGACTCATCAAGGTTTTCATAGGGCCCATTCACAGATAGCTTCTGCAAGAATGGTCAAGAATCACAAGCTCCCCCTAACAGTATGCATAGTCTTCTTCTTGGAATAAATTCATGATCAAACATTGGAATATCATATCTACCAATGATGTCTTCATCAAATCAACAAAATGTGTTGTTGGTTGGAGTGTTCAAGAGACTTTTAGATCCAATTTTCTTCCTTTTCCACACTTCATGTGTAAGTTTCTTCTCTAGCTTGGTTGTCATAGTTTTAGCTTGTTTAGGGAACCAAGTCAAGTTACAATCATGAGCCATATCTCCAATTTTATGGCAAATGAAGCATTCCATATTTCTCATAAATGAGGATGCATGATTTCTTCTTGCAAGGCTGCTTCTAGGAGATTGACAGGGATCATTAAATTTGTCCTTGTGGTATGCCCTACAATCCTTTGACATGTCCCCAAATTTTTTACAAGAATAGCAATAACCAAGAAATTTACTTTGGTACCTGGGAGATAAATAGTTCCTTGAAGTACTTTTGAAGTCATCTGTAAATCTCCTTGGAGTAGGGTTTCTTATAATGTCATCTTGAATCTGCCTTTGTTGGAACTGAGAGTATCATTTCTTTCGGTTTTCCTCACATATTTGTTGTTTGAAGCATTATTATTCTTTCTTGAGGGTTCACCTGCATATCCAAGACCTGATTTATCAAGGGGAGATCTTTGATGACTTAGGATGTCTTATAGGGTTTGATAACTCTTCAAGTTCTTATTCAACAAGTCAAATTCCTTTTTAAGAGAGACAATTTCTCCTTTCAATTTTTCACAATCTTCATCTTTCATGACTAGTTGCTTCTTCATTTATTCTTTTATTCTTGTAGCTTCACATGTTTAGGCCTTGAGAAGATTGATGTCTCATTTTAGTTTGAATATTTCTTTATCCTTTTCTTCTAGTTGATATTTAAGAGAGGGGACCTCTTCCTTGTATTGACCAATCTCTGCTTCAAGATTGTTCAAGCTCTTAATCTTTGTTCAAGGTGGCTTGACAAATTTTCTTCCCTTTTCTTTGCCTTATCCAATTCATTTGCCATAGATATGACTTCTTCATGATGCTTTCTTTTGTTTTAATGAAATTCCTCTTTAAGTTTGGTGAGCTCCTCATCTCTTTCTTGTACTTGAATATTGACAAAGCCGACTTCCTTCCTTCTCTTGTCTTGGTTACCATCTTGTGATTTCTTCTTAATTTCTTCATTTTCCTTTTTCGAATTGTTAATCTCTTCCATGGAATCCATAAGTTTATTCAAGATATATTCTTCACAGTCTTCTTTATTCTCTTCATCTTCTAGCTATTCTTCAGCCTTGTTGTCATCTCTCTTATCTTTAGCTTCCTTGATGGATTCAGATCTTCTTTCTTGTTTTCCATCATCTTCTTGACTAGAGATCATTTTCAACGCTCTTTTTGAGTGAAGATCATGAAGTTTGTCCCATATGAATTTTGCTGATGAACATTTTTCAAAATTGGCCTTCACAGAATTTGGTAACCCATTCAAAATTGCCTTCATTTCTCTTGTATTGTACTCCTTAGATTCTGCATCCATCATGTCATTAGTAATTATTGATTTCCAAACTTCAATTCCTTGAGTCTTCAAGAAATTACTCATTCTTTCCTCCCATATATCAAAATTTCCATTGAATAATGGAGCCTTCGCAAATTGACTGACTTCAATTTCGATGGTTGAGGAAGACACATCTTTAGGAGGATTGGAGACTTTCTTCCTCGGCTTTGCCATTTGTGTTGTAATGATCAACCTTCAAGCTGTTAGGATTTGAGTGAAGGTATTGGCTCTGATTCCAATTGTTGCAAATATTGAGAGGGGGGTGAATCAATATTTCTTTTAAATTTTTAATTTTACTAGTTAGACCACTTATATTTAGAACACAATATGAACAATGATGGAATAGATATTTTTATGAATTTCTTCTTTACAATAATGATATACGGCTCCAAACCTAGATGAACACTCCAACCTTCCAGGCTCCAACCTGTATTGTGCCAAGCACCGACTTGGTCTTACCAAGGCTCCAACCTTGTCAATTTGAGGCACAAACCTCTAGGGCTCCAACCCTATCTCTGGTACAGGCTCCGACCTGGTTTCTTGAGGACTCCAATACTCTAGGGATCCAAGCCACTTCTTCAATTTTTCAAGATAAGTTTGATGATCTTCAAGGCTCCCATTCTCTTTTTCACTATGCCTTGACAACATCTTCACACTCAACAATGCCTTCTCCAAATCACTTCATTAATGACAAACTTGTCCACTTATAAGGTGTCACCACTGTTGTTCATATTACCCAAGCTGGATCTCTAAGTTCACCTCATGATGACTTTCAATGCTTCATGGTCTCCAATAATATATCCAAGACCTTCAAGGTGTCTTAAATAGGCAGACCAAGTTATGCACCTACTCTAAGCCTCTTCAAAGGATTTTTAAAGAAATTTTCAAGGGAGTCTTCAATGATACTCAAGGATATATTCAATAATTCTTACCCAAGATGTGTATTTAATCATAAACTGAACCATGACCTTCAATAATTTTTCCAACAAATTCAAGGTTTGACTCCAAATAGGTAGGCAAGGCTCCAAGGATTCTTTTCAAGGATGCTTGCATGGAGGTGTAAATAGATTTGCTTCGCAAGATATCTGACAAATATGCTTCCAAGAGTATCTTCAATGATGTATACTTTAGTAGAATCTTCAATTGTTCTGCTTTTGGAATGCCTACACCTTCAAAGAACTGCCACTGGTTTTCCACTGAAATGATGATAATCCACAGTTAAGTGACCACTTCACAGTTGTGTCACCACACAAGTTTCCTTAGTTTTGTTTCCTCTTCAAATGTGTTATCACAGTGATATTTTCACAAAGGTAAGTCCTTTGATTTGTTCATAGGTTAAATTCTAGAGGACCGAGCTTTAAATGCGAGACTTGAATCTGAAACAGGGTCACTAGTCTGAAGTTTTATCACTGCAATATGAGGTCACTAAAAAAATGATCACAGGTCATCGTTCTGAGGCGATACACCACAGGTCTGAGGAAATATACCATAGGTTTGAAGTGAACGAGCTTAAATCCAAGGCACTGTATGACCACAAGTGCAAAAGTTTAGAACTTTTGACATATTAATACAACTGAGCTAACAATGATATAGTTCAACCCCTTAACAAAATATACGAGCTACCAAAGTTAACTTATTCAAAGAGTTTGAAATGTTGTAGATGATTTAAATCTCCACAAACCAAAAAAACAAAGAGACAGCCATTTATCCACAAGTACTTCTCTATGCCTCTGTAATCTGAGCTTTACAACGATTGTACTGTTGGGTCATGAATACGACCACTTTTTAACACTTATTTCATCCATTTTTACTCTTCTTTATCATGTCATTTATTACAATTTATCATATAAATCCATTTTATAATGATTTATGCTCTTATGGATGAATATTATTTCTTCTCCTTTATTTTTAATAAATGGATGATTATTATGCATAATTTTATCAATGATGGTTTATTAATATATTTTGTACCAACACTCACCATTTTAGCCTCCAAGATATTTTCCATATTGCAGATTTGATCTCCAAATCATCATCAAATATTCCAACTTAGAAATTGGCTGGAATAAGAAGTGACAATTTTGCGGTTGAGATTCTGGGCAAATGAAGAAGAATCGGGAAAATCCGGAACATGGGTTTTGTCCAAAACGGAGCAAATTAACTTTTCTAAAGAATTGTTTGCCCAAATTCGGCATGTATTGAGAGAAAATCAAGGTTCTTTGAGCATAATTTTCTCAGATTTGCTGTTGCAGCCATCCTCCAAATTATCTCAACTGCAAATCCAAATTCGACTTGCTCTTGTTGAAAGATGGATGGAAATATATTTTCTTGTTGATCAATTGGTTAGGAACAATCCAATATTGTTATGAGAGATCATATTTTCTATTTAATTTCTCCTCCTTCTGATTATAAAAGGAGAGCATGTATTATGTATTGAAAGAACGATGGAGGAGAGATGGAGAGATTTCCTATTGTAATTACACAATTCCTCATTGACTCTCATTGATTAAACAGAGATCGACTGTTTGTAAATGTTGTTATGCATGATTAATACAAGAATGTGTTGTCGTTTAACTTCTTGGTTCTGCAATAGCCCAGCGGCATTTCACCGGTGGTTGAGGGCCCAACCCTGGTGGATTGATCCGCTGTTTGTATTTCTACTCTTTTAATTACCGTCATGTGATAGTTTGTGGTTATTCTCATTACATTTGCAAGATTATTTTTTCGTTGAATTATTTTTTAGTTTTGTTATGTTAATGAATCACATTGTTGTTCTGTTTTAGTAAGGACTTTAATTCCTGTATTAATTATTCTGTTAAACCTTGCAGAGCATTGCTATTCAGTATTATATGTCATGTTCCAATTGATTGTTGTTCTATTGGATTACTGTTCATTTCAATTACTATTTAAAAACGTTTGTTGTGGGTTTGGTGTTTAATATAATTGTTGTTTGATTCCATTAAATTAAGATTTGTTGTTTAGATTCATTAGTTAATATTTGTTGCTCGATTCTTCTAGTTTCAGTTTGTTATTCATTTACATTGCTGTTCTATTTCAGTGTGTTGTTCAGTTTCAATTCATTAGTTTAGAGATTGCAAGGAGTTTGATTTCAAAGAGTTTTCCTAGTTTACTTTCAATAGCAGCTTTAGTTCAATTATTATTTCTCCTTAATTGCTTTAACACAGGACTATCAACTGTAGAGAATATTGGTTATTGCTTCCACGTTCCCAGATTGATTGTCTTGTTTCAGTTTGATTTCAATTGCATCAATTTCTAGAGGAACGAGTTATTGCTACTGTATCCTCGATTGATGTTTGTTGAGTGAATAGATAGATTTTAAGAGCATTTGAGTTCATGTTATTGTAATTAGATTTCTTTTTCAAGCATCAGTTTAATCTTGTATTTAGAACAATGTACTAAATCTTTCATAGCATTACTCTTAGCGCAATTGCAGTCTCAAATAGAGTACACTCTTGAAACAAAAAGTCGTTCCTGGATTGATAATTAATGTGAGATAAATAGGTGTTAAAAATATACCTTTTATACCTCAACATTTTGGCGTCGTTGACGGGGAGAGTTTATGCCATTTAGAAATAGTGATGCATATTTAATTTTTTCTACTCGCGAATAATTGGGTATTAAAGACGGAAGGTAAGAACCCGCACACCGAGAAAGGAACACACTTGTTCACTGGCTCGCTTCACAACATAGTTGAGTGAAAGCTTAAGGTAGAAATGAATGCTTGCATTTTTTTGAATTTTAGAGGTAGAATTTTTGAAAAAAAAATCTTGTAATTCCACTCAAGTGGTGATGTAAGCACCACCCATTTCAATAACCAATCGATAGGAAAATTGGAAGAGGATTCCTAAAGAAACACATGAAGAACATCTTCTATTATGGTAAGAAATGACTCACATTGCAAATTTTGAATTCCCTATCAAATATCTAGAAGGAGTGACACAAATACACATAATTACCCCATTGTCTCTACCAAATTTTCATGGTTTGACAAATGAAGATCTAGATACATTCTTATTTGAGTTTGAAATACTTTGTAGAGGATATGATTATTGTAGTAATGATCAAAGGTTGAAAGTGTTTCCTCTTACTCTAAAAGGAGCAGCTCTCTGATGGTTCATGAGCCTAGGTGGGAACTGCATCCAAACATGGGAGGACATGAAGAACATATTCTTGAAGAAGTACCAAGACTACTGCAAATCCAATGAAGATATTTTCGTCATGATACAAGGGGAAGATGAAATCTTGGAGGACTATGTAGAGCGATTTCGATATAACCTTCAAAAATCAAAGCATAAACATTTGGAAAAAGATATCTTGAAAACACTCTTTCTTAAAGGAATCAAAGATGAATTTTTAGAACTCTTAAATCTGATAGGAAAGGGTGATGTTTTTCAGTTATCATATGATGATGTTTGTGAGTTGTGCATAAGGTATTCAAGAGGAATTTCCAAGGCTGGTAAGAATTCTAGAGAATTTTCTTCTTTCTTTTCTAAATTTACTACAAAAACAAGAGACATAAGAGCTGAAATCAATGTTTTATTTGGAAATATTAAATATGATTTTATTAGCTCTCTAAATTCACAATTGAATTTTTTGCAGGTTCGGAAAAATCAAGAATTTGATGAAGTGTTTTACCCTCATTACCGAAAGAAGCATCCCATAGATAGTTGTTCTTCCTTATCTAGGATGGACGTAGCATATCAAAGAGATGGGGAAGCTGCAACAAGGTCAAAACCATGGAAATCATGGCCTACAGGCATGGTTCAAAACACTTCCTCTCCATTCTCTTACTTGCATAATTCGTTATGGAATACTCATATGTTAGGGCAACCATGCCAATCTCAATATAACCACTACCAATGTTGTCTACAAGCTTGGCATGGTTCATCTTATGATTGCATGACTACTCTCCCTCATCTTGTAGCACAAACACATATTCCATCTCTTCCACAACATCTTGCTTACCTATCAAAATCATCCACTCAACCCAATCAACTACATCATCAAGAGGCTCCATTCCCTACACAATTTCTTGCTCAACTCATTCCACACCCTCACCATAATAAACCAGTATAACATGCTTACAGTGTTGAACTGCAAAATTTACCCACCCTTCCCACCCATTCTATCTCACATGCACTATTGGAGAAAAATTACACTGAGACTAAGAATGTATCAAATCCAAAAATTGTAGAAGTTATGAAAGAAAATGAGGTTTCTTCTAGTTTGCACCAACAAACCACTTTAAAAGCTCAAGAAATTCATGATACGATGGCTATGGGAAATCAAGAAAGTAAGGGATACATTAAAAATTGGTTTCACTCCATCATTTGTTTGCAACATCACTCCATGCTTCAACAATTTTTGGCACCATCTTTTCAAGGGGAGTTGGTTTCTCATACCCTAATTTTTATCAACATGCATTTTTCAAATTTGGGTATGTACATACTAGAGGCCTTATTTCTAAAATGGTTCCACTGGAAATACTCTTATACATAAACATATTCGATTCTCAAAGAAGAGTAGGATAGTGGAGAAAATAAAATAAATAAGGAAATAAAACAAACACATTTTTTTTTTTTTTGTAAAAATAGTTGTTTTTTTTTTTTTGCAACACGCTGTGGAAATTGTTGGGGTTCCTATGTTTTGGCAGATTTGGAAATACCAAAAGATAAGACAACATCAAACCACTTTGGGGCCATAGGATCTAGCCCTCCTGGACCCGGAGAGGGATCTCTCCAATAAAACAAAGAATGATATATCTTTGAAGCTCAGAATGAGATGTTAGGCTAGTTATGAAGCACGAAGGGGGATTTAAAATGATTTGGTTGGTTGGTTGCTGGGTTGTTCATGAGATCATGGACTGAGAAAGTAATGGGAGGAAAGAAACAAAACAGCAGGATGCTTCAGCAAAGAGGACAGGTCGAGAAAGTGCCATCCATTGGGCTATGGAGTCATGAGAGGTAATTACATGCAACAACTAGCCAAGGCTTTCAAAGGGCAAGTCATCTACACTAAAGGATCTTTTTAGATAGATGATGGAATGGAAAATTAAGGAAAGAAGGTGAAAGAAGGAAAGACAACCAATTTTCTGTCTATAGATTAGGCCAGAGGTCATTTAACTCCAGATCTGCTTGGACATACTCAAAGGCAGCTCTCAAAGAGGGACAAAGGGGCAGCTTATAGATCGGACCAGAGGTCATTCAACTCCAGGTCAGCTTTATCATGCTCCAGGGAAACAGAGATAAGTTTAACGAAGAGATCTTAGAAAGGCCAGTTGGTCGCGCAAGGATCCTAGTGGGCAGGGCTAACTCTAATCCCCAGTGTTCCCAAACCTTCCAACATAAACCCAACAAGAACAGCTAAGAACTGATCCATTCAATTCATACATCAGAGAGCAGGCAATAACATCCACTACACTAGTTAAATTAATTGAAACCAACTCTTAGATCACACATTAAGAAGAAAACATTAAAGGTAGGGAGAGCAGGAACATAGGGCACCTAACAAGGGTGAATCCTATGTTATACTTATGTTGCCTACCAGAAGAACATGAAACAGTATGAAAATGTAATAAACAGAGTTAGGGAAAGACATCACCAATAGTAATAGACCAGGATCCTGAGAAATGTGCTTTGATTAATCGATGCAAAACTAGTCATGTACAATAAGCTCAATGGCTTTTACAATCCAAACTTTCTCCTCCCAGCCTATTACATACAAACTACTCTGTAACTCCCTCCCAAGACTGTTCTAACAGTCAAACCGAATCCCTCTAACAGCAACCGCCGAACAACTGAACGAAAACCAACAACAACCCTTTACAATATGTTCTCGGGACTTCTTATAGGAGAAAAAATAACAATGGTAGTTGATATTCATTTAATGAATTTCATTAAGACAGAGGAGAGGTAGGTCGAATGCCCATTCTGCAAAAATGGCTCTTCATTAACTGTGTGTACTCTGGAGCGTGGTCCAGAAGTCTCGTTAATAACTTCAAGTGTGTTCTTCTGAAGAAATTCGACTGATGGTACCCTGTGGTAGCCTCCTAAAATAAGTGCACTGGATGGAAGAGTCTGTGGGCCACTCCATACCTCCATAACTGCTACCTGGCTGTCTTAAATGAGTTTTAGTCAGTGTAATTAATCGTTTCAGGGCTCGAGGAGGCATGGAGATTTATTGTAGGCAGGTGTACATCTGGAGAAAACGTTCTGCTGATATTTAACACAGATAAGAATTGACAGTGTGCTTAGGTCTTCAAACTGTGCCTTGATTCTTTGAACGTGGGGTTAAAAATTAATGATATCAATAACAGGTGTTAACCCCTTTTGACTCTCTTTCGCTCTTCTGCTGGCAAATGATGAAAAACCTCTTTGTGCTGTCTGCATAAATAAATGAACCTGTTATAAAATTAGGAGGTGGTGGCGGAGGAATGCTCTGGAGGCCCGAAGGAAGCGGTGGTGGAGCAGCGGGATAGTGAAAGAGCGGTGAAAATAATGGAGAGTGGCAGAAGAGATGGTTAATAGTGTAAAAACCCAAAGATTAAACGCTTGGGGGAAATACAAAGGAAATACATGAAAGGTAATGAAACGAACGGGAATGGATGTGAGGTGGGACCCGAGGTACGCATCGCAATCGCAAATCGCATAAAGGGAGGTGGAGTGGAGCGGAATGGAAATCACAAGGTTTGCGATGCGATGGGGTGCATGGCCTTTGTGACATGAAATGAAACCAAAAATTGGGTTTAATCAAAGGAAAAACCCTTAATCATATGAATGGCGGAGACGTGGTACGGTGGGCCCGGCGGGACTGATCGCAATAGGAGAAAGTGCGATGGGAAGGAAAATGCGATGGAGCGATATGCGATCGGGGCAATGTGCGATGCGAGAACTTGCGACGGGCGGATTTGTGATCGGCGATCGCATCGCAAATATTTGCAACGCGATCAAATTGCATCGCAAATATTTGTGATGGATCGATCGAACATAAACAACGAACATGAGAAATTGCGATTATGCGATTTGCGATGTAAGCAGCGGCAGGTTATATATATGCAAAACTTTATACTAAAGTTTTATGCCATGCGTGGCGGGGAAGTGGTTATAGAGAGCGGGACTTTATAATAAACGTTAACCTTGTTTATTATAAGGTTCTAAGGGGTATGGTTGGGGAGCAATAAAGGGAAAGAGGAAATAATGGCTAACAAAGGGTAAGGGAAGAATTTAAAGGGGATTTTGAGAGGGCTTGAAAAGGTAAGGAGGGAAATAGAAGGGGAAACAAAACAAAGGCTTAGGGGTAATGAAATAAGGGGGAAAAGGAGGCCTTTTGGGCATTTCTTCACAAACAGAGAGGCTTATAATGGAACTCAGCAGAGGGAAATTTATCAAAGGACACTAGGCACAAAGAGGCTTCAAAGATTATGTGTTTTCAGAGGAAATGCATTCCTTGAAGGCTCAAAAACATTTTAGCCCCCTATTTGCTTGTCAAAAAATTTATGGGGGGCTAACAGAAATCAACATTGATGACAAATTTTCTAATTTGTTTTTGTATGTAGATGAATTATATTTCAAATAAAAATTATAAAAACACTTATATTCATTTTATCATCAATATGGAAAAATTTATTGAAAATCATTTTTTGGGCTTGCGGGCTTGATAAAATTTCTGAGAACAAAGTTGGGACAGTCATGTTTTAAGGGACCAAAATTGAATATTTTTAAAACTTGTTTCTATCCTAAGTAGCCCTTGATTTCTGATTTCCAACCCAATTTGAATCACTCCATTTGGATTTGAAACGAAAAATTTAGAACCAAAACATTGACAGGGTGTCTAGTAGGCAGCTCAAGAACAGAGTTGGGACAGCCAGGTTTTTGAGACCTAAATGACAATATTTTTAAAAAAAATTCTATGGTATATTCCTATATGAATCTAGTCTACAAAAAAATTTTAATCACTCAATTTCGATATCGTATGAGGAATTTATGACCAAAATACTAATTGTCTATCATAAATCAATACTCTTGAAACTCTGTTTTCTTGGCTGTTCATTAACGTATTTGAGCCATAAATTCTTCTTGTCTTCAAAATATATTTCTATTGGAGATAAATAAATGAATATAATTTAATCTCCAATTTGAATCGGTTCAATCCGCCATCAAACGAAAAATTTATGCTTGAAATATCCACTGTTGGTCTAAGCTGGAAAATCGAAAATGACTCTATTATGCAGGTTATTCTAAGAAAATTTGACATATCATAGCATTGAATTTTTTAAACGTATTTCTATTGGAGATAAATCTTTGAATTAGCTCTCATTTGGCTTTGGAATCACTCAAATCCGACGAAAAACAAAGAAGTTATGATTGAAACACTGCAGGTTAGCATGATTGGCCACTGCTCTCCCGCGAGTAATAAATTAATTTTACTTTTTCCATGGATTTGTTCTACAGAGTAACTATTTGTTAGTTTTTTGCATAATTCTTGGATTAGGGGAGCCTGATCACCTCTCTTTCTCCATGATTTAATGTTTTATTGCAGGTAGACACTCGTTTTTTGCAGGTCTTAGCAGAACAAAGAAGGTCAATTTATGGACGAGCGATTCTTGAGAGAAATTTTAGTAAACAATGGCATTTCATCCAGTTCATTACCTAATGGATTCATAACAGAAGAAATGAAGAATTCGTTTCCATTTGAATATTCATGCCACTATTGCCAAAACATTTTTCAAAAAGATCATTTTTTTTCATTAACAGATTGATATTCCCTTAGGAAATAACATCATAGCTATTGTAACTTAAGTGTTGTTTCTTTTCTAATTTATTTTATGTTTTTTTGTTTCAGGTGTTGATCCCTCTAAATTATAGTTTCCGCTCCATTTGCAATTAAACAATAAGGACCTCACCATGAAAGTTTCAGTTACAGAAGGCAATTCTTCGGCAGCACCAATTCTTTTTAAAAAAAAAAAATTACTTTTTCTTGAAACCTGTACATAAAGTTTGTTTTCTTTTACTTTGCTTGTTTTTTTGTATAGAATTTTTCTTGAACCGTTCTTACTTTGCTTGCTACGAGTTTTTTTTGTTCCTTTCCAAAGGAACAACAGTATTGTTGTGAGTGTTTTTGCTGTTCCTTTCCAAAGAAACAACACTTTTGATGTTCCTTTCGAAAGGAAAAGCAATATTGTTGCGAGTGTTTTTTCTGTTCCTTTCCAAAGGAATAGAAATTTTCACTGTTGACTTTTGCTGTTCCTTTCCAAAGGAACAACATTTCCGATAATAATTTTTGTTGTTCCTTTCGAAATGAACAACAGTTTGGCCAATTGTTTTTGCTGTTCTTTTCGAAAGGAAAAGCATTTTCGCAGATTGTTTTTGTTGTTCCTTTCCAAAGGAACAACACTTTTTTAATGCATTTTTATTGTTTTTCAACAACATTTCTAGGACTTTTTGTGAATTCTTCATGACTCTTTGAAAGGAAAACATACAATTTATGCAAGAATACACAAATTAGAGGTTACTGTAATCACCTAATTAAGAGAAATTGTCATTTTTAAGAAATTGTTTTGTAGTGATAAGAAAAAGGAAAGGACACAACCATCTATATCACTTTGTTGTCTTTATTTTCACTAAAACTAATATGATCGATTATCTTTATCATGTTGGTTCTTCCCTACATTCTCATAACTCTTTTTTATTTTGATTAAATAAGAATAAGGGCATATTTTCTCTATCGAGATGTTCAGACTTCTTCCTCTATCCCTACTCTTAAGGAGTGTTGAGCCACTCTTTATATATAAATAGGGAAGTGTTATATGTAAATAAAAAGAAAAAAAAATCTCTATATGATTACTAACAATTCTATGATATGGCAGGTGGAGGATAGGGGGTCTCATCAAGAGCCAGCCTACCATGATCATAAGGGAGAAGTGAAGTGGCGTTCCCATTATAGCCACCACACCAGGGATATGATCCAATGGAAAACTCATAAAAATAAAAAGTCCTTGGAACAGGAGGTCTCATCACAAGCCGACCTTCCCACCTTTCACTCCTTCCTAGTGAATGGCATTGTGATTCATATGGTTCCCAAGCCAGCACAGTGGCCTCCATCATGACATCACACAACACTTCCCTAGGCATAAATAAAGGATAATGGTTCCAAGGGTGAGAAAGAAAATTTGTCAAGGTTATAGACACATGTGGGCAACAGAGCTCTGTTGATGGTATTGGAGTCATATTTTTCACAAATCAATAGTAATGATAAACCCTTTTCTTATATCTTTATCTAATATCAAATGAGAGTATGCCCCTAAACCCTTTGTTCGGAACTGCTTATGCATGAAATTTATTTATAAATCGATCATAATAGTTTATGTGGATAATGACCGCATAAGTATTTTTTTCACATCAGCTGTCCTTTTCCCTTATTTTCGAATCATTACATAAACATTTCCATATCTACTCATGATTTCAAAATATGCATTGATTTCAGTAATGCGATAATTTTTTTATCATATCATAAGTATGTATGTCTTTCCATGTTGTACAATTGCTGTGCAGTAAGCTACTCTTCTATTTGCCACAATATTCATACTGCATCTCTACAAAAGTTTTGCTGCTCAAAATTTTTGCATGCATCTTATCTATTGCCATTCCAAACTAAAACTGTAGATCCAAGAAAATTGCATACAGAATTGTGATTTGTTTACAGGAGAACAAAAAATATCAGGGGGAAATTCTATCTGCAGCACGACCACACTAATGCAACTAACAGCAAAGGCTCGCGAATGCACACAATTCTTCAGACATGATGTGCTTGCATGGCTTCCACCTTTTGTATCACTTTCAGTATCCACTTAGCCTACATCAACTTCAACAGAGGTCAGTCCCTACATGTACTTACACATTTTTTCGGAGGTAACACTTGAGGTAAAATAGTATAATTTTTTGATTTATTATGAATTTAGGAGAATTTCATGAAAATCCATTGAGCATTATTTATCATCATTCATTCCACATCTTTACCGCTTCCAATTTTTTTAGACACGTCTCATCTTTCAGTTTGGGGGAGTGTTGATTTCCTTCATTTCTTTCTTGTGACCATGTCAGTAATATTCTTTATCATCCATTGATATTCTTATTCATTCTCAACACCTCTCTTATTCCATGTTGTTTTACACCAAGCATAGATTTCAATAGATTGTAGCAACCACCTCTCTTTATTTTCTAGCATCGCATGAGGACATGCTAATTCTTCAGTTTGGGGGGGGAATTGCTACACGTGATGGATGTTTTCTACTCTCTTTCTCATTTAAGGCATACAATTTCATTTTTATATAGTGCAGAAATTGATTTGCATATATCTTTAAAACTATGAACTAAATTCTTGTGCTTTCTGGATAACAAAGAGGTATCATTAAAATACACAAACCCAGATAATTTCACGCTAAATTAGTTCATAAAATTTCAAAAATTATGCACTATCACCTACAACCATTTTGTTTATATCTCATGATCTGTGCATCAAAATGATCTGATTTTTGAGAAAATGATTAATGAAGGTTGTTGTTACTTATGTCACATTTTTCTGCAACTTCATATACATATAGTTGAACGTCAACTGTAAAAAAATTTACGCTTTCATCAAGATTGCTAAAATTGAATATTCATTATTTGAGGAAAAATTCATTTGTTCCATCCATTTCATGATTTGGGATGAAAAAATTTTCTTTGCTTGGTTAACACATGGGTTTTGTCTTTGGGTTGCATGAGGACATGCAATATATTCAGTTTGGGGGTATGTTGGGTCGTGAATACGGCCACTTTTTAACACTTATTTCATCCATTTTTACTCTTCTTTATCATGTCATTTATTATAATTTATCATATAAATCCATTTTATAATGATTTATGCTCTTTTGGATGAATATTATTTCTTCTCCTTTATTTTTAATAAATGGATGATTATTATGCATAACTTTATTAATGATGGTTTACTAATATATTTTTTACCAACACTCACCATTTTAGCCTCCAAGATATTTGTCAGATTGCATATTTGATCTCCAAATAATCATTAAATATTCCAACTCAGAAATTCGCTGGAATAGGAAGTGACAGTCACTTGGCAACTTAAGAATATTTGTTATCTTGATATCATGCTGGTTCCGAGCTTCTTTATCAGGAGTAAGCAAATAATCATTAATGAAATCCTTATTAACCAAGAGGGACTTGTCATCATGAGAAAGGACATATTTATACGAGATTTGCATGATGTTCCTTCTAGGGCTTTCCATTAGGTGGACTTTACAAGAATATTGATCCCCATATTGACATCAATGACAACCTTACACCAATAAGTACATAGGTTAAATTTCTAGTAAAAAACGTTCCATAGAAAAAAAAGTGCCCAAGTTTGTAGCTAGAAGAAGACCCCAAGAGTTTATATGTGCAGATGAAAATTGACACTTAATTTAGATGTGGTCTTTCTTCTGGGTGTAGGGCCAAGTTGCAATTATGAGTGAGTGAGTGAGAAGGGGAAGGGTCCAAGATCATACCAAGTATGGACTAACTTTAAAAGGCCATTCAACATGTGTACATGTCCAAAGTGATAAAAAATAAAGGAACAACGATTCTGTAATATCCCAAAATCGGGATAGCTCAACAAGCATGCACTAAAAACGCATTCCCAACAACATATGCAATAAAATACTGAAATAGACTCTTGGATCCTGGATATTATTCAATATACAACCTAAATCCAAGAATAGAGCTGAAACAAATCAAACTAGGTGGGTTAAACAGACCTCCCACACTAGTGTAGCTGAAAATGACTAAAAACCCCAAATACTGCAACACAAGAATTTCTTCATAAAAGTGACTGCGCAGTATAAAATATGGTTTTAACTCAGAAAATAGGAGAACAAGTAGATCTACTCATATATTGATTAATAATTCTGAAAAAAAGAGATCTAGTCTCCTTATACAAAATACAAGAGAACCCGGCAAGGGTTTCTTGTCAAACACTCTTCATACAAATGTGATCTTCAGAAAATTACTGAATAATCACTGCAACACTGAAGAATAAGAGTGTATAAGGCTGAAATATGTCTGATATATTTTATATCCCTCAAGGTCTTCCTCCCATGAAAGGTTGGACCTCTCAATCACAAGAAAACACTGCAACGGAGCCACAGACCATCTGTTGAATGATGCCTCCAAAATAACGCAATCCCTAGTTGGAACAGTGCTGGGAATATAGGGAAAATGTGTGGTCTAATACCACAGATCTGAAATAGACTCTAAATATCTCCAAACAGGTCTCTCAAGTGAAGGAAACTTTCCTCCAATAAGAAACTAGCTCAGAAACCGAGATTCCTATCCCTTCCACTGTTGCACCCAACAACACTGCACAATCTCCAGCAAAAACTACGCTGATGAAGTAGGCTAAATATTAGCCTGAAAACCTGATTTGGAATTATGAATTCAAACTCTCCCAATGAGGCTCCTCAAGGAGAGAGGTGGGATTCCCGCTCGGGAACACTCGGTGCTAAACAGCACTACAACCCTGCTAAGCAGCAAAGGAAGCAAAAAGTCTTAGCAGAAAAAATAACAATCTAAAACATGAAGAACAATGCTGCCATCCTCTTCCTTAAATAATTTATGAGTTTTCTTGCCCTTGGCCCCACTCAATTAGGTCATCTCTATCAAAAGATTCCCCTCCCTCCAAAATTGTGTTATTCCTTCTTTGATTCCTCCTTCTCCACAACTCCGTTGTTGACTTAGTCAAAGTGGACTGAATCAACTTGATAATATCCCTGTTCACACATGGAGGTGTCTTATTAAGCTGTAAAGAGTGTTCCATTTCACACTTGGAGTGTTTTTATACCTCCTTAGGAGACTTATGGGCTTTCCTACCCATTTATTCATCGGTTGGAGCTGCTGCTAACTCTAATGTTCCATTTAGCTGTGAGGCCAAAATTTGGGAACATTATAGTCCTCCCCTCCAAAATATTTGCTTGTCCTCAAGAAAATGTATAGGGAGAGAAAAATTTCTCCCTCCTCCTCATGCGGCCTCCCATCATTGGCCTCCATCACTGCATCAAGATAATTTGCAAATAAACTGTCATCCAATGTTTCCGCCCAAGTGTGTAAAACCAAATGGCCCACATCAATCAAAGGTGGAAAGTGTGAATGGAAACCTATTTGTTGTCTCATGGCCTCCACAAAGTAGGATTGATGACAAACATGGTGAATGAGTGACTCCCTCACCCATGCTATCATCCAAATGAAATGAGCCATCCTGGGTAGCTCATCAAGAAAATCATCAACCCCGGTTTTGTACAATGTGTTGGGGCTGCATGGAGAGACTAGAATCTACCATCCCCATGGTTTCTCTCTCCATTTATGGTAAATATGGGGCTGCATATATCCTTGAGCTGAAATAGCATGGCCTCCAAGAATGGCCCAAGCTCCACCATCAAAAAATTTAGCCATGAAGTGCCTCCTCAAGTTCTTCAAGTGGTTCCTCCCACAAGAAGGGAAAAAGTGTGATGTGGAAATCATGCGTTAGGGGAATTTTGAGGTCAAAAATGGGCCTCCTAAGGAAATTATAAAATAATAGTGGAAAAAATCAAATAAGATTTGATGACATCATCAAATTTTAGAGGGAAAAATCAAAAAACTACTTTTTAAACTCATATTTTCAACTTATCTCCCAAAGTTTTTACTCAAATTTCGAGCGAGAGTACTTGTTGGATGCAAAATTTAATTCCTCATCCAAGGATTACCCATGTTGCATACTTTCGATGGGTCGTACTACATGAAAAATGAGAAATACATAAAAAAACATGATTACAATCACGTTTTTTATGTATTTCTCATTTTTCATGTAGTAGAGTTCATCGAAAGTATGAAACATGGGTACTCCTTGGATGAGGAATTAAATTTTGCATCCAACGAGTACTCCCACTCGAAATTTGAGTAAAAATTTTGGGAGATAAGTTGAAAATACGAGTTGAAAAAGTAGTTTTATTAGTTTATTATTTTTTAATATTTTTACCCTTTTATTTAAAAAATGGTAAATCATCCCCCATGGTTGACATCATCATCTTGAATCCTATTGGTTGTTATAAAGTTTATTTTTGTTGTACATTTTTCTTAGAAGGCCCATTTTAGACCTCAAAATTCCCCTAATGGGTTTTCCCATGGCTCCTCCTGAAATGTACAACATGTAAATTGGGGAGAATCATGCTCCCAATGGGCATATTCAATCTCAATCCCACTCTCCAACCAAAGCTTCCCCTGAACATAAGCATATCAGCAATATATGGAAGCAAAGTACAATGAAAACAAGTTTCCAAATGACAACCAGAGAGTGAATCATAGTTCCACTCAAGGAACCAGCGCAGTGCATCCTTTGCCTGCATCAAAATGAGAAATAACAAGTGCTTTACCAGCCACTTGTTTGCTGCCATAGTCATCTCATAAGATGGAAACATGAAGTTACAATATGGTGTCAATGGTGTACACCAAGAAACATGTGGCTTCCCCCACAAACCACCAAAAAGATAGCCAAGATCAATGCTACAAGCAGCTATAAGTACATCATTATACAATATGCAAGAAGAGATAATTCTTCTTGATACATCATGCTGCTCAAACAAGGAAAAGAAGTAAAATACAAAATGTGAAATTATACCTCCTCCATCATGTACTTGAGACCTTGAGCTGAAATGGCTACATTGGAATCTTTCCCTCTCCTCCAATGAGTAGGGAAGTGGCTGTGTCCTCCTATCTGTTAGCCACCTATAAATTTTGACAGAGCAAACAGGTGGCTAAATTTGTTCCTGAGTCTTCAAGAGATACATTTCCATTGAAAATCTCTCATTCTTGAAGCCTCTATGTGTCTTTTCCATTGAAAATATCTTCACTGTTGTTTCCACTGAAAAAGCCTCACTGTTTGTGAAGACTTGTGCTGAAGAAAACCTCCATTTGCTCCCTTTTATCCCTGCAAATTCCCCATTTTAACCCCTTTTTCCCTTCTCAAAATTTCCCCAAAAAACCCCCAGAATCCCTTCCTAAGTTATCCAAATCACCAAATTCCCCTTTTAAAACCGTGTGGATCCCTTCATTTGGTGAAAAAATCCCTTTGTTCCCCTACAGGAACCCCTTTTTAAGCCTTAAAAACTCTGTTTTCTGGCCAAAAACCCACTTTTTACCATATATTAGGCCTAAGCCCCTTTTGGCTAAGCCCCTAACCACTTCCCCACATATGACCCATGCCTAAGACCAAGCGCTAAGCCACATAGCGCTAATTGCAATCGGAAGTTTGATGGTGAGCGCGTTCCCTTTGTTAATAGAAAAGTTCTGATGCGAGAAACATTTGGTCTATTGGCCTCCGCTGTGATCTCAGCCATTGATCTGTATAGATCTAATGGCCAGCACTGATCTCACACTGCGCCCATCACCCTTATCCATTACCCCTTCCGATCTAATCTTGACCGTCAATCTTACTCCCGATCCGACGGCCATCGCACAATCGGCAATTGCAACTTTTGGTTTTTTGTATTCCATTGTTTCCTCTGATGTCGATCCGTCGATTAGATCTAGACCGTTGAGTCCACAAGAACCAACGGTCCAGATCTCATCACTCTTCGCTCATTTTCCCCCCATCATCTCCCCTCCGATCAGATCTCCACTGTTGATCTTCCCGTTGATCCAACGGTCCATGCTAAATCGCTAATCGCAAAACCAAAAGACCCCGATATTTTCGCCCACTGCTTTTCTCCGATGCGATTAAATCCTGGCCGTCCATCCTGCCAAATCTGACGGTCCATATTTCATCGCGCCCCGCCTTCTCCTTCTTCCGTCCCACTGATCTGCCGATCTTCAATTTAATCCTAGCCATCCATTCCTTCATGATCCGATGGCTCTCCTTCTCCCCGCTCATTCACTTACCCCTTTTGTCCTCCACTTTCTCTTTTAATCCTGACCGTCCATTATGAATATCTGACAGTCCATAATTAACCCGCCTTTGATCCCACTGGCATGTTCCGCCCGTGCATCTTTCCATATCGCGCTCCTATCGCCACCGTCAGTTCTCTCCGCCCTTCATCTGATGGCTGAGAATGTATATCGCGTAAATTTTGCATCCGAATGTTAAAATTTTAAAGTTACGCGATATAAGCGGTTTTGTTTTGCCACGTGTTAGGAGGCAAGGCATATTGAGTTGTTTTTGGGAAATTTTCAAAACCACTCTAGAGTTGCATGATAACCACTTCAGGTTTCCCTCTTACCACCCTCCCCCGCAGTGTTTTTCTCATTTGATCCCAGCCGTTCATTGATCTAGATCAACAACTCATTTGTCATCACGTTCCATCCACATCCCTTTCATCGGGACTTCTTCAGAACTTCATCCAAAGATCTCCATCGTTGATCTCCTCCTGAGATCCAACGGTCCATGATCAAATCGCCCTCCGCCCTTCTGGTCCCACCATTCACAGCCTCTGATTTCATTTGATTTAATCATTTTCCTTTGTATTTCGCCCAACATTAAAACTTATGTGTTTTACACTTAAGTTAACTTCTTTCACCTAACCTTCCAAAAGCAATCCCACCGGTGGATCCTGACCGTCGATCTCCTCCATCAGATCTAATCCAACGGTCCAGAACCATTTCTTCACCAGACCTTCATCAGATCATGTTTTCACCATTTCACAGCATTTTTTGGCCGTCTTCCACTGCATCCACCGTATCCATCACTGTTGCGTTGCCATTCCCACAGTCTTCCACAGCATCCATCCTCCCTCCCGCATGGATTTCTTAACATGTTTTTGTGTTTTGCAGGGTTATAGATGGTGAAACCATCCTTTCTACACAGTCACTATTAGTGTAATATAGTGGTGTAGAATGCCATTTTTTCAGAGCCAGAGATTGTAGAGAAACACCTGGGAAAGTTTTAAACAAAATGTTTCATTAAAGGACCAGTGTTTAACTCTGTCAAAACCTCCAGCGCCGTTAGAACCGCATATCCACAGACAGAGACAGTCAACAGGAGTGGAAAAGAGTATCAGTGAAGGTTTAAAGTGATTTAAAGCCTATTATTGAAGATTTAAAGCCTTAACCCAGTGTTAAAGGGAAAATGTACAGATTGAAGACCTTATGAATGACACAGAAGGCCTAATGAGGCCTGAAGCACATGAAACAAATCCTATCAGTGTTTCACATCAGTAGAGGGTTCTTTCCCAAGAAAGGACGAGTTCCCATAATATTTTATTCTCCATCGACATTCCTGAGAAGATCACCACCCTGATAGTAGTCCTAATATAGCCAAAGAATTTGTTACACAGTATGGCAGGCCTAAATGTCATTTATCTTCCTTACTTGTCCCAGAGTACTACAGAGTACAGACAGCCGAAAAGTACATCAAAGAACATACCTATGAAGTTATTATCAACCTGTCGAAGACCACTCTTTCATCCAAAGAGTACTGAAAGTCAATGAGGGATATTAAAACAAAATGGGTTTCATGCACACTTCCTCCCTCTATTTTAATGATTCATTTAAAGTTCATATCTACTACTCCACTTTCTCATTCACCTATAAAGACTCTTTGAAGTCTCATTGTAAAGGGTTGGGCATTTTTTTATTTCTAAAGTAATACATATTGTTGCTTTGAAGAAGCTTTGGTGTTCTGAATGAGCGTGAAGATCTGTGTTTTCTGTTGATGAAGGGGGTTGGACCATTGGATTCCTGAGCCTGGTTTGGGTGAAGTACTTCTTATTGTTAATGTTTTTTCCTGTTTTCCACTTTGTTCCATCATGCTTTTCTTACAGTAGGATAAGCACCTCTGACATATTTATCCTTTACTGTTTATATGTTTTCTGCTACTGAATGTGACAGGGTAGTTTAATAGCTCTCTTTATATTCAGTTTGTTTTTCTTCAGAGATGGTTAATTCAGTTGAGTTAAAGAATATTTAGGCATTCCCTCTTTCTTTACCACTGAGTATTATATCTGAAGTCTCCCTTTGATTATTGATACTTTCATTTTGACAGAGGAACTTTTCACAATCATACCCTATGATCATTGTTGTAATTGTCGTGTTAAAGGTCTCTATAATTGCAGTCCTAGATGTCTAAGGTGTTCCCTCTTCTTTGAGTGCGATTGTGTGTCTTTGTGGATTCATTTTTCAAAAGTGAGCTTGTAGGAGGAAATAGGGTGTTCCCCGAATCCTATAATCTCATTTAGAAGGTTGAATCTGCATTTCTCTTTTCTTTGAGTGTTTATATTGATTAAGTCCAAAGCAGTGAGCTTACTAGAGGAAATAGGGCGTTCCCCGAGTCCTTTAAGTCATTGTGAAAGGGTTTAGTTTGTTTTCCACTCTTAGTCCTTAATGTTCATCCCATCACACCTATATTATTCAACAGATCCTAGACCAAGTTATATTTTCCCTTTAGTTTCCCTTCCTTCTCAATCAAAAATATTTGGACCTCACATGACTCCATTGCCCAATGGCTTGTAGATTCCCATGCTCTATCTATACCACATGAAACATACTTGTCCAAACAAAACAAAAAAAACAAAAAAAACAACTTTTTACCTCATAACTATCCTAAAATCAACTTCTAAACCTTTCAAGACAGATCTTTATAAATATATTGAGAGATCCCTCTCTGAGACTAGGAGGGCTAGATCCTAGAGCTCTAAAGTTTGGTTTGTATGTTGCCTTGTCTTTTGGTAAGCCAATCTATCAAAACACAAGACCCCAACACTATCTATCACAATTCGGGCTATGCATCTCTCCATATGCTGAAATGTGTCATGTTGGATGCCCTCCCAAGTGAATTCCTCTGCCAAGGAAAGATATGCATCAAAATGCATGGAAAATAAATCCTCATGTGCTGCATGCAGAAATATCTCCTTGAGACTAGAAGATCTAGTCAAGAAGACTCTAGCATGTGAATATATGACCATATCATCCACCATGTACTCATCATATCTATTTGGGTCATCGAGAATCATGCATGCACCAAGATCCTTGGAGTACTCTACCAAGAGTTGAAATCTCCAATAAGGATCAATCCTCCTAAGGGACAACACTGGTGATCTGCATTGTGAAGCTCTACACATGCTATTGTCTTTTCCTTTGACATCCCTCATGCCAAATTCATCCTCCAAATTTTTTCCATGCCCATCATGCAGCAACTCATGCTCCAAAAGAATTAGGGATTTTTGGAAGTTGGCTTCCCATGAGAAGCTCTCATCCAAGAAGAATCTCCCAATCTTGGACAATGCAAGCATGAGTGGCCTCCATCTACTCCAATGTATGGAGGATTCCTTCCTCAAAGGAAGTACCCTCTATTTCCCCAAATCCATGGAGCAGCTCCCTTGCACCATGAAGGTCCCATCCTCCATGACTGCAGCAACCTCTGTCAGCGCAGTACAGCTAGTGAGAGTGGGTGGTGTTGAAAATGGAAGGATGTCCCCCTCCTCCATTAGGGGGATTTTGAGGTCTAAAATGGGCCTCCTAAGGAAATTATAAAATAATAGTGGAAAAAATCAAATAAGATTTGATGACATCATCAAATTTTAGAGGGAAAAATGAAAAAACTACTTTTTCAACTCATATTTTCAACTTATCTCCCAAAGTTTTTACTCAAATTTCGAGCGGGAGTACTCGTTGGATGCAAAATTTAATTCCCCATCCAAGGAGTACCCATGTTGCATACTTTCGATGGGTCCTACTACATGAAAAATGAGAAATACATAAAAAAACGTGATTACAATCATGTTTTTTATGTATTTCTCATTTTTCGTGTAGTAGATTTCATCGAAAGTATGCAACATGGGTACTCCTTGGATGAGGAATTAAATTTTTCATCCAACGAGTACTCCCGCTCGAAATTTGAGTAAAAATTTTGGGAGATAAGTTGAAAATACGAGTTGAAAAGTAGTTTTATTATTTTATTATTTTTTAATATTTTTACCCTTTTATTTAAAAGATGGTAAATCATCCCCCATGGTTGACATCATCATCTTGAATCCTATTAGTTGTTATAAAGTTTATTTTTTTTGTACATTTTTCTTAGGAGGCCCATTTTAGACCTCAAAATTCCCCTAATGCCTTGATTTTATCCTAGACTCTCTGCACTACATTAGACTCCTCCAAAGTTTTCACCTCTCCAGAATCTAAGAGGGGTGAACCAAATGGCAAGATGCCTCTCATCAACCCTATATCAGGTGGCCTCCCAGGTGGAATGCCTCCATGTAGTGAGACATCAATGCCAAGAGTAGACTACACATATGGTTGGGCAACCTTGCCCCTGCCCTTACCGCACAAATCATTCTGCCTCTTCCTTGCATTAGCTTTCTGAAATAGAGAAGGGTGTGTGCCCCTCATCAAGTGATGCTACTCTTCCTCTACACCTCCTCCTTCCAACTGCAATGTTGCACAATCATGTTGCTCACTGATTGTGCTGGGACCTCTATGTATGATATCCTAGGGAACTTCTTGTAAGGGTACAAGAATCCCTCCTGTTGGAGCTTGTGCTCCTCCTCCCTCTGCATGAGGTACTGGATGTGCTCCAGATGTGAAAGCATTGTTGCTCTCTTCTCCTTCATCAATCTGTGTAAGCAACATTTTAACAATTGGATCCCCTTGTGAAAAAAGTGATCTCCATGCCCTCTTGTTTAGGAATATGAACTAGAGGTCTTGCCTTCGGAAATGTGTAATGTAAGATGTCAGCTTCTCCCATGGTTTTCTGAAGTGGATTTTCCTCCATCACATGCAAAGGTTTTGTTCTCTCAAGTCTCCCTTGCTCATGTGGCTTAGGAAGCTTTTCACCAAACCTCCCCACCAATGTTTTAATGAATATTGCATAAGAGGAAGTGTTTTCATTTTTTAAAGAACAAGATTCAAAAATCCACCATGCATGAGCCTTACCTCTGAAATGCAGCGCTGAAACTCTGATGGCTTCATTTTCAGAAATATGGTGTTGTTGAAAATAGGAGTCTAGCTCCTTCACCCAAGCTCCAGCTGAACATGTAGGTGATCCGGCAAAAGTGGATAGAAGAAATCTACCGGTATCCTGCTGCTTGCCCTTCTCCACCTGGATCTTGCAAAACTCTTGGAAATCAGTATGATCTCTAAACCTCTCAGTTTTAGATTCATACTCCCTCAACAAATCACTAAGAGTCATCCTCTTAGGCCTTCTTCCTCCTCTCATCCATCTTAAGATAGACCTAGGCACTTGAATGTGTTGTGCATAATGGTGTGTAGCTGCATGCTCACACTCACCATGTGCAAATCTAGATTCAGCTCTAGATCCAAACTCCTTTGGAGATCCCATCTCCAATCTCATTTTCTTCAGCTCTCCTTGAAAGATCTGCATAGATTTTGGAAGAAGCTTTGTAAGCTTGTCTTTCTTTCTCCCTTCACATACTGAAGCCTTATCTTTTTTTTTCCATCTCTCCTGAAATTTTAATGGCCTAAGATCCACAGGCTGAGCCAAGATTGAAGCTCTGATACCACTGTAATATCCCAAAATCGGGACAGCTCAGCAAGCATGCACTAAAAACGCATTCCCAACAAAATATGCAATAAAATACTGAAATGGACTCTTGGATCCTATATATTAGTCAATATACAACCTAAATCCAAGAATAGAGCTGAAACAAATCAAACCAGGTGGGTTAAACAGACCTCCCACACTAGTGTAGTTGAAAATGACTAAAAACCCCAAATACTGAAACACAAGGATTTTTGCATAAAAGTGACTACGTAGTCTAAAACAGGGTTTTAACTCAGAAAATAGGAGAACAAGTATATCTACTCATATATTTATTAATAATTCTTAAAAACAGAGATCTAGTCTCCTTATATAAAATACAAGAGAACCCGAAAAGGGTTTTTTGTCAAACACTCTGCATACAAATGTGAGCTTCAGAAAATTACTGAATAATCACTGCAAAAATGAAGCATAAGAGTGTATAATGCTGAAATATTTCTTATCTTATGTATACCCCTCAAGGGATTCCTCCCATGAAAGGTTGGACCTCTCAATCACAAGAAAACACTGCAACAGAGCCACTAGACCATCTGCTGAATGTTGCCTCCAAAATAACGCATTCCCTAGCTGGAACAGTGCTGGGAATGTAGGGGAAATGTGTGGTCTGATACCACAGATCTGAAATAGGCTCTATAGCTCTCCAAATAGGTCCCTCAAGTGAAGGAAACCTTCCTCCAATGAGAAACTAGCTCAGAAACCAGGGTTCCAATCCCTTCCACTGCTGCACCCAGCAACACTGCACAATCTCCGACAAAAACTGCGTTGATGAAGTAGGATGGAGCTTGGCCTAAAAACCTGATGTGGAATGATGAATGAAAACTCTCCCAATGAGGCTCCTTAAGGAGAGAGGTGGGATTCCCGCTTTGGAACACCCTATGCTAAACAACACTACAACCCTGCTAAGCAGCAAAGGAAGAAAAAAGTCTTAGCAGACAAAATAACAATCTAAAACATGAAGAAAAATTCTGACATCCTCTTACTTAAATAATTTATGAGTTTTCTTGACCTTGGCCCCACTCAATTAGGTCATCTCTATCAAAATATTCCCCTCCCTCCAAAACTACGTTATTCCTTCTTTGATTCCTCCTCCTCCACAACTGCGTTGTTGACTTAGTCAAAGTGGACTGAATTAACTTGATAATATCCTTGTTCACACATGGAGGTGTCTTATTAAGCTTTAAAGAGTGTCCCCTTTCACACGTGGAGTGTTTTTATACCTCCTTAGGAGACGTATGGGCTTTCCTACCCATTTATTCACCGGTTGGAGCTGTTGCTAACTCTAATGTTCCATTTAGCTGTGAGGCTAAAATTTGGGAACATTACATATTCCAAAGAAAAATGACTATTGTTATAAATATTAGAGCATTAAGTGGTTGTATTTCTACTCTTGTGATGCACTTAATAATTACATAACATTGAAATGGATAGTATGAGTGGTTTTTTTTAGTTCATCCGTGTGACTTAATGGTGAGGGGTAGTGGTCATAGCTATCATGGTCTTAATGCCAACCATAATATGGTGTAATTTAAGCTCTAGTGCTTTAAACGGTGTCTCAAGAGGAATTCGTATTTCTTTGGTATGGACATATGAATGTAAGCATAAATTGCATGGGTAGAATCCAAAGCCTCCATGTCTTTGCTTCTTGAAAACCAAAAATTCTCTCAATCATCTTTTTTAAGATGTATTTCATTGTTTTTATTGTGAGTTTTGGAGACTTGTGAATCGTTTCACCTTGTCAATCGTTCCTTTATTCCCTCAAGGTGAGATATGGCCTATTTGGTGTCCCACTATGGCTTTCATTTTTTTCCTCTCCAAACCTCTGAGATCTCATTATGGAGCTCGTAGATTTAAATGTGATCTTGATTGGTAGCACTACACTGCCAATTCACTCAATAATTGTTATAACAAAAATACCTCTTCCACGCTCAATCATGAGGTTAGTGAAAATTACCTTGAAGAACATAGAAAACCTGTAACAACCCTGGTTAAAAGTTGATGTAATAAAATTTAATAAAGGAAAAATAAAACAACAGTTAAGGGACACATATTCCTAGTTGACTATTGGGAAAAATATCCTAGTGGCATCACTTCTTGTTTTTTATGGCTAAGGGGAAATTAGCAAATGCAATGGCTAAGGCTTTGGAAAGGAAAAAGAATATTTTTGGTATTTATTTATGAAAATAAATGAAATTAGGAGAAAATGAAGGTGAAAGGTCACAAGTTGCATGTGAGGAGGAAAATTGAGGAAAATAATGGAAAATTGACTAAATTAGAGGTTTCATCAATAAAAATACCTTAGAACATCAGTGCGTAGTCTTTGTCAGTTCTGTTAGCCCCCCTATGAAATTCTTGACAAGCAAGCTCGGGGGCTAATGTCATTTTGGAGACCTTCAAGGAATGCATCTCCCCTGAAGACACATCATCCTTGAGGTCTCTCTGTGCTTTTCCTTATACAAGCCCCCCTTGCTGGTTCCTCCCCCTAAGGCCTGCATTCACCCCCCTGTACCCCTGCAAATGTCCCTTTTTGCCCCCCTTTTTTCCTCTTCCTGTCATAGTACCTTTATTTCCCCTCCATTTCCCCTATTAACCCTCTACACCTCTCCAAAATTCCCCTTAAATCCCACCATTATCCTTGGTTTCCTCATTTTTCCCCTCTATTCCACTATCGTTACCCTTATAGGGATTCAAAATGCACTAAAATGGCTTTAAAATACACTTTGAACCTTATTTCAAGCCCATCCCCTTTCCTGCTTAGCCCCACGCCTTTTTCTCCATGTGATCCCGTGCTGTAACCACCCGCTGAAGAAAAAGGTGCCTATCCACTGAATTTATCGGGCGAAATTCCATCCGTAGATCTTGGTTGATCGGACGGAGAGCGTGAATCCCGACGCCCTCCGTTCCCCCCCCCCGTGTTCATTTTCTCATCGCGCGATCTCCGTTCGTTTCTCCTTCAGATCAACGGTCCATAGTCCTTCCGCCGGTGGACCCCGCCGCGCACTGTTCCAAATCCGCCGGTTTTTCCACACTGCTTCTACGCAGATGGTGGTTTTTCCCGAATGCCCAGCGATTCCATACAGCGCTCGCCACCTGTCCCTTGTACGACGGAAAAACTGCTTTCTCCCCACGCGTTATCTTTCAGTCCAGGTCACCCAACGAAATTGCTGTCATCCGTTAGATTTCAGATCGCTCATCCAACGGCCATCATTCGCCGGAGCTGCGCACTGTTTTAGCCCTGATCACCGTACCCCTGGTCCACCGTCTGTCGCCCACCCACGTGTTCTCTGAGGTTTATCTCTGCCCCAATCAAACGGTCCGGATTCGTTCTCCCGATGTGGACCATTCCATTGCTCCCGGTCCCGCCACGTCACCTCCACGTGTGCCCACCGTACTCCTATTCGTTCCGTTGCGTATGACGTTCAAAGTCGGGATTTTTAAGGTTATTTGGTTTAAAGAATGTTTATTGCTACAGTCCGCCATCTATCTCGACTTCCACTTCACACTGTGCCCTTTCACCATTTCCCTGCAGTTTTTTCCTCCATCTCATCATCTGCACAGTCATTCCCATCATCCCCGTCACGTCCGTCATCCCCATGTCTGTTGTCTTATCCAGTTTCTGTTTTGCAGGATTATTTAAAAGAAGAATGGCCGCCATAATGCACATCTCTGCTACAAGGACAGCGAAATCCAAAGAAGATCAGTTACAACAGCTAAATCTATGAGCAAGGACCTGAGAAGGTAAAGACTGGACGTTCATTAAAAAGGAACAGGGTTTAAACTCTGTGGAAAACCCTCCGGCGCCATTAAATCTCAAAATGCACGGACAGAGACAGAGATGGAGCGGAAAAGTGTTTTAATGCAAGAAAAGGGATTAGGACACGTCAATGAAGATCTTAAGCCTTGAATCAGCGGTTTAAGAGGCAAAGAACCAGTTTGAAGACCTCGAGGATTGATCAAAAGGTCCTGAGCACAAGCAAAAGGTAACATCAGGGTTTATTCGTCAGCAGAATGTTTTTCTTCATCAAGTACAGGTCGCCCTTATAGTTTTTATTATGCACACTGTCCCTGAAGGATTTTTCACCCTAACAGCAGTTCAAAGTAATTAGAATATTTATGTAGCAGACTTCTCAGTAGTTCATTTTCCTTTGTTTATTCACCACAAGTACAGCACGCAGCCGAAGATTTCAAAATCATATCCGGAGAAGATCATTCTTTCAAAAAGGGGGTGACAGAGATTAAATACTCAGCATTCAAGTAGAATGGGCCTTGGCCCTTTTTCTTTCAGGTGTTTAATGTTACATTTAGTGTTCACCTACCTCCTCAGTCGATCTTCTGTTCATCCTCTGCTATAAAACGTAGAAGGAAATTATTGTAAAGGTTGTTGATGAGATATCAGAGAAATGCAAGTATTTTCCTCTTGAGACAAGTTCTTTGTGTAATATTGTAAGATAGGCTGAGATTTGATGTATTCAGACTGAATGTTCAAGCTATGGGCTATGATGTACCTGATTGGTGTTGTTTTTAATATGACAAGCATATTTCTTTGGATCCTGATCTAAAGCAGTTGGTGATGTTTTCTTATCTCTGTGTTTGATTTCATTTCATTCCATTTCTACTAGCTCGCATCAGAAGTTTGGCATAAGATTTACCCTTGATAGGTACCTTATGTTGCTGCTCTCCCAGCCCTTTATGTTTTCTGCTCATATGTGTATCTGAATATTGATTTCAATTGATTTAACCAGTGTAGTGGATGTTATTTCCTGCTCTCTGATGTATGAATTAACGAAATCTATGTTTATATGTTCTTGTTAGGATTTAGTTGGATGAGTTGAGAACACTGGGAGGTCTAGAACCCTGTCTCTGCCTCACTAGGATCTTTCCATCCCGATTAAGCCTTTCTAAGATCCCTCATGTTGCCTTTGATTTTGTCCAAGCAGGTCTGGAGTTAAATTACCTCTGGCCCGATCTATAGACAGAGTTGGTTGGTTCTCCTTTATCTATTTTCAGTCCTTAATGTTCCATTCCACCAATCATCTTGCAAGATCCAAATTCTCTAGATGACTAGCCCAACTGAAAGCTTGCACATTGAACACAAGTAAATCCTTTCTTGACTCCATTTCCCAATGGCCTTGATGTTCCCTGAGTTATCTGTCTTAGCCTAATTCCCTCTATGCTCATCCTTGTCTTATATTGGACCTTCCTTTCCTGATTCCCAGCAACCAAACATCTAATAAACAACCAAACAAACAACCCTGAGCCTATAACTAACCTAAAATTACAACTTAGAGCTTCAAAGACATACACTTTGAGTCATCTAGAGAGATCCCTCTCTGGACCTAGGAGGGCTAGATCCTAAGGTCTGAAAGTGGTTCTATGTTGTCTCATATTTTGGTCTTGTCAACCTGGCCAAAACATGGGAACCCCAACATAATGGCGACTCCACTGGGGAAAGATCTGAGTGCATTCCACCTTAAAAAATTTTAAAGACTCAAAGACTTAGAACTCTGGTTAGGTTGACAGTAAGTCACTCCTTTCTTGAATCGACCTCCATTTTTGAGTCTCCATCATACTCTTAGACAGAGCCTAGAAAGGGCCAGGTAGCCTCCCGATCTCACCCTCTTCGGAGGTGACATATCTGGTAACTGCCCTCCCAGTCAATCTCTGGTGGGAGTTTGCTATTTTTGAGGATATTCCTGAAAGGTGATAGTGCCTGAGCACTGTGGTGGACAGTGTAACCCCTTAGATATAACCTCCACCTGGCGACTCCATTGTTCCTAAACAAAGAGACTCCACTGGTGATCAGTAGGCCTGTTGATTAACTTGGTTTCACAATAGACTCCACTGGGAGACCAGACTCCGAGACAACATCAACCACAGTAGAAGTGATGAGTAGGGTTAAGCTGCTTGGCTAGGAAACAACATTCTAGCTTTCAGAACCATTCACACAAGAGCTTATCCCAACCCTGATCCACCTGAAATAGTTGACAATCCGGAGAGTATCCTCAAGGGATCTCCTACACTTAAAAGACCAGCTATTTCCAGTCACATTCATAGAGCTAATTCTGCACCAGAAGATCTTACAGCTCTATTGAACCCATTCCTTGACCTAGATCCTCCAAACAGCTTACTAAGAACTAGGTCATTCTCTCATTTAGACCAGCCCGCCCTTGAGTTTCACAGTACACCATCTCATAGTGGTCAAAACACTAGGGACAGAGGAACCCCTCCATCTACACCACCTGATATTCACTTCCTTCAAAATTTGGGGCTCAGTCACCCTAGATCCGCTCAACAAACTTCTGTTGGTCCTAATATTCCTGTCATACATATACCAGCTGCCCAAGTCAACCCTTTACCTCATCAACATATTATCATGGCAGCTTGGTATGCACCTTTGGTTTTACCATAGCCCTTGTTACCCTTACCCAATGATTATCAGTCAAAAATCCCACACTTCACCGCTAAAGAATCCATCACAGCCCAGCAACATGTAGATAAGATGGAGGATTCTTTTGAATATATGGAAATTGATGATGAAACAATAAAAATAAGAATCTTTGCCCAAAGCTTAGGGGGTAATGTAAAGAAATGGTTTAAAAGTTTACCTCCTGGCAGTATCCAAGATCTCCCTGCGTTGTATCAGACCTTCATAAACAAATGGGAAGTTAGGGCAAACCTTCACCAGCTCCTAGCAGACTACATGATCCTTAAGAGGAACGTGGGAGAGAGCGTCCACGACTACACCACTAGGTTCAAAAGCATATACAATGCTCTCCCTCTACACATGAAACCTCCTCAAGGTATGGCCCTAGCCAAATATCTTGATGGATTCGATGCTGACATGGCCTACGAACTTAGAGATAAAGAGTACACCACATTGGAGGACATGCAGAAAGGAGCAATAAATATAGAAGCCAGCCTACTGGAGAAAAGAGCTAAATTGAGAGCTGAGAAAAGGGTAACATACAGGGATGACAATGTAGCTTCCACATCTGATCCCAAATATGATAGATTGTCTAAAAATGTGGAAGAGCTACAAAAAATGATAAAAGGGATGGTTGTCCAAAAAAGAAACCAAAACCAGAGCCAGAACATTAGAAGAAACAACGCTGCTCTCAACAGACAAAGAGAGTCAGATCAACAAGTCGTTCCCCCATTTCAAGAAAAAAATTTAGATGAAGATGAGGGAATCATAGAAGAGTCTGAAGAGAATAAAATAAACATGTTTGAAATAGAGGACTCAATCCATAACTATGATCCAGAAGATGATCAACCTTCACCCTCATACTGGGATGAGGAATGGTTAGAAACTGAGGATTACTTATTAGGATTTGAAAATGCCATGATGCAGGTCAGAGAACAATATGAACTTAGGAGCAAAAAGAACCAAGATACTTCCAAAAACAAAGCTCCTGAGATCGCCATCAAGAAAAGACCTGATAAAACTTCTAAAACAACCTCTGAAAGTAGCAAATCAGCAGCTGAAAGTTCTGGGAAAAACAAAGAAAAAGACAACCAGAAGAATGAAAAACAAGGTGAGCCCGCTAGCGGTACTAGCACTGCAGTTAGTACTCCTGACACAATTGTTCCCAACCCTGTACATAGTGAGAAATCACAAACTGATTCAGCCACTAAGGCAGTGGCTAATAAAACAGAGTCAAGCATTTCCAATAGTTAGTCCACTTTCAATTTAGAGAGTGAGATTGCAAAAATCAAAATCTCTGTACCATTAGCTGAGTTGGCCACTCGGGATGTATATAAAGGCCAAATTTTGAAAGCACTGAATTTAGGGGAAAACAATGATACTGTAAATTTGAATGATGATCAACCTGCCTTGCTGTTCGGTCCAAAGATTGAGGGAAAGTTTCAGGAGGGGGTAGTTCCACCTTTCTATATTAGTCTCAACATCCATGATAAAATACTCCACAATGCCATGCATGATTCAGGAGCATCACACAATTTAATGCCTAAGATAGTGATGGAAAATCTAGGCCTAGAGATAACACGACCTTACAAATATCTATATTCGTTTGACTCTAGCAGAGTAAAATGCCTAGGCCTGATCAAAGACTTATGTGTGAGCCTGACCCAGATCCCAGCTAAATGTATGGTCATGGATGTTGTGGTGGCAGATGTACCACCCAAGTATGGCATGCTGCTATCTAGATCATGGGGAGCCAAGCTGCAAGGAAAAATGCAGATGGATGGCTCGTATGCCACTATCCCTATCTTTGGCCAACTTTGAATATTGTATAGAGAGTCCTAGATGAAATTCCTAGTCAGTAGCCCCGAGAAACCTGAAAATTCACCATTATACTCCGTACACACAGACCTGGATTCTTTCATTCTTTATAACGACCCATCCTTAGGATTGCCAACATCAGGAAACAGAAATACAACCAATAACATAGAGCCCATGGATTTTAACATAATGGCTACCCTAGAAGAATACGATGAAGAATACCATGGGCAGGGTACCGAAAACAAAACTCAGGAGGGACCAGAAACACAATTCAGTCAGCCTACTAGTCACACCTCTCAAACTAATACACCATGTGAAGAACAAGTCAACCCACAACCTAGTACAGACCCTCAAACGCAACATAATGGCGAACCCCTGTGGGAAATGAATTTCGATGGATCCTGTACTAGGAAAACTGCTGGAGCGGGGGTGTGGCTAAGTAACACAGAAAACGACCGCACCGAGAGCCATGCTGTCAATCTACACTTCAAATGCACAAATAATATTGCAGAATACAAGGCTCTCATCCTGGGTCTGAATCTATTGAAAAAATCAGGAGCCCGTAGGATAGCTGTGAGAGGAGACTCAGAGTTAGTCATCAAACAGGTGAATGGTGAATATACAGCGAAACATCCCCGACTTAGAGCGTACAGGAATGATGCATTAGATATATTAAAAACATTTGTAGAATACGATTTGGTGTTTGTGCCTAGGGGTCAAAACGCTATTGCTAACAGATTAGCCTGCCTGGCTAGTTCATATCTTGAGACTCCGACCGACACACAGATCATTATTCAAACCAAATTCAGACCTGCAGTACCAGATAACGAAAAATATTGGCAGGTCTTTGAAGGTGATAAATAGATTGAGGACTTCTTGACAGGCAGTAATGAGTTTGAATTTTCCAGTTCAGACTCTAAAGACGAAGACAGTTGCCTTAGTGAGGAATCCCCTGATGAAGAATCCCCACCTTTTAACATAGAAATAAACACCTTTTCTGAGGAAACTGGAAGTTCAACCATAAGATGTGAAAACGCGGAAAATGAGGAAATGGAGGTGTTGCAGGCCAAAGATAAGAACATACCCAGAGGCCTGGCACCCCTAGAGGACCTTTTTGACTTTGATGACGTAGCAAAAAAGCCCACTATAGAACATGTAGACTCAGATATAGAAGAATGCAACATTGGCACTGAAGATAGGCCCAAAATGATCAAACTGGCTAAGTCTATACCTACAGACATGAAGAAGAGATACACTGACCTGTTTAAGGAATTCATTGATGTGTTTGCATGGAGCTATGAGGACTTAAAGGCCTATGACACCAACATCATACAACACAAGATACCCCTGAAGGAAAATCAGAAGCCTTTTAGACAAAAACTCCGTAGGATCAATCCGAAACAATTGCCTGCAGTAGAGAAAGAGATCAAAAAGATGTATGATGCAGGAATAATAGTCCCTGTAAGGTTTTCTGATTGGGTGTCAAACTTAGTGGCTATGAGAAAGAAAACAGGGGAGATCAGACTATGCATAGACTTCAGAAACATCAACAGAGCGTCCCTGAAAGACAACTACCCTTTGCCTAGAATGGAACATATCCTACAAAAGGTAGTGGGATCTAAGAGAATCTCCCTGCTTGATGGTTTTTCAGGATACAATAAAGTTCTTGTACTCCCAGAAGATCAACTCAAAACAACTTTTACCTCTCCATGGGGCACCTTCATGTATGTGAAAATGCCCTTTGGACTGATGAATGTTGGAGCTACCTTCCAGAGAGCGATGGATATAGCTTTCTCATATGAAATAGAACACTTCATATTTATCTACTTGGATGACTTGAATGTCTTTTCTAAAACTGAAGAAGAACACCTGAAACATTTGAGAAACGTTTTTGAAAAATGTAGAAGGTACGATCTGTCCTTAAATCCTAAGAAAACTGTGTTTGGGCTGCAAGAAGGCAAACTTCTTGGCCACATTATATCCGAGAAAGGAATTAGGATAGACCCACAACGAGTTGAGGGAATACTCGAAATCTCACACCCTAGAAACATCAAAGAATTACAATCCTTTATAGGGAAGATCAATTTCCTTAGGAGATTCGCTCCCAATCTTGCTGAGCACCTTAGGAAAATGACTGACATGTTAAAGAAAGGTGCAGGAATTAAGTGGACTGTTGAAGCCAAGAAAAATTTTGAGTCGGTAAAACTTGCACTCACACAAGCCCCTGTCCTGATCAGCCCATATTTCTCAAAATATTTTCTGATCTTTTCATTCGCTTCCCAACATACCGTGGCTGCAGTCTTACTGCAGAAAAATTCAGAAGGTAGTGAACAGCCAATTGCCTTTTTCAGTAAGGCCTTAATGGATGCACCCTTGAAGTACAACATTATGGAAAAGCAGGCCTATGCCCTAGTAAAGGCCTTAAAGGACTTTAGGGAGTACATTATGCATTCTCACACCATTGCTTATGTGCCAAATATAGTGGTCAAAGATATCTTGTCCCAAGACCCTGATGGGAAAAGGGGCAAATGGATTGCTACAATCTTAGAATATGACCTTGAGATAAAGCCCACCAAACTGATCAAAGGTCAAGGCCTAGCCCAATTAATGGTGGAATCTAATTTGCAGGCCCTTGACATTAACATGATAAATGCCTTAGATGAGCAGGGAGGATTGCCCCACCCAACTGTTGAGGAGAAGTTTCATAACTCTCCTTGGTATTCCGATATCGTTTACGTGCTCACCAATCTCAATGCCCCTCCAGAACAGTCCAAAACTAAGGCCAGATTCATAAATCTAAAAGCCAGAAATTACTGCATCCTGAATGAAAACTTATACTGGAAAAATCCAAATGGCCTATTGCTGAAATGCTTGTCTGAAACTGAAGCTGAAAGAATCAAACAATAATTCCATGCTGGGGAGTGTGGAGGCCACCTGAGTTGGAAAACCACTGCAAATAAAATACTCAGGGTTGGTTACTATTGGCCCACACTTTTCAATGACGTCCATAAAATGGTAATTGCCTGTCATAAATGCCAAATCTTTGAGGGCAGAAGAAAACTCCTCCCCCTCCCTTTACAGCCTATCACCGTAGAAGGTCCATTCATGCAATGGGGCCTAGACTTCATTGGGGAAATTCACCCCTCTTCTTCTGGAAAACACAGATGGATCCTAACTGCTACAGATTACTTCACCAAATGGATAGAGGCCATACCCACTAGGAATGCCACCGATTCTGTCATCATTAGGTTCCTAGAAGATTACATCCTCTCTCGGTTTGGCTGTCCAAGGAAAATAACCACTGACAACGCTGCTGCTTTCGGATCCAAGAGAATGGTTGATTTATGTCACAGGTATGGAATAGCCCTTGGTCATTCAACTGCCTACTACCCTCAGGGTAATGGATTAGCTGAATCATCCAACAAAAGCCTGGTCACAATCATTAAGAAGCTGCTGGAAGAGAACAGAAAGTCATGGCACAAGAAGTTGGTGCATGCTTTGTGGGCTGATAGGCTCACCACAAAGAAATGTATTGGCATGTCACCATTCCAGCTGGTTTATGGAATAGAAGCAGTTTTTCCTACTAGCCTTGGAATACCAGTGATCAAGCTTTTCTAGGAGATTCAAACAGAGGAAAACAATATGGTGAGAAGAGTTAATGAAACCATCCATCTTCAGCAAACAAGGGAGCAGGTGTATAGCAGAGCTGTCAGAGTTCAGGAAAACATAAAGAGGTAGTTCGACAAAAGAACCAAAGCTTCAGACTTCAAAATTGGGGACAAAGTTCTGAAATGGGACTCAAGGAGAGAGGACAAAGGCAAACATGGCAAGTTTGACAGCTTGTGGCAAGGTCCATATATCATCCAAGCCACTGTGGGTCCTAATGCATTTTTCTTGCAAGAACTTAATGGTACAGAGCTGCTTGGGGGTCCTGTCAATGGCAGGATGCTCAAGCATTACTTCTGCTAATTTCAGTTTCCAGTTTCCATTTCATTGTACATACCATTGCAGCGTTTTCATTCTTAAAAAAAAATTAAAAAAATCAAAATCTGAGCCAAAAGGAGCAGAATAGATCATCCTAATATGCTCAAAATCTGGACCAGCAGTGAAAAGAAGAATCAGCTCTAACATTCCTAAAACTAGAGCTGAAAGGAAGAAAAAGAAGTGACTCTAATATGCTCAAAACCTGAGTCACAGAAAAGAAGGATATTTCAAATTGCAGATTTCCAGCCTTCACAGTTTTGTCTCCAAGTTTTCAGCAATTTACTGTACAAGATCAAAAATTTTATGCCTTGGATCCACAGCAAGTCAGACAGTTTAATCCTGGCTTGGCTGTTTTGAATTTCCTGTCTTAGAATGTAGGAGAAGAAACCTGTTGGACAGTTTAATCCCAACAGGTAGTAGATTAGGTAGAGAAACAAATGAGACCAATAGTCCAACCTGGTCTCATGGAGCAATAAGGGTAGAAGTAGAATAGATTTGTTTTCTGTTTCAAAAATAAATGATGTAAAGGGTCTGCTAGCTTAAATGCACCCTAAAAGAAGAAAAAATGCTAGGACTTTAGTTTGGGTAGGTAGATTGGTTGGGAAAATGTTTCTGCTGATTTGTGTATCAAACATATTGTGGCAGCTGTAAATCAAAGAAAGGGATGTGCCAAGCAGCAGGCAACTCCCCTACTCCAAAGATCATTTCTGGTTTCTTGCCTCCTTCAAGAAGAAGCCATCCCCATGTGGAGCCACTGTTAGCCCCCCTATGAAATTCTTGACAAGAAAGCTGGGGGGCTAATGTCATTTTGGAGACCTTTAAGGAATGCATCTCCCCTGAAGACACATCATCCTTGAGGTCTCTCTGTGCTTTGCCTTATACAAGCCCCCCTTGCTGGTTCCTCCCCCTAAGGCCTGCATTCACCCCCCTGTACCCCTGCAAATGTCCCTTTTTTCCCCCCTTTTTTCCTTTTCCTGTCATAGTACCTTTATTTCCCCTCCATTTCCCCTATTAACCCTCTACACCTCTCCAAAATTCCCCTTAAATCCCACCATTATCCTTGGTTTCCTCATTTTTCCCCTCTATTCCACTATCGTTACCCTTATAGGGCTTCAAAATGTGCTAAAATGGCTTTAAAACCCACTTTGAACCTTATTTCAGGCCCAGCCCCTTTCTCGCTTAGCCCCGCACCTTTTTCTCCATGTGATCCCGTGCTGTAACCACCCGCTGAAGCAAAAGGCGCCTATCCACTGAATTTATCGGGCGAAATTCCATCCGTCGATCTTGGTTGATCGGATGGAGAGCGTGAATCCCAACGCCCTCCATTTTCCGCCCGTTCATTTTCTCATCGCGCGATCGCCGTTCGTTTCTCCGTCAGATCAATGGTCCACAGTCCTTCCGCCGGTGGACCCCGCCGCGCACTGTTCCAAATCCGCCGGTTTTTCCGCACCGCTTCTGCGCAGATGGTGGTTTTTCCTGAATGCCCAGCAATTCCATACAGCACTCGCCACCTGTCCCTTGTACGACGGCAAAACTGCTTTCTCCCCGCACGTTATCTTTCGGTCCAGGTCACCCAGCGAAATTACTGTCAGCCGTCAGATTTCAGATCGCTCATCCAACGGCCATCATTCACCGGAGCTACGCACTGTTTTAGCCCCGATCACCGTACCCATGGTCCACCGTCTATCGCCCACCCACGTGTGCTTTGCGGTTGATATCTGCCCCGATCGGACTGTCCGGATTCGTTCTCTCGATGTTGACCATTCCATTGCTCCCGGTCCCGCCACGTCACCTCCACGTGTGCCCACTGTACTCCTATTCGTTCCGTTGCGTATGACGTTCAAAGTCAGGATTTTTAAGTTTATTTGGTTTAAAGAACGTTTATTGTTGCAGTCCGCCATCTATCTCGACTTCCACTTCACACTGCGCCCTTTCACCATTTCCCTGCAGTTTTTTCCTCCATCTCATCATCTGCACAGTCATTCCCATCATCCCCATCGCGTCTGTGATCCCCATGTCTGTTGTCTTATCCAGTTTCCATTTTGCAGGATTATTTAAAAGAAGAATGGCCACCATGACGCACATCTCTACTACAAGGACAGCGAAATCCAAAGAAGATCAGTTACAGCAACTAAATTTATGAGCAAGGACCCGGGAAGGTAAAGAGTGGACGTTCATTAAAAAGGAATAGGGTTTAAACTCTGTGGAAAACCCTTCGGCGCCATTAAAGCTCAAAATGCACGGACAGAGACAGAGATGGAGCGGAAAAGTGTTTTAATGCAAGAAAAGGGATTAGGACACGTCAATGAAGATCTTAAGCCTTGAATCAGCGGTTTAAGAGGCAAATCACCAGTTTGAAGACCTCGAGGATTGATCAAAAGGTCCTGAGCACAAGAAAAAGGTAACATCAGGGTTTATTCGTCAGCAGAATGTTTTTCTTCATCAAGTACAGGGCACCCATACATTTTTTATTATGCACACTGTCCCTGAAGGATTTTTCACCCTAACAGTAGTTCAAAGCAATTAGAATATTTATGTAGCAGACTTCTCAGTAGTTCATTTGCCTTTGTTTATTCACCACAAGTACAGCACGCAGCCGAAGATGTCAAAATCATATCCGGAGAAGATCATTCTTTCAAAAAGGGGGTGACAGAGATTAAATACTCAGCATTCAAGCAGAATGGGCCTCGGCCCTTTTTCTTTTTGGTGTTTAATGTTACATTTAGTGTTCACCTACCTCCTCAGTCGATCTTCTGTTCATCCTCTGCTATAAAACGTAGAAGGAAATTATTGTAAAGGTTGTTGATGAGATATCAGAGAAATGCAAGTATTTTCCTCTTGAGACAAGTTCTTTGTATAATATTGTAAGATAGGCTGAGATTTGATGTATTCAGACTGAATGTTCAAGCTATGGACTATGATGTACCTGATTGGTGTTGTTTTTAATATGACAAGCATATTTCTTTGGATCCTGATCTAAAGCAGTTGGTGATGTTTTCTTATCTCTGTGTTTGATTTCATTTCATTCCATTTCTACTAGCTCACATCAGAAGTTTGGCATAAGATTTACCCTTGATAGGTACCTTATGTTGCTGCTCTCCCAGCCCTTTATGTTTTCTGCTCATACGTGTATCTGAATATTGATTTCAATTGATTTAACCAATGTAGTGGATGTTATTTCCTGCTCTCTGATGTATGAATTAACGAAATCTGTGTTTAGATGTTCTTGTTAGGATTTAGTTGGATGAGTTGAGAACACTGGGAGGTATAGAACCCTGTCTCTGCCTCACTAGGATCTTTCCATCCCGATTAAGCCTTTCTAAGATCCCTCGCGTTGCCTTTGATTTTGTCCAAGAAAGTCTGGAGTTAAATGACCTCTGGCCTGATCTATAGACAGATTTGGTTGGTTCTCCTTTATCTATTTTCATTCCTTAATGTTCCATTCCACCAATCATCTTGCAAGATCCAAATACTCTAGATGACTAGCCCAACTGAAAGCTTGCACATTGAACACAAGTAAATCCTTTCTTGACTCCATTGCCCAATGGCCTTGATGTTCCCTGAGTTATCTGTCTTAGCCTAATTCCCTCTATGCTCATCCTTGTCTTATATTGGACCTTCCTTTCCTGATTCCCAGCAACCAAACATCTAATAAACAACCAAACAAACAACCCTGAGCCTATAACTAGCCTAAAATCACAACTTAGAGCTTCAAAGACATACACTTTGAGTCATCTAGAGAGATCCCTCTCTGGACCTAGGAGGGCTAGATCCTAAGGTCTAAAAGTGGTTCTATGTTGTCTCATCTTTTGGTCTTGTCAACCTGGCCAAAACATGGGAACCCCAACAAGTTCAATTTTGAAATTAGTCTCACAGAGGAGAAGAGAAACAAGAGGAGAAATAAATCAAGCAAGCAAAGGAATTCAATTAAAGGAAAGTAAATTAAAGCAAAGATCAAGAAAGGAAAAGTTGGATCAAGCAGCTTCAACAAGAATACTTGCAGGTAACAAGTTGCATGCATATTTTCCTAACTGGTTTTGACATGCATGGTATGTGCATGTTCATATTTGGTTATTTTCTTGTCATTGGCAAGGGTTTTTCTGAGTTGGACAATGGATTTTAGCCTAGCCTTTCCATTTCCAGATAGCCATGGTGTGATGGGGTTGTTCTCAGTTTGAGCTTTGGATTGTCGGAAGATTTTGGATCCGGGTGAGGTGGTCTCGGAAAATTTCCCAAATGCCTAGGAATCCCTTGATCATTAATGGTGGAATAAATGATAAAGCCTGTGGGTGAGGATGGAAAAATTCCCCAAGGTATTGGAGAATAAATTCTGGGGCATCCAAGCTCAGTTTGGTTTTGTGATCTTAGCACCGATTTAGGTGAGCTCATGGTATGGTGAGGGTGGAGATGGTTTAACCTTTGGATTACCTTGGTTGTGTTTGGATTGGTTAATCTCATGAGATCCCACATCCATGCTTGGAATATGGCACAGGGTAGATTGGATCAAAGAATTGGTTCATCTAATCTATGGCCGAATGGTACGTGGAAGTCTCGAACCTGGTTGGATTTTGTCTATCTAATAAGATCTAAGTTTCTCTTTCTTTTGGTAATGAAATTTATTTGTTATTATGTGGATTTAATGGTTTTTCTCTCATTGTTACTATATCTGGTTATATGTTGGTTATAAGCATGGTTATATGATAGATCTCAGTCATGGCCCTATTCATGTTTTACTTGTAACTGAAGGAATAATGAATGCAAGACCTAATTGATGTTATAACAGCTAATATGAGAAGGCATTGACCCTTCTTGTTTAACCTCTGATAATTTTTCATTCCCTTATGTTCATACTTTCATTCATGACCTATATATTTCATATGTACCAAGTGTTTGACGGAATTTCAGTCCTAGTTGGGGAAGGTCGGGTCAAGTCCTGGTTTCATTTTTTAGTTTACAAGCATTCTCTTCATGTCTATTATGATTTTTGAAATTTTCAAAGAGTTCTGGGTAGAGGCTAAGTCCCAGCACTGGAAAATAGTGTTATATCTCGCAATCACTAACATAGCACTGGCATAAGAAGGCTACATTCGCACTCAGGTAGGCCTGTTGGAGCGACTGGAGACTCATAGTCGCTTGGAGGCCTTGGAAAGGGAGCGAGTGGGGCTCTAAGTCTGGGGAAAAGAAATTTATCGCAAGGGTTGGACACCTGAATGGGTTAGGTTGCTTCTGGAGCTCCTGTAGCACCTGAGGGAAGTCAATAAGGTCTTAGTTTGTTGACTCCATTTCCTTAAGGTCATATAGGAGGTTGAGTCTTATCATAGTGACCCTCAACTCATGTTTACCCCGGGAAATCCAATGAAAGTGGGTACATTTGGGAGGAGCTGTGTTATAGGGTGGTATCAGAGTGGGTTGCACTCTCTTTGGTTAATTTTGATTTTGTCAAGGTTATGGTTTTCATGAATGGAGTAATGGTATACAGTGGGTATAGTCATGCATGATGTTGTTATGTTGTTATGTTGATTACATGGTATGATTTTGATTATACATGTACATGCTAATGTGGACTAATCTTGCAGATGAAATAAGACTCCCATGAACATCACTGAGGTATGGATGTGATTTTGGTATCTATTTTTTTTATCTAACATGGTACACTTGCACAAAGAATAGAATCCAAGATGAAAATAAAAATGTCAGACTACATTTCTCGTGACTCTCCCTACCGTTCAGTTGGGCGACAAGGAGAAGAGTATTCTCTTGGTATATCAGATACATTGAGGATATTGAGGGCAGATATCAAAATTTTCAAAGAAGACAATCAAAATTTGGTTGAGGCTCTGAAAATACTTTCGATAGCTCAAGAGAAATAGGTAGAGGTTAATGTAGCGATTATTCAAAGCTTGTTAGAGTTTCAGAAACAGGGACAGTTGAGGATCAATCATGAGAAGGAAGAGAAAACTAATGGAGCCTATGGTAGCATATCGTGGTTCGGATACATATGGGATAGAAGGGACACAGTTAGAGGTGGAATATCACTAGAAACACCTGACAGGATGACTGGTATATATAGGCATCATTCTAGTTCCTCATCCAAGAGACATCATCACAGTCATAACCATCATCATCCTTATAGGAGGAGGGAGAATTTACCTGAGGAGTTCAAGAAATTGAAGCCTTCTACATTTGATTGAGAGATGAAGAAGTTGAAATATGCAGAGGCATGGTTTCTTGGGATGAAGAAATTCTTCAGATTTCATAACTACTCAGTAAAAATGAAAGCCAATATAGCCACCTTCAGTCTTAAAGGGAAAGCAGATTTATGGTGGGAGATGTGAAGAATGTCAAGGGAATTTGGGAAGAATACTTGATTTAGGATGATTTTGAAAGGATATTCAGGAAGAAGTACCTGTTAGAGTCCTGTAATTTACAGTATCACAAGGTGACTAAATATTTCTTCCTTGCAAATTTTCATACTGTATATATATTTCAATATTCAAAGCATTTCCAAAGGATAGAAAAAAAACAAAAAAAGAAAAGAAAAGAGGGTATAAAAATAGAAAAAAAAGGAAAAAATAAAGAAAAACCCCAAAAATAAATAAAACTAAAAGTGTTGCAAATAAAAGTGCCACTACTCTTTAGAAAGGTTTGTTCAATCATACAGTTTAAGCATGATTGTACAAGTTTGAATTTTTTGCTGATAAGTTAGAGAATGAATATTTTCCAAACTATTTAATCTTGGCTTATCAGTAGATAGGTAGAAAATGACATTGGTTCAACAGCTTAATCTGAACCAATAGGAGAAATAAGGGATAGGGGTTAGGTTAGAATTTCAAAAGAAAAATATTTCAGGGTCTGCAAGTCTAAATGCACCATCCAAAATGAAGACAAAATGTTAGATGAGTAGTTTGGGTAGGTAGATAAGTCAAGGAGAAAGAATTAAGGGAAAAGGTGAAATTTATTCCACCAGGAACAACATCAAAAACTCATGTTTCCTGTGATGGGAGAAGGTAAAAATAGAGGATGACTATACACTGAAAATATTGGAAAAAATTATTATGTTCTAAAGTTTGGGGACTGGATTATTATCTCAAAATTATTTAGGCATACCTTATCTATAATTTTATCCTAAGTCCCGAGAATGTAATTATTCCCTTTACCCCACCCCCTAAACACTCACACTTTTCATGTATCCTAAGTCCTATACTACCCTTGACACTTATTTATTCCCTGACCCCACCGTCGTGGTATCCAGAAAGGATTTTCTAAAATATGCAAAAGTACAAAAATGCCGGAGTTGCAGTCCTAGGACTGAGTAGCAACTGCAACTCAAGAACTAGATGGAGATGGCTGAAGATGCTACACCAAATGAATAAACCTCCTCCAAAGGATCTTCCAAGTGAAAGGTTGATCCTAACACTGAAGAAATCACCCTCCAGTTCTATCCTTGCAGTTGCTTAAGGACAAGCAACATTTGGGAGGAGAGGACTATAATATTCCAAAATTAGCATGCAGCTAATTGGAATATTGTTTTTTTTTTATCACCTAGTAGTTGAATAAATGGGTAAGGAGGCCCATGCATATTAGAGATATGAATAAAATCCAGAAAGAGATCATCATAGGAGCTATATTTCACACCCTCATGTGTGAAATGGGAAACATGAGCTATTTTAATAGGATGGTAGGAAGATCTCATCATGTAAGAAATGGAGATGGGCCACAATATAAATCTGATTTGCTGATGTAAATGTAAATATTGAGCCTCCATATTGGCCTCATGCTCTTACTTAGCTGAACTCTGTTATTTATATGCAGTATTTTTTAATACTGCTGCATGTTTCCCATTTGGAATAATGTTAATTAGCCATGAGTGATGCCCTTTACCAAATTTTATGCCAAGATGATTGCTTTGATACCATTGTAATATCCCAAATGGGAAACATGCAGCAGTATTAACAATTACTACAGAAAATAACGCAGTTCATCCAAGTAAGAGCAGGAGGCCAACATGGAGACCCTTCTTTATCATTTATAACAACAAATCAGATGTATAATGAAGCTCATAAGATGCACAAGAGGGAATAGAAGTCTCCAATGAAGAAATATCATCAAAAAGAGGTGCAACAACCAAACATATGAACCAAAACTGCCTTGACAGTGTTATTTTTATTAAGCTGCAACAACTGTTGATTAAAAATTAGATCTAGAGAAAAATAATGCATCGAAAGTCAGATCTATGACAGATCCATACAATTTAAAGGCTCTCCTTCAAATACCCCTTGGGGTTTTCATCAATACATGAAGCACATGGAGTAGATCTGAGATATAAAAACTGCAAATCTGTAGAAATATTCAGAACTACAGGAATATTCAGATTTTACCTAATGTATAAAATAATATGATCCTCTTTAGTGGATCTCAAAGGTGAAGGGAAGATCCCCAACACATGAGAAACACTCCTCCAAAATGTTATGCCAAAATTCCCTGCAACAACACCTACAGAAAAACACAGATCTGGAAGTGAAACTGCGTTGTAGGGTTTAAGATAAGTTTGGCCTAATGCCAACATATGGATTTAATGCTCCAATGATCCAATACTCTCTTGCCAATGGAATAGAAGAATTTCCCACTAAAAAGAGGCACTAGAATGGTCTAGATATGAGTAGATATAGCCTCCACTTGCTGTAGGTTACAAAGACAACCAAACCCTCAACAGGATCTATGTTGTAGTTGGAAGAAGAACCTTGGTCTTCAGCCTGATAGTGGACAAGAAATGCAATACTCTTCCAAGAGGCCTCTCAAGGAAAGAGATGGGATTCCTAAACAGGAGATCCTTGTGCTAAACATCACTATTCTCTACTAAACAACAAGGAGAATTAGATATGTCTAAACATACAATATACTCTGAAAATTGTAATCACATCAACAACCCCTTCATGCTGCCATCCTCTTCCTTTTATAAGTTGAGAGCTTGCAAACCCCAAACCACTTTCATTGAAATGGCTCCTTTCACATGAACCATCTCCATCTAAAATTTCATTGTGCATCATTGATGGCCACTCCTCCAATACAGCGTTCTTGATTTGGTCATGTTTGCCCCAGTCAAAAGTTCCAGCCCTTTTCACACCTAAGGGTGCTTATTTACATAGCCCATATTTAGCTTTGTTCTCATGTGGCATTGATTTATTCACTACTTTTAGGAGTTTTATGATCCTCCTTTACAATTTATTCATGAAACAGAAAATCAAAACAAAATTGAATATTCCCATTAGCTTAGGACTAATTGGAAATATTATAGTCCTCCCCTTCAAAATGTTGCTTGTCCTCAAGCAACTGATAAGGTGAGTGCTGCAAATCATCTCCTCCTCATTTGGTGGCACAAACATGATTTAAGCTTCCTCCATACGCGAAGTGTTCACCAAACCATTCCTCCATGACTTGCTCCTCCAAAATTCTCATCATATGAAAATAGTTCATCCCATAAGGAGATAATAGATCACAAGAAACAAACATGGTTTGCCCAATTTTCTCCCTGCAATATGTAGCATAAGGTATATGGAGAATATCCATCCCATAGGGCACATACATACCTCCACTCCTTCCTCCATACATCCCCATAAAAAGTACAAGTACATCATCAATGTAGGGGATCAAAACAATG